>JACEEZ010019853.1:0-15000 GCA_016584305.1 Chionoecetes opilio | reverse complement strand
TGTGTCTGTGTGTATGAGTGGGTGGCGCGCGAGGCAGTGTGTGTGTGTGTGTGAGGGTATGCGTCGGACTTCCTTGTGTAATGCCCGGAAATTCGGAAAAGACAGGATGGAAATTCCTATCATACAATTCCCGGGTTATGTATCTGTAAGAAGGAAAAAGGTTTCAATAACCATACGTTTGGTCTGGGGCAAGTTGTCGCCTAGGTCCAGCATATGGAGGAACAGGTTATTCTTATTATACTAAGGTCAATCAAATCTTTTCTGTTCTCGTAATATTTATCTTCTTTCTTTCTTTCTCCCACTTCTATCTCCCCCCCCCCACTCCCCCCCTATACACTCAGGATACGAGTCCAAATGCGTGGGACATTTATTTCGTGATCGTCGATAACTAGTAGATTCAAAACTTTTCATCCTCCCCTTACCCTCCTGACAGATCAAGGAACACTCTTAGATTCTTAATGTCCTTCAAAATAGACACAATAGTGACAGATCACGTTTATAAATGGGTGGGTTAGTCGAGTTATTCGCTAAATTGAAAGTCGGCCAAATTTCTATTCCGACTCCGATACCTCGTCGCTCTGGAAAACACGTTCGTAGGCTGACCAAAAAGGGAAAACACCTCTCCCCGAATATTAGAATAAATGTATTAAATTCTTCTATATCAAAGTAAAAGAACTGTATTATAGGCAGCCATTTCATATGCATACTTGTTTCATTAGCTAATTAGAGTCATTCGAGGTCTTATACTCCCTTCAGGGGAAGCCTTTCATAAGGAACCGAACATTCCCTTTCTTCCCGCTTCTCCCAAATTTGCCGTGGTATACCACGAGGACGTTAGTCATCTCTCTACTCCCTTCAAGGTAAGACATACAGTAACTCACCTCCATCTTCCCCCTTGGTATAGTGTATCTATCTATATATCTATATATAGGTACAGTTGTTTAGTTTTCATTAACGCATAGGAGGCCTGGCCTGTCCTTATAAGTGCTATTAAAGAATCATCTCTCTACTCCCTTCAAGGCTCCGGCGAGTATCCCTGCCGAAAAAGAAGCCAAGCCACATGTCACAGTGAGCACCACACCAACCCATTACTCTCACATTTTTCTCTCCTATATAGATATTCCATGTATACCTATAGTGCTCAGTTGATACGGACATAGATGGTAGTTCTAAGGACATAATTCAATGAGGTAGGTTATGCTCCGTAGAGCTTTCCTGCGCCTAATTTGAGTAATACATGTACCTAAGTTCTCAAACAAGAGAAATAACTTTTCGTGGTGAATAAACCGGATAATGTTTAAAGTATAGCTTCTTGTGTTTATTGCAAAAACCCCCGGTGATATTCCCTTATGGAAATACTTCCCCACGTTTCAAAAAGAGTTTCAGCCTTACTCGGTGTAATAATAAGTATCCACCCCGACTACCAATAATTCTCATATAGTAAATCATGTTCAGGGAGTATACCATAGAACTACTCGCCTGAACTGGTGGCAGCATTCCCCCTTACTAAACCCTAAGTTTTATTCCCATTTCAGTAATCTCCGCATCGAGAAGTGTTCGTACTATAATTAAATAGTGAAGTCATATGACTAATTTCAACTCTCTTTTAGTTTTGCGGTGGGATTTTTTTTAGTATCGGTCATAAGATACAATAAGTTGTCAAGACAGGTAAAAACCCTGGCATCACACTTGTAGACGAGACAGCGGGTGGGGTGTGGGGCGGGGAGTGGGCCCGGGAGACGTGAATCGCCAGAGGGGGTGCCTGCGCTTGGCAGTGGCACAAAGGATACAAGAGAGAGAGAGAGATTTTAGGCGTGGTTGAGTGCGGGTGTGCCGTTCCGGGGAGGAGGAGGCACAGTGGTTGTGGTGTGGTGGGGGGACTGTGTGGTTGTGGTGTGGTGGGGGAACTGTGTGGTTGTGGTGGTTGAGACTGTGACTGTAAGTGTTGTAACGTCATCTCTACGGCAGTCTCCAGCGACTGGGAGATGGCTTACACACATGTAAACTGTGCTTTGTGCTGGTGGCTTGTGGCTTTTTATTAAACCAAGAAATGCCTCAGTGTTTTCCTTCGTCTGTGTGTTGACCTCGTGATATATTTAGCTCGCCTCACCCCACATGCCGAACTATCGCTGCAAATAAGTCAAGTAGTAGTGGTTATTGTAACGTAACGCCTCTTCGGCACAGCCTACCTGAGACACCTGCAGTGGTGTGGTGAGGTCCAGGAGAGGAATAGCGTAACAATATATATATATATATATATATATATATATATAATATATATATATATATATATATATATATATATATATAAATTTGGGTGGCCCAAAAAAACATTTTTTATTTGTCATTCTCCACAAGGTGAATCCTGCTACATATCACAACGGGAGTTTGCATGCAGAAAATCATAAATATTTGGCTGTATTTAGAGGTACCAATCATATGTACTTTTTCGATTTTGAAATAAAAAAAGATATTTTTTTTCTTCATTTATTTCGGTTTTGAAGACACCTTCAATATCATTATTATTTATTACTTATTATTTAGGAAGGAGTTTGACCACCATGAAGGTTAAACTCCTGCCCGTCCGACCGCTTCAAGACTGTTCGATTTGGGGGACGTGACAAGTGGTCAACCATGGCCGTTTTCGTCATCTCGTCAATGCGATCATCAAAGAGGGCGAGAGGCACGAGGTGTTCAGAGAAATACCATAAATGGCGACAGAGCGCCTTGATCGCAGCCTCCCTGACACTAAGTAGAGAAAGAAGGTACTATGGAGAAGAACAAGGAAGTTTAAGTCGTTGAGTGGGGCTTTCTCCGGCAAGGAAGCCTCGTGCCAATAGCGTGCATAAACAAGTGAGATAAAGGAAAAATTTGTGTCAAGGCAACCTTTCCTTTGCTGTCATCAGCTTTGTCTGGTCTTGAAACAGGAATATCTTCAGCGAGTATAAAGCCTTAGCCATCCACCGTGCATTGTGAATAATTGCACCGGGTGCACGGAAGCTAGGCTGTCTATCTGATGAACCCCAAGGAATATACTGACACAGTTGTAGGAGTTCTTTATAGTTTTCTCGAGTGGTCCTGCTCTTGACTGCATCAGCATAGAAAAAAGTCACCTCTTGTCGCAAACTTTCAGGCATACCAACGAATATCTCGTCATTGGCAGGCTGGAAGCGAGCCTTATTGAATAAAGGCCAGCTTTTCTTGAAGCGTTTGAATAGCTCATCTCAGGACCACCCAAAGTGATGGTGAATACGTTTTAAAGTATCACTTCAAACATGTGATGACGGCACGCAATCCAGACAAGCTCTCTATCAAAGGACTTCTCTAGTAGAGTGCAGGCATCTATCTTTAACCCGGTGTTGGATGCTGTTGTGTCAAAGGGCTATTCCCTGAACCATGAACTTTAGGATCCAGTCATCCAGTGCATGAGACAGGCATTGCTTTGCTCCTTTCCAGTGCCTCGGCCAATCTTGGGTACAGCAAGTAGTTGCTCCATCTTGCCACCAGTGACCAATATTGCAACACGATCCACAAGCTCATTGCTGCCTGCTATATTTTGGGAAGCAGTTTACCATCCCAGTGAAGAAGCAGTGGATTGTCTGGTAAAAAATGGTTCGAGCAATTTCCTGCTTAATCCTTTTGCGCTTGCGACACTCCATGTGCGTTAAGGACATGTCAATTCCAGACATGCTTGCACTAGATGGATCGTGCTGTTGCATGAGGAAGAAAAAGCTGGTCCACCTTGTTCTTCATGATGCTAAGGGCATCTTTCGTGAGGTATCGCAGAGCTCATCGAGGTCTACTTTAAAAAAAAGCTCCTCCTTGACTCAGCATCCATCTTGCAGTGTCAATCGGTGAGCCTTCACTGAACAGTACTGGGCATAAAGTGTACAGAGTTTTTGTATGCCTGAATCAACCCGTTGGGTCGGAATACGGGCCTTATAAAAATATAACAACTGTCGCATCTATTGTGGCTTTAGCGCTTTCACTGACTGTGAGGTCCATTTACTTGATGGTGAAACATGAGTTTTCGGAAAACTTTTCCATGTGTAGACAGCCCAGAGCCCAGGATATCCTTCTCAGCCTTACCTAGAGACAAACGTCTCGTGAGCTCTTCGTTGTTGCCATTATATATACCAATAACTGTAAATAATGATGATTTGTGTGATAATTGTAATATATAGAACATAAGGCAGAACAAAATATTTGAATTGTAAGTGTAAGTTGTTGGGACCTCTAAATATGCTCATATCTCCCCAATTTTTTGCATGTAGGGTCTTGTAGTCATGTGTAACCAAATCAGCCTTGTAGAGCAGCATTATCAACAAAAATTATAGCCCTGTGTTTTTGGGCCACCCTAATATATATATATATATATATATAATATATATATATATATAATATATATATATATAATATATATATATATATTTTATATTATATATATATATATATATATATATATATATATATATATTATAGTATAGTATTCCATTATATATATATTTGGGGAGGCGGTAGCAGAGTGGTTAGCGTCTCCGAGTGGAGTTCTCGGTGACCCGAGTTCGATCCCCGACGAGAACCAAATCTTTCTACACCGTCGAGTGGCCTAAGAAACACCACATGCCTGTCATTAACTCTACCTTCGATTCCGATTGCGAGTGCATCGGAGGACAGAGGACACAGGGGGGCGGCTAATGTAATGAACCTCTAATCACAAGTGTCACTATAAAAATCCTGCCTGCGCCACCACGGGCGAGGGCCACCCATCACAGCCTCAAGTGAGCCTCTAGAGCCTACCATCCGAGTCTGTGAAGTCACTGCCTACAGGCGCTACAGGCATAAATGTAAAATAATATATATATATATATATATATATTATATATATATATATATATATATATATATATATATATACAGGGAGGTCCCGTTATACGAGTATTCGATATACGAGAATCGATGATACGAGATGTGTAAATTGGGGTCTATTTTCAATATACGAGATCGAAAATCCAATGTTACGACATTCAAACTGGGGTGAGTAAAAATTACAAGTTATTACTAAAATTATAAAGTCATTTACTGACTATATGATTTTACCTAAGGTTGTACAATAATCAATCTGAAAATATGATCATTCTGGTGGCTCAGTACGACAATGTGGCCTACAAAAATTCACAACCCTGGGAGAGAAGCCAGCAAACGGAGGTAATATGGCCAGCAACAACCTGCTCTCGCACTACCTAGATACTACTTTCCCTAATGACGGAAGCTACAAAGCTGATTGAAAGCTCCCTCGATAGGTCGTAAACGAGTAGGAAGGTTGTGACTGGCTAAGGCGTCATCCGTCACCAGCCAATGACAAACAGTTTTTAAACTTCTCGACCAATAACAAGCCAGCGATACATATTTCCGGGCAAGAATGGCATGCCAGACTGCCTCTCCGCCTTCTGTCCCCGTCATCTAAAACTAATTCTCGTTTTATTTTGAATGCTTGCGTTTTAAGTAGTTTTAATGTATCAGATAGTAAGATATATAAGTAAGGAGCCTGTGTGCTAGTGTATTGGTGGTAGAAGGTGTGTATGTGTGTTAAAATGGTGAATATTTGTGATATGGGGCGGCTCCGGGGAAAGTATTTCTCCGTCATTTCCTGCCCCGCCAGTCGGCCAGCAGTCACCTTATCTAACATTTTTAAATCACCCTTTTTAAAGGGACACACGGTGCTACTTTGATTTAATAATGACACGTGGTTTAAAACACTCACCATAATCACAATTGATAATAACGAGTGTAAATTTAAGCCTGCCCAAACCTCCTTGGCGGAGGAGGGGGCGGCTGCCCCCGCCGCCTTCTCAAAAACCGCCGTCATCCCCTCACCTGTGCCTTCCTGAAGAAACAAGTCAGCTCCTCGCCTGTGATAGCACCATGGATATCACCATGATCTGGGATTCCTAAAAGGGTCCTCGCTTTCCTACTAAAAATTCCAAGAGTCTCCGCTGGCGGGGACATCGGCTGCCCCCCGCAAAAACAAAACACCCCTTATCAGCTGTAATATGTGCCTTCCTAAAGAAGTCAGGTCGCCCCTACGCATGTGATGCACCTAGGATTCACCAGGATCATGGTTTCCCCAAGGGGTTCTCGCACCCCTACTAAATATTACCAAAATTTTTTATGTAGCTAAAAAACATTTTTTTTTTTTTTTTTTTATATATAATTGTTGGGGTCCTGGAACCAAACCTATATTTTACCATTGTTAGTGTTTCGTTTACGAGTTTTCGCTTTACGAGTATGCCAGGTGGAACCTAACTGCTGTATTTTCGGGACCCCCCTGTATAATATTATATATATATAATTATATATATATATAAATATATATAATTATATATATATATATATATATAAAATATATATATATATATATATATATATATTATATGAAATTCCCCGTTTTTAGTTTAAAAAAAAACCCCTGGTCCATTAAGGCCCGGTTCACATTCCTTTTTTGATGCCCGTAATATCTAATGCGCTTGTCATCGTGACCACTATCACAGTGACGTCATCCCGCCTGTGTAGTGTAAACCCGGGGGGGGAATGCTCGAAAGATTTTACGAGCCGTAAGTATTACCCTGGGGGGTTTTTATTCGTGCCCCTTTTATGGTGATCCCCAAAACCTTTTTCTCATTTTGCTAGGGGACCGCGAGGCAAGGGTGGTCGGGCCCCCCTTGGGCCCCCTAAGGGAGGACTTGAACGAAAAGACTAACAAACAATAAAATACAATTTACACTATATTTTATGTTTTTTGTGTATTATAGAGCTATTTATGTTTGCCTGTTTGAAATGGATGTGTTTATTTGCTCATGACCCCAAATTTTTAACATTTTAACAGACAATCCCTTACTTTAAAAATTCATATTGGGGCAAACCAAATTTAATATATTAAAATATATATCGGCGACTTTTTGAATAAAACGTATATTTCATCATAAAAGTTTGGCCGCTATAAGATGCGTTGGTGGGGACCCGGGTCATTTCGCCCACATGCCATTTCGCCACACCAGGGATCATTTCGCCCCACCAGGGATCATTTGCCACAGGTCAATTCGCCACACTAGGGGAGTCTTTTGCGCCCAAGGTTTATGGGGTCATTCCATTTCTCCCAAGGAAATATATAGTTACAGACCCCGTGACATGGATCGTGTGGGCGAATTGATTTTAATGGGCAAATTGACTTTACATGGGGGCGAAAGTCTTGTGGGCGAATTGACGTGTGGGCGAAATGACCGGAAACCGTGGTGGTGGTATCAAATGTTGAGTACACACGCACACACACAAGCAAGATATTATAAATTTAACTACTATCACACAAGTGTCCGGTGTAAAGGTGAGGTTTTAGCCCCCCAGTGTGTCTTGTCGGGCCCTTTAAGAGCAAAAGCGCATTTCTCGTCCACTAAAAACAGAGTCCCGCCGGATACGGCATGGCCGGGGATACGGCAGGCCCCGGTACGGCCCCGGGCAAGGTCCAAAATTTAAATTTTCGGGCACGCGGGACTCGAACCTAGAATCGCGCATAAAGGGTATCCCCTGGGTCGTCTCTGTAGTATTCAGGGGGAGAATATTGTGTTGATGGAAATTGGGGTAATGGTCTGGGTATTATAACTCGTCAACGTGCTTGAAGATTTTTATTTGGGGATTTGATAAAAGATTAAAATTTAAAAGGAAGGATTTAAATTAGTCTTTGACTTCACTATTGATTGTAGGTGACCACTTCTCATACGGAGAGTAGAAAAGGGGGGTTATTAAGGGAAAGGAAATTTTTGCGCCCCCAGCCCTGACGATATTTCGCATGTTACCCCCGGGGGCACGTTAGAAATATTAATACTAGATGATTTTGGTAGTCTGGTGGGTACTGGGGATTTACCAGAAAAAGGGGAAACTTTTTTGGAAGTGGGGGAATTATTTCCTATCCAGAAAATCCCCGGGGTTTTCATAATAACACAAGAATATTTTTGAAAATGAAATCCTATTTTTTGTAAACAGGGAAGTCTCTACTTAGATCATTTTCAGCATTCAGGGTTTAACACTATATCGAGAAACTCCCTGACATAAAAGCGACTTCACGCTCTGCCCTGGAATCTCCCTTAGTGTGAGATAAAGCTCTTTGAGCATAAAATCTCCTTCCCTAAAATTTTCTATTCAGTGCATTGCCCTACACTAGGTAAAAAAATATTAATTTTTATAAATCACCCGGAAGATAGTATTATAAAAAGAATATGGCGAGAAAGTGTTGTTTGTGTTTTACAGTAAAACCGGGGTTTTCTAAAGGGAGACCGGACGCCTGCAGTGACGCAAAGAACGAATCTTAATAACATTTATAAGGATGGGGGAACATCTATGCCTTAGTGACACTGAACTGTACCTATATATTTATAGAAAATATAGATAAAATCTAAGGGAGAAAGAAACGGGAGTTAGGACGAAGGTTTACCTGCAGTGACGCAAGGGGGACGAATGACTCGTTGGGCCCTTTGGGCTTCCCGCAAAAAAAAGGAAACTTTTTTGGAAAGTCCCCCGTACTTCAGAGAAAATTTATAATCCCAAAATAACATTTAAGTAATAAAAACTCGCGTACCTCAGAAAAAACTGCCCTAATCCCAAACCCCATTTACTTTATGTAGAAGAATTTAATTTTTTTTAACCAAAATATTCAAGAAGGAGGGTTTTTATTGTAATGTCACCCTCCGAACCCCATTTCGAGTGGAGTGGTTTTGAAGACTTGCTTAGTTTTTTGGGGGGCTTAATTTAGCGGGGGACCCTTACTATAACGCCCATATATACCAAAACCCGATAACGATAGGAATTTTTGAAGGACTTTTAAGACTCGGGAGATTTTCCTTGGTCTGCCCAGATGGCGGGAAAAAAGATAAAAAGAACTGACTCATTATTTTCACTGATCGCAGAATAATTACCCACGAATTTGGACTCGCATACGGCTTGAGAGAGAAAGGGGTGAAAGAAGGAAGAAAAAAAATGGCGGAAGAAGGATAGAAGATAAACAAAATGGGGGGTAATGATAGCGGGGGCGATGAGTCACCCGTGAGACATAGGGGAAAAAATCCCTACTGACAAACATGCTGGGGAATTTTATAATAATAATTTTTACTATATCTCCCGAAAATGGGCATTACACGCGTCTATTCCCCGGGAAAATTTAAATTCTAGGGCATCAAAGTCCTACTTACGATCTTTTTCCGTTTTTAAAGCTGCGTCAAGAGGGGTTTTTGGGGACAAATTTTAGAGTGAATTAATAGAAATTCTTCGTTCTTTTAAAACGGGGGGTTGCTTGTGTTTAGATTACACCCCCCCCAAAACCAAATTAAAGGAAATATCCCAGCAACTGATACCTGGGTAAAGAACTGACCCTCAACCTTGACTTAGTCCGCATTCCGGTGCAGAGATTAACCCAAAAGGCGCACGCCAGCTACCTCTGGTAATGATAAGAGCCCTGCAAGTCCTAAATGCCGTCACACCCCAAACTGGTTTACTGAAGGTGAGAAACGTAGTACTACTATCTCGAATTTAAAATACTCCCCCCACTGAACCAGGCTTCGCCCGTGAGAATCAGACCTCCCACTTTAGACATGAAAAATTCCTAGGGCCAAATTGTTTTATCTAGTTGACACTACACCACCCCCGACTCCTAATTTTCATTCACTTTTTGCTTAATTTCACCTGAATAACCCCGGGGTGTTTATTTTAAAAATTTAATTAAAACTTGAAGACTCCCGAACCAGACGAGTCTGTTATGAAAATTTACAGAGACTGGTATCCCAATCAACCTCTTACCTGGATTTTACGAACATACTGACCCTCACTTTTTTTTGAATCCGTCAAAGTTTACTTTTCCCCTTTTCTATTTGATTTCCCCAAGAGTAATAACGGGGGACGTACAACTACTCTAACCAGGTAGGTAAAACTTTCAAGTTCATAAAAATAAAAATTTTAACGTTTAAAAATAAATTTTTTAATGTTTATGTTCAAAATAATTCTTTCCCCGATTTCTAATTTAACACTATTTAGTACCGAAAATTTCCCTTGTTGTTTATGGGTGACTCAGGGTCTTTTTTGAGCCCGGGACTTCTTGATGGGTTCAGCTCTTCAAAACGTTTCAGGAATCTTTTAGGTTCCTGAAGCTAAGAGTGTGTCCATTCCTGAGCCGGTGTCGCTGCTCCTCCCTCTCCGTAGCTGTTTGGGCTACCGCTGTTGTTCTGCGGTTGTTGCAGGCACGGCGGCGGTGGACGGCTGTTCAGACGCCCCTTTTATTCCCTGCACGGGAATTAGTACAGGGTTCTTGGGGCCTGTTTGTCAGCGCAGTCATGTCGGTGAGGGAGACCAGGGAAAAACCCGGACTTTCCCCCCCGACGAGGCTTCACGTCCTCTTTTGCCATGGTGGTGGTTGCGAGGGTGGATGGTGTGGCGGCTAGGCGTGGGGCTGCAGCGGCTGGGGCGGCGGCTACGGGGGCTATGGCGGTGAAAGGGGGCTAGCTGAGGGGGAGGGGGGCGGCTAGGCCGGCGAGATGAAGGGTGGCCGAATTTAGGGGAGCGTGCGCTGGTTCTCAGTCTGAAGGGCGCGGCGAAGGGCGCGGCAGTCTGAGAGCCGGTATGCGCTGGCGTCCGGTGGCGGAGTGACGGCTAGATCGGCGGCTACGGCTTGCTTCTTACCGCTCACCCACATGGTCATGGGTTTATGTATTATTTTTTTGGTTTTAGGGGGAGAGATTAAAAAGCCCACTATAATGATCGATTGCTATAAGAAAATTTCTAAAATTTATATCTTGCTATTATTTTTCCCGGTGTGCTTCTTTGCTGTTATTTTTAGGAAATAAATACCACCCCTTAGTCACCCCGGGGTTTATGGGAAAAATTGGGGGAATGGTCTGGGGGATTTTAACTCGTCAACGTTGCTTGAATGATATTACTTGGGGGTGATTTGATAAAAGATTTCAAAATTGAAAGGAAGGATTTTAAAATTAGTCTTCTGCTTCACTATTGATTGTAGTTGACCATTCTCACTACGGAGAGTACGAACAAGGGGGGATCTTAAGGGGGAAAAGGAGATTTGCTGCCCCCCGACAGTATTTCCTTGATTACTCCGGGGGACGTTAGATTTTAAAATTAATCTAGATTTTCTTGGTAGTCGTGGGCGGTACTAGGGATTATACCTAGTAAAGGCGGAACTCTTTTGGAAGGGGGGGGAAATTTTTTTCCTATCTCAGAATAATCACTGGGTTTTCATAAAAACACAAGAATATATTTGTAAATGAAATCCTATTTTTTTTGTAAACTGGGAAGTCTCTCACTTGAGATCATCTTTTAGCAATCGGGGTTTAAAACTAAATCGAAAAACTCTACTCTGACATAAGAAATGCGACTTCACGCTCGACTAGGAAAACCCCTTATGATAATAAAGCTCTTCTGAGCATAAAACTCCTTCACTAAATTTTTATTCAGTGCATTGCCCACACTAGGTAAATAAAACTTAATATTTTAAATCACACCTGGGAAAATAGGATTAGTAAGAAAGATATGGCGAGAAAATGTTGTTTGTGTGTTTCAGTAAAACCCTGTGGCTTTCTGAAGGAAACACGGAAGCCTGCAGTGACGCGAAGAGACAATGTTAATAACATTTTAAGGATGGCGGAACAGCTATGCCTTAGTGACATGAACTTACCTAATATTTTTAGAAAATATATAGATATAATATACTAAGGGAAAAGAACACAGGGGTTAGGGACGAAGGTCTTACCTGCAGTAGCGAAGAGACGAAGACTCGTTTGGGGGGCCCCGGGGCTTCCCGCAACAAAATGGGAAATTGTTTTGGAAAGTCCACCGACTTCAGATGAAAACTTATATCCCCAAATAATATTAAGTAATGAAAACTCGGTACCTCAGAAAAAACGTCCCCAAACCAACCCGTTATTTGATGTAGAAGAATTTAAATTTTTTAAAACCCAATTTCAAGAAGGATGGTTTTTATGTAATGTCGCCCTCCGAAAACCTATTTCAAGTGGAGTGGTATTTAAGACTTTCTTAGATTTTTGGGGGGCTTTAATTTTTTCGGGGACCTTACTATAACGCCCATATATGACCATAACCGAAACGATGGGATATTTTGAAGGACGTTAAGACCTGGGGGGTTCCTTTGGGCTGACCCAAGGCTGGCAAAAGATAAAAAGACGACATCATTATTATCACTGATCGCAGAATAATTATCCCACGAATTTGGACTCGCATACGGATGTGAGAAAAGAGAGGGGTGAAGAAGGAAGAAAGAAAATGGCGGAAGAAGGATAGAATAAACAAAATGGGGTAATGATAGCAGGGCGAGAGTCACCCGTGAGACATAGGGAAAAAATTACCCACTGACAAGACATAGCTCGGGAAATTTAATAATAATTCTCATACTATCATCTCCCGAAAAAGGGCATTACAATTTTACGCTGAAAGGCAAAAGGCGGCTGTATTTTCATAAGTTGGCGGCATTTGAATGCTCTTTAAAGTATTTTTCCCGGGGTCCCCGACATGAAGCGGATGATTGGCTAGATAAACCGCGTCATGCGAGGCGTGCTCGTGATTTGGGCAAGAATTTCCCCAAACCCTATCCCAAGAATATCCCTAATATTCCCCACCAGAGGCCACCCATAACCGTACGGGAGTGAGGGTGGGGACAAGCATCAAATTCAGCCCACCCCCGTAAGGTTATTGTAGCCATTCACTATAAGGTGCCCTTTCAGGGATTTTTTGAGCATCCCGCCCAGGCTCCGCCGACCACCTGCTGGAGCATGATGACGTCATGACCTTGGGAGACGCGCGTCCCAGGCTCAATTATTTGGGAGCCACCAATTTTTGTCCGGGCAAACATTCAAAAGGTTAAAGGGACGGTGTTTAGCTTTAAATAACTTCCGGATTTCTACCTCGGAAGTCGCGGAATTTGGTACGAGGATATGGAGTGGCGCTAGGGTCACATGGGTGATTTTTCCGCTTGATAACTCTCTATTCGTAATGGTCTTTCCCCCATTTGGGGGGGCAACCACCCCCGGGAGGCGGGTCACAAAAACCCGGGTAACACCCGTCCCATCACGGCGGTGGACAAGGGCTTGGGGTTTTTATAAGGAAAAGGGAGCCATTATATTTCAGTTGATGCGTGGCGGTTAGTGGCGTACCCGCCGGGGGGTGAAACGACTCAAGCGAGGTGGGTTGGGGGGTGAGGGGCCGCCGTTACCATCGGCCCATCACCCCCATAACAAACTCATAATAAAATCACCACGAGGGTAGGGGATGTTTATGGCCTAATTTTTATTTGATACTTGCCCGTTTAGTTCGAGTCAGAAAAACATATATATAAAAATTATAGTATTTTTATGATATTGCGTGTCTACGCTACCCCCACCGGGGTCGCTATGTTTTTTAAGCTTAACTTTTTAGTACGTCACAATCTGCCTAGTCCAAAAGTTGCCCAAAACAGTGTTGGAAGTCCTGGTGGTGAAGACCGAATTTAGCCTCTCTAAATGTACCCCAGGACTGGGGGGAGTGACGGGGTGACGCACGTGACGTCACTGAGCCACGCCCACGTAGACACGGACAGCAAAAAGTGTAGTGTGAACCCCCCCTAAAAATAATAGGGAGGGAAAAATGGTTTAAAAAATATTTGTGGAAATTATAGGCTAGGTATAGGTTGAAATATAGTCTTTTTAAATGAGTTTTTACCCCAAACCCTAGTGAAAACGCGGGAAATTGGGGTTCAAACGGGAAAGGGGTGAAGTAACTTTTAATTTCAATCATCAAAATGAGTAATTTTCCTCCACCCCTCACCCCTAATCACTAGTTAGTAAGGGGGGGGTTTTATTTTAAGCCAGTAGAAATTAGCCAGGGATCAAGCGAAGTGAAAGGGGAGTTAACTCAGTTAGCATTAAAGCAGCAAACACTCACGGGTTAAGTCGCCTCTGGGGGGATATTCCCCCCCTTAAAAAGGTAGTGATAAAATGTTTATAGGGAAAGGAGTAGGTCTGATTTATTTTGGGGATTTATGTTTAAAATAAGGGGCAATGGAACATGTTATCCGGGTCCCAAGAAGGAGTGCTGGTGGACAGGGGGCCCCAAAACGGCCCAAGTTAGCGTGTGAGACGCAGGTATGACAGCCAGCCCTGTGAGGCGCGGAGTATAAGGGAAACAGAAAAAGAGTGAGAGGAACTATGGTGGATCGTTAGTGGGGTAACAGTGCGTGAAGTTCCAGAGATAACAGATACATAGGGTAGAAAAACGACTTGGCACTAGTGGCGATCGTTAGGGGGTAAAAGTGCAACTGAAAATTTTAGAGAAAAAAGAAAATTAGGATAGAATAACGACTTCAGCACTAGTTGCGTATCGTTAGTTGGGGTAACAGTGCGACTGAAGTTATAGAGATAACAGATACATTAGGATAGAATAACGCTTGAGCATACGTGTGGTACGTTTGGGAAAGGAATACTTAGATTTTAAAGGGGGTTTTTGAATGTACACAAGTTGGGAAGTGAAAGTAAAGAGATAAAATTATTACGATTAGAAATTATTAACGCGTTGTCATTCAGACCCCAAACCAGTACTTACATATTTTCTTCATCTTTTTTTTTTATTTATTTTTATTTTTTTTTCCCACTTAAAGTGGGTGGTGGGACAGAATAACCAGGATTTTGGAGCACAACTCATTTTGGGCGACACATAATGGGACAGCGGTTTGGATCCTTCGATGGATCCGGTACCCAGTGCTGGGGCTAAAGCCCTTTTTAGTTTTTTTTTTGTCAAGGCCTTAACCCCGTGATCACATACTGTCAGTATGTGGTACAGAGTATAGGGGTACTTAGGTTTTTGAGTAGCGTTAGTGACATGACTATTCGCTCAGACGTGGGGGGGGATGACCCCAAAACGTAAAAGTTAAAGGAAATGGGGGGATTTTAAAAACGGCCC
>JACEEZ010019852.1:0-12139 GCA_016584305.1 Chionoecetes opilio | reverse complement strand
GACCCTCACCTGCTACTGGCCCCGTCGGTGAAAATTGTCCCTTTTGATCGGCCATGGCTGGCAAGACTTGTCTCTGGGAAAGAGAGTATACTCACTCTGGGCGTTTTCTGTAGTTTCCATTGCAATTGGGCACACAGCACAAGACGGCACTTTGGTAACTTGAAAATAGCTCTGCCGTAACAAAAGCAAAAATATACAAGTACGCCACATACACACGCCCTGACCGCCTTCGTATGTAGACACAATAGACTGAGCCATGGTCATCGGTGTCGCGCGCGGGAGATCCTCATGCTGTGACATCACAGCCTTTCACCAGGCGATGTAACAGGCCTTGTCTCTCGGTGGTCTCGGTTTCACCCCCTAGACCACCTTGTGTTATTTTTTGTATGGGCTATAAATACTCCTTATAGGGTATGTTGGAATTATCGCCCATCAACTGATGGATGACAACAACTGTTAAAATTAAAGTTAATTAACGTGAACTCACCTTGCTATTAACCCAAGTCTACCTAATCTGCACCGATACCCTATTTAGACGCTAATTAAGGTATACTCAGCAGTGGCAGATGGGTTGAAATGTGATAAGGCTTGATCTGTAGCTTTGGGGAAGTGTTGGAGGTCGATGTACACAGAATTGTAACAGGCTGGCAGTGGAACTGTGATGGCGTGGTGACTGGGCTGACTGATGCACGTAATGGCCGTGATTGTGTGGTCGGCCGACGAAGCCTTTCACAGCTGATTTCTATAAGATGTGGTTTACACCTCGTCCTTCTCAACCGATTGATCGGTTAAAGTTTACTCATATTATTATGAGGTTGACTACACCTTAGTGTATAATCAAAAGCTCACTACGACTTCATATGGTAGTGGCTGACTCGTGACTAAATTCCCTTCACTGAGAAACCTTTCAGCTGGGCTGGTGACTTCCACGTGTAATGTTCCAATAATATTTATTCCCATACGTGAGTCACTCACAATTCTTATACTATGTTAATCCTTTGATTAATTGTGGTATTATAGATGAATACCACCAAAATGATAATACTATATCTAAATACATCTTAATTTATATCCAAATCTATAATAATATATACATAGATGGAATTTGTGTTCGTATCCCGCACTCCTGGCGGTAGGCGCCAAATTCCACCGTTCAAATTAATACCTTACTCAAAATTACAGCGGTTTTAGTGGATAATTTCCACAACTGGGGGCCGGCGAAAAATGAAGGGCTGCTTCAGGTAATTTGACCCCCTTTAATGAGGTTTCTTCAAGTGGTTTTACACTTTAAAGCAGCTTGCCTCCGAGGTCGAGAATCCCCTAAGTTGGCCTGCCAAGACGCAGACTTAAAGTCTTCATTTCTCTCTTCAGCTAACTCTAGGGGGATCAAATTATTTACCGTCCGCACACATCGTTGTCCCCTCACTAGTAACTCCACTGACCTCACAATCCCCTTTCCATCAGTATGCAATTTTGCTATTTTTCCTAGAGGCCATTGCGGACGAGGCATATCTCCCCTAAGGATTACTATATCTCCTACTTTGATTGGACTTTGATTTTCTGGCGGTTGAGCCCCATAAAACTTTTCCCTTAGACTCAGTAAATAATCTGCACTCCAATGCTTATCCCATGACCTTTAAATTTTACTTAAGGTATGATAACCTTCCCGGAGATGTTGAGGCGGGTCTTTTATTGTAGGATCTTGTATATCTTCCCTTGTATCTATCAAAGGAAAGGGTTCCAGTCTTCTCCCATAAATTAAATGTGAGGGAGTAAGAGCTTCTATATTTACTGATGAATCATCTAAGTAGGTTAAGGGTCGGTTATTGATACGGGTCTCAATCTCAGTCACTATGGTTTTCAAGTCTTCTAGACCTATCTTTGTCTTGTGGAGAGTTTTCCTAAGACAAAACTTGACAATGCCAATCATTCTCTCTGTGAAACCATTTTGCCAAGGAGCTCCAGTAGTAGTAAAGGTCCATGAGCATTTCCTTAACTCTAGAGATCTTTGTACTGATGGATGATTTAATATTTCTAACAATATGGGGAAGGCTCCTACGAAGTTAGTAGCATTATCGCTAATCAATCGCCGAGGACACGACCGCCGAGCCACAAACCGCCGGAACACTTGAATAAATGTTTCGGCACTTAAATCATCAGCTATTTCTAAATGAACAGCCCTTGTAGAGGTGCAAGTAAATAAGAAGACATATACTTTCTTGGGGGGAGTATTATCTCCTGTAATTATTATTGCCCCAGTATAGTCGACACCAGCTACCTCAAATGGTTTTAAGGATTGTACTCGATCCATGGGGAGTTGAGGGGGCCCGGGATAGGTGATCAGTCTTCCCTCATATCTCTTGCATTTGATACAAGATTTGAGGTAGTATTTAACTGCCTGTCTACCCTGCGGTATCCAGAATTCCCTCCTGAGATAGGCTAATGTATCAGCCATTCCACCATGTAAAGAGTTCCCATGAGATTTATCCACTAGCAATTTAGTAAGATGATGACGCTTGGGAATTAGCATGGGATTGCAGGTTTTATCGGGAAGATCAGCATTCCAAATTCTTCCTCGACACCTAATGATGCCCTCATTATCTAGGTACAGACCTAATGATTTAATAAGTTTGTTCCTACGGGGGCGGGCCGAGGCTAAGATCTGATATTCCTCAGGAAATTCCTGTTTTTGTATTGTTTTAACCCAAAACTTCAAAGGGTCAGAACTATCCCACTTTATGAATTTGAAGACCAATTTAGTAGTCTTTAATAATTTGCTTAATAAGGAAAACCTTTTTATATCCATAACAGGATCTGGGATCAATATAGGTTCCATGATTATATCTTCTGATATGTCTGACTTACTATAGACCTTTTAATTAGGCCATTCATTATTATTTTTCAGCCAGGTAGGACCTTTAAACCATAATCCTGTATTTAATTTGAGGATAGTTGTTCCTCTGGACAAAATATCAGCTGGGTTTTCCTTGGTAGCAACATGATTATAGTGAAATGTGGAACCTACGTCATTTATCTCACCAACACGATTCCTGACATAAGGGATTTTAGTGTTATTTTTCACTAACCAGTGTAGGCAAATTTCACTATCGGTCCACATATATACTTCACTAATTTGTAATAAATTGCTTAGATATTGAGCTAATTTAGTGCCTAATTCTAATGCAGTCAGCTCCATTTGAGGCAATGTTCTAGCCTTAATTGGGGCAACCCGAGCCTTAGACATAATTAATTTACATTCCTCTCCTGCTTTAAGATAAGATACTGCACCGTATGCACTTCTTGAAGCATCACAAAATATGTGTAGTTGCTGGGGTTGTCGCCCATCAACATTTATTCTCCTACTTATGTGAACTTCATTTATCTTATTGAACTCAGATTTTATAGTCTCCCATTCTGTTGTATATTTCCCATCTAGGGGGGTATCCCAATCGAGGTGTTCTCCCCAGGCCTTTTGTATTAGACATTTACCCCTTATAGTTATTGGGCTCACTATACCCAAGGGGTCAAATACTTGGCTGACCTGACTTAAGGGTGTTCTCTTTGTTAGGACCACATCAGAAAAATCTGGACACTTTAATTTCATCAGTTTTTACATTCCACCATAATCCTAACACTGATTGGATCTCGGGTGGCGTATAATTAAGGAAATCCTTCCTGATTATCCCTTCTAGTTTTGGAGAATTAGTATTCCAACTCTGTAAGGGGAGGCTGGCCTTCCTGCACTCTTTATTAGCCAGATTATAGATTTGTATTAGTTCTTCCTCAGAATTTATTGTCCCCTGCAAATTATCCATATAGAAGTTCTTCCCCAATTCTGGGCTATCAGAAACCTTAAAATGGTACTGTAATGTTTTATTTAATAGAAAGGGGCTTGAGCAAGAACCAAACAGAACTGACTTAAACCTATATGTGGCTAAGGGGCTATCTTCCTGAGATATATTTTCAGGCCATAGGAATTTTGTGAAATTTCTATCTTCTTCCCTTAGACCTAATCTTAGGCAAGCCTTAGAGATGTCAGCCACATAGGCGAATTTATCTGTTCTGAATTTTACTAGGACATCTCCTAGATTAGACAAGAGATTCGATCCTGTCTGCAGACAGTCATTTAAACTAGCATCTTGTTTAGTTTTGAAACTACAATTGAAAACTATTCTGATGGGGGTGGTTGATGAATCTTTAGCCACTGCATGGTGGGGTAAATAATGTCCTATATTATGATTTACTGCTCTTTTCAGTTTTTCGATAAAATCATCCTTTAATTGATCTTGAATGATCTTATCATAGCACTCCAATTTAGACTGATTTTCCTTCAGTTTTCTTATTGAACTATTTAATTGGCTCTTAACTATGTGATAATTGGAAGGTAACACAGGGGCATTTATTTGCCAAGGTAGACCTACTTCATATTTACCATTAACATAATTGACAGTGTGATCATAGTGATCTAGAGTATTTTGATCCTCTTCAGGTAACTGTTCGGGTATGATACCGATAGTTTCTAGATCCCATAATTTGTGCACGGGGATATCCCCTTCTTCCAATAACTCATTGATTTGAGTGGGAACTAATGGAGTCCCTATTCTAGCAACCAAGAGGGGTTGTGCATGACTAGGAATGCATTCCTCTTGTTTTGGCTGGTGAGTGGTTTGTGGGTAATCGTCAACAAAGGAGGTAACAAATTATCAATCACCGGGCGCGTCCTGTGAAGAGGACGTGTTTGACCTGCTCCACGCTGCCTATACACGCTCGCTACCTACACGCTACCTTGGCTGTTCACACAGCCCTGCACATCCTTGCGCAGGGCCATGCTAATCTTCTCTGTATCGTTCCAATTTTAGTATATGTACCGCCGAAGCGAGTATAGGTCCCATTATAACATCACCACCGGCATTGGTGAACATGGAAATGTTATGTCTTTTGATGACCTTACTTAGGAATCGCCCGAAATAATCAGCGCCTATTATTAACTGGTATGGGCCATCAACATCTTCAAAGATATTTCTAACTAGTCTAACACCTTTCTGTTTCAAAGTTTCAGCTGTAGATTTAAGTCCTTTTACCGTTAAATTTATACCGATGTCATTAACTACAGCAGCCACCCTACATTGATAATTACCCAATTGAACTAGTGGTCGAACAATGTCAAAACTTTGAGCTTCTTTATTGGCCAGAAAGCCCGAAATGGCTAAGTTCACCTTGCTAATTACAGGGAGTTGCAATAGATCAACTATCTCTCCACTAATAAATGATCTTTGTGCCCCACTGTCAAACATTGTTTTAACTATGGCGGATTTACCATTATTGCTCACCCTTAACTCTGCCGTAGGGACAGCGGATGAACTACTCATACTAGTTACTGCCATTTTAACAACCGTAGGGTCTGTTCTCCCATCACCATTAGGACATAATACTATGTGATGAATGGATTTTCTACACTTCCAACAAGTACCCAGGCTAATAGGACAGGCTTGTATGGCATGTTTACCACTAAGGCAGGTTAGGCAGTTACCCATGTCCATTAACCTTTTGTACCTAGTGGAATAATCTGGGTATATATTACAAGTGGAGGGTGGATGTTCTTCCTCGCAGAAAGCACATTTTTTTCTGACTTCACTTGTAATAACCCTATATTTAGGAATGACACCTGTTCTTTGAGTAGGTCTTGGTGATGGTTTACCGGCTGGTCTAGCTTGAAACTTATTTACCGGTTTTCTTCCCATCGTAACTTTAGTAGGAGCGGGATAACTACCCACCAATGAGGTAAACAAATAAATAATAAACTCTAAAGGTGGCTGATATCGCTGATTAACTTTAGGTCTAGTTATCTCAATCTCCCTGTGGGGGTGTTCCTGCTCAATACCTTGTAAATGTTTGCACTCTTGTAATAATCCCTCCTCTATTTGCTTGACCGTGAAGTAATTACTATTGTACCTTTGATTTAAGCGGTCTCGCATCCTGATTGGTAGTTTTCTCCATATCATGATACTAACCATCCAGTCTGATTCTGTCAAGGGTTTATGAGCTTCAATGGCCCTTAGTGTGCAACTGAAAGTCATTCTGAACTCTTCCAATTCTCTGTGATTGTGAGAAGGGCTCAGTAGATCCATGAACTTGCAGAAAAGATTCTTTGTTATCTGATCTTTATCTTCATAATTATCTCTAAGAATCTTGAGTGCCACATTATAATTGGCATTTTCTACTGTTAATTCCTTTACCAGCAGATATGCAGGACCTCTCAACTGACCTAACAAATAGGTTAATTTATGCACCTCTGCTAGATCAGTCCTATTATCAATTAATTTGAATTTATCCCAGAAAGAATACCAATTCTCACCCTCAAAATGGGGCAATCACAAATCTGGTAATTTAAGTTGGGGTAAAAAGGCTTTGGCTGTGGGTTTCTGATCACGCACTAAGTTCTCATATGTGAATACGGTTTCCATGTATTTGGCACATTCTTGATCATACTTGGTCTCATAATTAATTAATTCTTTATCCCCAGCTTCTAATAATTGAAAGTAAGCCTCTTCATAATTATCCCATTTAGTTTTTAGCATTAGCAGACCTGACTTTAAACTATTATAGTCAATAGGGATAGTCCCAGCTGCTACCTCACACTTATTATATATTCGTGTAAGCCAACCTAATTTAGCCGCCAATGCTTTAGTCCCTTCCGTCATGATTTTAATTGATTAAATTAAATGAAAAAAAAAAAAAAAATAACAAGTTGGATAAATGTTTATGAGTTAGGGTTCCCTATTAATTGAATTCTAAGTGTGGGTGTGCTGTTGACTCGGCCTGACAAGGCGCGGAGCCAGGCCTATAACCACCCATCACTTTATTTAATCTAACTAACTTCATAATCATTGTTATCATTGTTGGCGGATGGAAGCTTAAATGCGGACTGTGCTGTGGCACCATTGGTGATTATTCTGCAGTTTTGGAGGCTATCAAAGCAAGACTCCCAGCTGACGTAAGTCTTCAGAGTGTGATGATGGACTTTGAGACTGCGGTTTGGACTTCATTTGGGCGCATTTACCCTGATCTGAAGTTGAGAGGATGTTCCTTTCACTGGACCCAGGCTGTGTGGAAACGGATACAGCTTTACGGACTAAGTATTCAATACTACAAGAAGAAGAGCACATATAAGTTTCTGAGACAGCTGCTCTGTCTACCTTTCCTGCCAGCAGAGCAAATCCCAGAGACCTTCCATCACCTACACAGTCTGGTCTTGCCGACTCACCCTGACGGTCTCCATCAGCTGTTTGGGTACATGGAGTCGACCTGGATTAGTTCACAACGTGCGGGTTGGACTCCATACCAATGGTCTGTGTTCGGACAGACAGGGCGGACTAACAACGATGTAGAAGGGTGGCATAACAATCTTAATAAACTCTGTGAAAGAGTCGGAGCGAGCTGCAATGCATATTAACTCATTGACGTGCTGTACAAGGAGTGCTCGTTAGTTACCGTGCAGCATCAACTTGTAGCTCAAGAAAAATTAGAAAAACATCAGAAAGCAAATGACTCATTATTTCAATCAAATGTTCTACGTGCATGGGAGGCCTACAGGCAGCAGGAGCTGTCCCCTAAACAGCTTCTTAATAGGATTGCAGGTTTTCTGTATTCATTTTCAGTAATGTAAAAAAATATATTGTGATTTGTACTCATGTTTTCTTCTTCTTATTATTATTATTATATATGTTTTCCTAATTTTTTATTACGTAAAATATTTTATATACTACTTAATTAATGATAATGAATATTTTTATTTTCATTAATAATGTTTATTAATTAATCAAGTAACTACATAATATAAAAGGCCTAAGTAACAAGTCGCGAAAATATACTACCAACTCGAATGTCGAGTTGTGGCTGCCTTCAGTACATCAGTGTTCTTATACGTACATGTTTTTTATTACTATATTCTATTAAATCTATTTTTTATTTATTTTATCTATTTCTCTATTCATCGGGGACCCCTGAATGCCCGGGACCTGAGGCTGCAGGCTCATTAACCTCAATGTAAATCCACCACTGCCCATGGTTCACCCATGGTCTTGTTCAGGGTTTTTTCTATAGACCCTGGTCTTGTCCACGCGAGTCGGACTCGCGATCGACAGTTTCACCCTCCCGGTGCGAGCTTGGAGCTCATGAATACCGATCTTTGGGTAATACTGGGCCTCACACACCACACACCACACATCCACTTGCTCAAGGAGACAGTAATTTATCAGTGGAAAAATCCCCGGTAATGAGTGGGACCGGGGATCGAACTCCGGACGACAGATTGGTGCCTGACGCTGTAACCCACCGAGCTGTCCAGGCGTGTGTGTATGTGTGTGTGTGGTATTTTATCTTATTTTCTTCATAAAGGACTGGCCTAGTGCAAATTTTTTTTTTTATTTATTTTGAGTTTATTTATGTAATCATAATAAATGCCTGGGGGTCGATATTCGAACTATATTTTCAGAAGGGGTCTGGTGTGTGTGTGTGTGTGTGTGTGTGTGTGTGTGTGTGTGTGTGTGTGTGTGTGTGTGTGTGTGTGTGTGTGTATATATATATATATATATATATTATATATATATATATATATATATATATACTATATATATATATATATATATATATATATAATAATAGATAGATAGATAGATAGATAGATAGATAGTAGATAGATGATAGATAGATAGATAGATAGATAGATAGATAGAATAGATAGATATATATATTATATATTATAATTATAATTATATATATATAAAGAGAGAGAGAGAGAGAGAGAGAGAGAGAGGAGAGAGAAAGAGAGAGAGGAGAGGAGAGAGGAGAGAGAGAGAGAGACGAGAGAGAGAGAGAGAGAGAAAGGACACACACACACAACACACACATACACCAGACCCCTTCTGGAAAATCCAGTTCGGTTATCGACCCCAAGCATTTATCATGATACATAAATAACTCAAAATAATAAATACGTACTACTACCGTAGATAACACTAAAGGCGCCACCTGCACTAATGTCGCCAGGCGCCATATATTACGAATTTAGCATCACTATTGATTTGTATGTGCCACTGAAGATGATACACAGTAGTTATAGCAGACCTTTTTCTGTCTCCTCTTACTGTCCTATTCTAATTTTAAATCCAAAGCTGGCTGTTGCGTATATGTGCGCAATGACATCACTTGCTCTCGTGCCCACGCCCTTGAATCTTTGTGAATTTTCTACCATCTGGCTTCGACTTCAATGTCACTCTCTTACTAAATTTATCTGTGCTGTATATCTCTCACTAACTCCTCTGACTATGTAAAATTCTTCGACTATTTAACATCAAAAGTGGAGCAATCTCATCTCATTTTCCTTTAGCTGAAATTTTCCATTCTTGGGGACTTCAATGTTCACCACCAGCTTTGGCTATCATCTTCTTTCACTGACCAACCTGGTGAACAAGCCTACAACTTTTCTATCCTCCAAGACCTAGAGCAGCTGGTGCAGCACCCTACCCGTATTCCTGACCGCCTTGGAGACACGCCCAACATTCTTGATCTTTTCCTAACTACTAACCCTTCTGCTTACTCTGTGAAACTATTCTCTCCGTTGGGTTCCTCCGATCACAATCTTATTTCTGTAAACCTGTCCTATCGCTCCGGTACCGTCTCGGGACCCACCTAAGCGGAGGTGCTTCTGGCACTTCAAACTCAGCTAAGTGGGAAGACCTAAGGCAGTACTACTCTGTATTTCCATGGAATGATTACTGCTTCCATGTCAAAGACCCATCTCTTTGTGCAGAGTCGCATAACTGAGGTCATAGTCTCTGGCATGGAGGCGTACATTCCACATACTTTCTCTAATCCTAAAGCCCGCCAACCTTGGTTTAACTCTGCTTGTTCTCATGCTGTCCGAGATAGAGAGGTGGCTCACAAACGGGTAACCGTAAGCATCCATCTCCTGAAACTCATGCCCTTTATATTTCTGCCCGTAATCATGCCAAATCTTTACTTCAGCTTACCAAAAACTCTTCATTCATAGAAAATGTCAAAATCTTTCTGAATCAAATTCCTCTCGTGACTTTCTGGCATCTAGCTAATAACATCTCTAACAATTTTTCTTCTACATCTTTCCCTCCTATGCTTCACCCCAGATGGCTCCACAGCTGTCTCATCTACTTCTAAAGCTGAACTCTTTCGCTCAAACATTTGCTAAAAATTCCACTCTGGCTGATGAAGGGCTTGTTCCTCCTTCTCCTCCACCCTCTGACTTTATTATGCCTGTCATTAAGATCCTTCGGAATGATGTTTTCTTTGCCCTTTCTGGCCTAGATCCTCGGAAGGCTTACGGTCCTGACGGAGTCCCTCCTATTGTTCTCAAAAACTGTGCTTCTGTGCTTGCACCTTGCCTGGTCAAACTTTTCCGTCTATGTCTATCTACTTCCACCTTTCCTTCTTGCTGGAAGTTTGCTCACATCCAACCTGTTCCTAAGAAGGGTGACCGTTCTAATTCTTCAAACTACGTCCTATAGCTTTGATTTCCTGCCTTTCTAAAGTTTTTGAATCTATACTTAATAAGATTCTTAAGCATCTATCTGCTCACAATCTTCTATCTGATCGTCAGTACGGTTTCCGTAAGGGCGATCTACTGGCGATCTTCTAGCTTTCCTAACTGAATCTTGCTCATCCTCCTTTAGGGGTTTCGGTGAAACTTTTGCTGTTGCCCTTGACATATCAAAGCTTTTGATAGAGTCTGGCACAAATCTTTAATTCCAAACTACCCTCATTCGGTTTCTATCCTTCTCTCTGTACCTTCATTTTAAGTAATCGTCCAGACCATTTCATCATTCCTGATTTAATGCAATCAAATCATAGCCATTACGAGTATATCAACAATACGTCGTCACTTTTTGTATCCAGTCAGCCGTTTTTAATAATCCGCAATCAAAATCTGCAAATTCCCCGAGTTTTCAAACGCTCTCAAGGTTTGCAGACGCTCATGATCAGGCTCGGTGACGTAGCATCAGGTAGGCTCATCTTCCCGCGCTTGATCAGAGGCACGTAAAGACATCTATCTATCACATCTATAAATATAGTACTTGAAGATATTTGGGTGTTTTCTGATAGATTTTTTTTGGATTAATGCCCGGGACCGGATTATCCTATAGGCTAGTATAGGCTGCAGCCTAGGGCCCCTCAAGCTTGGGGGCCCCAAACCTGGGGTCCCTGCTAAAAGATTTCCATATATATATATTTTTTTTATTATATTTTGCATTGCTGAATAATTCATTGAACTTAAAATAAAATTACAAATAATTTGAGATAAAGGGCCCCTGTTTGAGGCCATTTATTTGAGATAAAGGGCCTCTGTTTGAGGCCTATATTTGAGATAAAGGGCCCCTGTTTGGGACCCTAACTGTAAATCATGGGGCCCCAGTCCATGTTTGTTTATCATCGTGCTAAACACAGTAAAACACTTATTTGTGAATGTAGCGTATATATTGTTTTTCAGCTCACTTATTTTGCTATACAATGTAAAAAAAATTCGGGTGCGGGCGAGTTAGAGGGTGGCTCCGTCTGAGGGGGCCCACAATTTAATTAGCCTAGGGGCCCCAAAAGGTCATAATTCGGCCCTGTATATGCCACATGCATGCATCCTTTATGGGTGCAGCAAGACTGCTGTGCCTTTCGAGAAAAGTTTGCACACGGAAAGGAGTGGCGTGTGTAGGGTGATACACGCCTATAGTGTGTTGGGGCGAGCAGTTGTGTTGAGAAACGGTGTGTAGTGAGGGTACACATCGGGTGAAAGACTGGGTGAGAGTGTGCAGCGGGACTAGTCGCCTACCCATGTGTGGGGTTGGGACGACGAGTGTGAGGTGAGCCTGTGTACACGGTGTGCTGGACAAGGGCGGCGCCCCCCCCGTAAGACAGTGACTCAGTCCAACACCATACCAGACCAGGTGACCCTGTTAGACAGGGACGCCAGGACTGGCAGCAGCGGTGGACCACCACGACTGTGAGGCCTTGCCTCTTAACAAGACCAAGTAAACCAAGTAAACCAGCTGTGGAGTGGCGTGCCCTGTGGTGAGAGACCCTGTGGTGGTGTGGCTGTCCACACTCTTCCCCCCAA
>JACEEZ010019851.1:17500-37602 GCA_016584305.1 Chionoecetes opilio | reverse complement strand
AAAAAGGGGGGAAACCTTTGCTTCCATTGTCACTTTTAGCGTTCGTTGAATAATGGCGCGGCTTTCGTTCTTTCCTTCATTCCCTTACCCCCAAAGGGCACGGAAGGCTTCAGGGTACCCACGCCAGAAAAGGAAGAGGAGGAGGAGGAGGAGGAGGGAGGGAGGAGGAGGAGGAAGAGCAGGAGGAGGAGGAGGAGGAGGAGGAGGAAGAAGAGGAGGAAGAGGGGGGAGGAGGAGGGGGGAGGAGGAGGAGGAAGGAGAGGAGGGTAGGGAAGAAGACATGCGTACTATGGACAATAAGGAGTTTTCATAATAGTTTGGTTTATTTACCTCTTAAAACCGGCGCTGTTTAACAGTAAGAGGTGGTTAAGGGAGGAGCAGGACCATGAAGATAGTCTTTGTGAGGAGAGGCCAAGGCCGGAAAAAAGTGAGGTCACTCTGGTCGGCCAGCGGCCATACTGGTATTGGCAGAACGCAGGTAACAGCAGCAGCTCCCTTGCCCAGCCCTGATCTGTCCATACACTAGAACATAAGAACATAAGAAAATAAGGAAGCTACAAGAGGCCCGCGAGGCCTACACGTGGTAGTTTTTGTCACCTAACACTCCCTAACCACCTTTCATCCCCATCCATGAACCTGTCCAGCCCCCTTTTAAAGCTCCCTAATGACTCCGCACTAACTACCTGTCTATTTGAGTCCTTTCCCAGTCATTACCACCCTATTTGTGAACCAGTTTTCCCTATTTCCTTTTAAATCTACGCCTTCCATTTGAACCCATTACTTCTTGTTCTACCCTGGTTAAAAGCGTAAGAATTTTTCCTACCTCTCCTTTATTAAATCCTTTATCCACTTAAACATTTCTATCAGATCGCCCTTACTCTGCGTCTCCGAGTGAGTGAAACTTTAATAACTTCAATCTCTTCTCATACTAAGATTTACGCATCCCTTGTATCATTTTGGTCATCCTTCTCTGCACTGTTCTAACTTTCTCCATCCTGAAATTTATGGAGACCAAAACTGAACCGCATAGTCTAGGTGAGGCCTGATTAGAGCCAGATAAGCCTTTAGAATAACTTCCGCCTTCTACTTTAACACTTCTGGTGATGAATCCTAACACTCTATTAGCTCTATTTCTAGCCTCAATACATTGTTTCTAGGTCGGAGGTCGGGGCTCACCCTCACTCCAAGATCTTTTTCACCTTCTGATCTTTTCGGGCGATACATTGCGTATGGTGTATCTATTACCGGGGTTTTTTTTCTACAAAAATTCATAACGCTGCACTTATCAATATTAAATTCCATCTGCCATCTGACTGCCCACTCATTAAGTTTTCTAAGTCTCCCTGCAATTGTTTACATCAGACTGTGATCCAATAATCCTACCTAACTTAGTATCATCAGCAAACTTGCTGATATCACTGCTAACCACTATCCAAGTCGTTGATGTAAATCAAAAATAATAATGGACCCAAAACAGACCCTTGTGGAAAACTCCACTGTCACCAGTCCCCATTCAGATTTAGAACCATTAATTGTAACCCTTTGTTCCCAAATTTATTTAGCCAGGCTCGATCCAACGAAGAACCTTCCCATCTATTCATGAGCCTAAACCTTATTTAAGAGTCTTCTCGTGTGGTACTTTGTCAAATGCCTTACTAAAGTCCAGATATATTATATCATAACCCTTTTATCATTATCTGCCGTTCATAAACTTTCCTATAAAAACTCAATAAATTGGTGAGACATGACTTACCCTTGGTGAATCCATGTTGTGAATCATTGATCAAACTATGTTTATCTAAGTGCTCTCTAATGTTTTTTGCAATAATAGATTCTAATAATTTACCTACCACTGACGTTAGACTTACGGGTCGATAATTTGACTTTAGTCCTCTGTCTTCTTTCTTAAATATGGGAACAACATTTCCTTTCTGCCACAATAATGGCACATCGCCTATCTAAAACCGATTTCCAAAAAATGTGTACAAAACGACTCACTAACAACTTCCTTGCTTTCCCTTTTTAATACCCTGGATACACTTCATCTGGCCCTGGCGATTTAAAATTCTTCATTTTATCTATACCCTCTTCCACCATTTCCCTAGTTATCACAATATCTTTGAGTTTCTCGTCATCGCTTCCATTGAACATCTGTTCACTTTCAGGTATTTTCTGTGTATTCTCCTCCGTAAAAACACTTAAGAAATAATAATTTAGACTTTTACACATATCCTCATCTGTATTTAAGACCTCACCCTGTCCTAACCTTAACGGCCCCACTAATTCCCTTGTCTTGGTTTTATATACCTGATAGAACCCCTTAGGGTCACTTTTAGCCTGTCCTGCTACTTTAATCTCATAATTGTTCTTAGCTACTCGAGTTAGTTTCTTCACTGTCCTCGCCATCACGTTATACTGTTCTTTGCTTACCTGACCAGCCTTGAATCTTAAATACATTTTTTCTTTTTACTCCAATATTGTGATTTAAATAGTGGTCACCCTTTTTTGGGGGTCACTCTTTCTTGACCTTATTTCCCTATAAGAAATATGTTTTTTCTGTCCATCAATTAAATTCTTTACAAATAAGCTATAATCCCCCTCCGACCCGACATCACTTTCAACTCTATCTGCGCTGACCTTGAAACATTCCTTTATCCTACTCCCCCGGCTAATTACCTCCAGGTGTCTTTCTAATCCTGTATAATTGGCCTTTCCAGCTGCCGCCGCACTAATCTTGGGACCTTCCTTACCCTCTATCCCACCCACCCCGCTAATCTCCACCAGGTGTCTTCCTAATCCTTCATAATTGGCCTTTCCAGCTGTCACAGCCCTGCCCTTGACCACATTGACCTTGGAACCTTTCTTCCCCACCATTCCACACCCCTTTTTAATCCCCTCCAGGTGCTTTCTTAATCCTGCATAATTGGCCTTTCTGAAATTAGGTACTCTTTGTTTGTTGACTCCTAATTTTCCAACTTCCCATTTTAAGCGAAATCTGATTTCATAATGATCACTATTCTAGCCTCAATACATTGTTTCCTAGGTCGGAGGTCTGGACTCACTAACTTCCCACCAACCTCCACATCTGTAACTAAATCTTCCCTATTTGTTAGTAATAAATCTAGAATATTATCTCCTCTAGTAGGCTCGTTGATTGCTTGGCTTAGAAAGTTATCCTATATTATATTTAACAATTCATCTGCGTCGCTGTCTCCTATAATTAAATCCCAGTCTATATTCCTATGATTAAAATCTCCCACCACGCATAGTCGATTATATCTGCAGGCCTTGTTTATTTCTTCCCATATAGGAGCTGAATCCTCTTTACATAAGTTTGGAGGCCTATACACTACACCCAAAACCATTTTTTCTGTTCCCTCCGCAACCTCTACCCATATAGACTCTATGCTGTCATCTGGGTTTTTTTTTACATTATTAACACAACACTGCAATGTATCTCTTGCATAAAATGCAACTCCTCCCCCTCGTTGCCTACTCTGTCCTTGTGAATTAACTTTACCCACTATCTCGACTTCCGGGTCAAATACTTTCCTGACATATCCAACCATGTTTTGTTAATGCTACTATATCAAAATCCTCTACACTATTTATTCCCCTCAGGGAAAACTATCTTGTTAAAATACTCCTACAGTTTTTATAGTAAACCTTCAAGCAACTCTCTTCTTTTTGTCTATTTTCCCTTTTACTTTAACTAAACCCCTCTTTTCTCTCCTCTACGAATCACTTTAGTTCCCCGCCTTCTGAAATCCTAGTATCGCAAGTTTCCTTTACCCCGACCCCAGTGTCTAATCCCTGGTTCTCTATCTCAAAAAATCTGCGTGCATTACCTCCCTTTCAAGGGATTCAGACAAGATCTGAACTCCTTTCTCGAAAGTGCACTCCGTCCTGCGGAGAGGTGGTTATGCCGAAAAGAGGTCCCAGCTGCCGACAAGGCCCAACCCTTGGCTTTGCAATGAAGTGCCAGCCGGCAATTCAAAGCAATAGCCCTGGAATACCACAAGTCGTCAACAAGCGTCATGGAAGGACACCCCACACCACAGGGAACCACCCCCCGTCCCAAACTTTACCTACAGCTTCCTTGAAACCCCCGTAGCAATTTCCCCACTCTTACACACTCAACAAGTTTCCCAGCGCTCAGGCAGACGATGGGCTTTTTCCCTTGGTTTGCCATGCACTCAACAATCTTGTCACTAACATAACCTATCCCCTTCCCTGGGTAACTCACCGACTTCATGTGCAGCCCTTCCCTGTCACAGAACCTACTGTCGAGATGCCTAATCTGACTGTCACCAACAACCAAGATTTTACCTTCGGGTAATGATGTATCATCTACCGTCCTTACCTCCGTGTCTTCCTCTTGCAGCCCCGAGAGTACCTGAAAAGTACCACTAGACTTAAGGCATATGGAAGGATGCAATAATAATCCACAGTTAGATAGTTTGATGCTGCCTATAAGAAATTGCTGGTACATAATATATGCTAGATATTGCGAGCGGTAAGTGCCTCCTCTGGAATCTATAATAATACTAACTGTACCTAGCCAGTGTATGATGCAATGTCTCAGCATTCTGTAAAGATTATAAACACTTTTCTTGTGAAATGCAGAGTTAAAGATGAAACACTTAAAGTACATGCAGAAAATACAGAGGAAAATTATTACGTGTACATTCCCACTGCTTCACACCTATCAAAGTGCTCCAACAAAATTGTTGCCTACATTGCCGGCTTCGTTGTACACAGTCTTGGGAAATCTTTGCATTGCGAGGCCTGTGTTGACTCTTTAACTTTGAGAGACGCCACTGCCTCCTCCATCCACTCCTTTATCAATCTTAATAGCTAAAGAAAATTAATATATCCCACAGACGATATAATATATATATATATATACTAGCCGCAAAGCCGCCCTCCGGGCGGACTTTTTGGCTAGCTCCTGCGGAGGGCTATTGGTGGGCCTTCGGCCCACCACCTGTGTTTGGTGGGCCTTCGGCCCACCAAACATGGACTCTCCAGATAGCCCCTTTTAACTTTCCTGAAATCATGGATGTAGAAATGTATGTATTCCCCCCACCCATTCACTCACCCATTACCCATCACCCCCCACCCATTCACTCACCCATTACCCATCACCCCCCACCCATTCACTCACCCATTACCCATCACCCCCCACCCATTCACTCACCCATTACCCATCACCCCCCACCCATTCACTCACCCATTACCCATCACCACACACCCATTCACTCACCCATCACCCATCACCCCCCACCCATTCACTCACCCATTACCCATCACCCCCCACCCATTCACTCACCCATTACCCATCACCACACACCCATTCACTCACCCATTACCCATCACCCCCACACTATTCCCTCACCCATCACCCATCACCCCCAACCCATCACCCCCCACCCATTCACTCACCCATCACCCCACACCCATTACCCATCACCCCACCCATTCACTCACCCATTATCCATCACCCTACATCAAGGCTTCCTCAATTCTCGCAACCCACTTTAGTTTTCACAATTCTCGCTAATAGGCTGCTGCTAAAAAAAAAGAAAAAAAAAAAGTGATCGGATCATCTCATAAGTGTGCTTATGACCTTCCCCTGGTCAACCTGATTCCAAAAATGGTGTCATATGAGGTGTTTGCGCCACGGGGGGCGGAACCTATACCACATACACACACAGACAGACAGACACACTTTCGCTTATATTATTATAGAAGATATATATATATATATATATATATATATATATATATATATATATATATATATATATATATATATATTATATATTTATTATATAATATATATATATAATATATATATATAATATATATATATATATATATATTATATATATTTATATATATATATATATATATATATATATATATATATATACATTATATATATATATATATATATATATAATATATATATATATATAGGTAGATACATCTTGACATTTCAGGGTGACAAAGACACTCGTCATTCTTGGGGATGCTAACTACCAATTACTTCTCCAACGCAACTCTTCTTACTAACTACCAATGAATACACAATTAAGAACTCTTTTGATTTTGCACATGAATTAAAAACAATTAACATAAACAATGCGGTAATGGCTAGTTTTGATATCCAATCACTATTTACAAATATTCCATTATATGAGACTATTGAGATAATCACTAATAGTTTATTTCATAATGTTACCACTTTTCTTAACTACACAAAAAAACAATTCTCTGATTTATTAGCTCTAGCTATAAAAGACTCTCCATTCATATTTAATACAAAACTTTATGTCCAAACTGATGGGGTTTCCATGGGGTCTTGCTTGGGTCCTTCATTTGCCAATGCCTTTCTATGTCATCATAAACAAATCTGGCTGTCTGACTGTCCTACCTCTTTTAAACCCTTTTATTATAAACGTTACGTTGATGACACTTTTTTACTTTTTAAGAATACCGAACATATTCCCTTATTTCTAAATTACCTTAACTCTAAACACCCAAATATTAAGTTTACATATGAAGTTGAAAACCAATTATCACTACCATTTCTAGATATCTTAGTTACCCTTAAAGATAATTATTTTACCACCTCAGTCTACAGAAAACCTACCTTCACAGGACTAGGAACCCAGTATCTATCATTCATCCCTAACCTTTTTAAAATCGATACTATTAAGACCTTACTACACAGATATTATAGTTTATCTTCCAGTTGGTTTGCCTTCGATAATTAAATAAAATTCCTTACTAATTTTATCCTAAATAATGGCCTTAAATTAATAGAAAAAACTATTTATAGTTTCTTAGGTGAAAAGTACAACCCTAAGTCGAATCAACCCGAACCTATATTAGACACACATTATATTAAACTTCCATTTTATGGCCATCTCAGTTATATCATTCGTAAAAAACTCAATGATCTACTCAAGTTACACCTTCCTAACTCAAAATTTAAATTTGTCTTCACTAATCCATTTACTTTAAGAACCCATTTCAAATATAAAGATCCTATACCTAAAACTCTTATCTCTAATATAATCTATGCATTTGAATGTTCGAGCTGTAATGCTCGATACATCGGCGAGACGTCAAGAAATTTAACCCTTAGGTTCGCAGAACATAAAGGTGTTTCCGCTCGTACTGGTCGACCTATTTCTTCCCCTTCTCAATCTGCTATTTGCTCACACTCCCATGATCTTGATCACCCATTCTCTATGGATGATTTTAGAATCCTATCTAAGGCAAACTTCTCTAGTGACACTAAATTATTAGAATCCATACACATCAAGCACTTGTCCCCTGATCTTAATAATCAAGTCACTTCATAGCAATTACATATACTCAAATGATTATCACACTGTTTCGATCGTCCGACTCTCGTTTCGATCGCTCCATACGAACCGAAATGCTACCTGTAAAATTATTGTTCATTCAGTCCTCTGCCAACCTAGACAGCATACATACCAAGGTTTGTTAAGTATAAATTGTTTTTGTAGTTTTTAGATAATATAGGATAATTTTATTGCCTTAAATTTTTTGATGTTTGCTTTTAGCAGTTTTTTAGTATTTTAACTTATAAACTATTTTAGCCTGATAATGCCAAGTGCCATTGGCGAAACGTTGCACGCACATAAAGAAACCCAAGAATACTATACAAACTGTAGGAGTATTTTAAAAAAGATAGATTTCCTGAGAGGAATAAATAGTGTAGAGGATTTTGATATAATAGCATTAACAGAAACATGGTTGGATATGTCAGGAAAGGTATTCGATCTGGAAGTCGAGATAGCTGGGTATAAGTTATTTCACAAGGACAGAGTAGGCAGACGAGGAGGAGGAGTTGCGCCTTATGCAAGAGATGCATTGCAGTGTTGTGTTAACAATGTTATAAACACAGAGGACAGCATAGAGTCTGTATGGGTAGAGGTTACGGAGGGAACTGAGAAAATGGTTTTGGGTGTAGTGTATAGGCCTCCAAACTTATGTAAAGAGGATTCAGCTCCTATATGGGAAGAAATAAACAAGGCCTGCACATGTAATCGATTATGCGTGGTGGGAGATTTTAATCTCAGGAATATAGACTGGGATTTAATCATAGGTGACAGCGATGCAGATGAATTGTTAAATATAATCCAGGATAACTTCCTAAGTCAAGCAATCAAGGAGCCTACTAGAGGAGATAATATTCTAGATCTATTGCTGACAAATAGAGACGATTTAGTTACAAATGTGGAGGTCGGGGGGAATTTAGATAATAGCGACCATTATGAGATCAGATTTAGCTTAAAAGGGGAAGTTGGAAAATTAAATGGCAATAGGCATCGAATACCTAATTTCAGAAAGGCCAATCATGCGCTATTAAGAAGACACCTGGAGGTTATTAATAAGAGGTGTGGGATGGAGGAGGAGAAATTTTCCCAGGACAGGGTGGTGACAGCTGGAAAAGCCAATTATGAAGGATTAGGAAGGCACCTGGAGGTACTTGGCGCGGTCAGATATGGTAGTGAGGTCGAGGCTGAGGAGATAATTAGAGCGGTTAGACAGGGAAGTGAGGTCAGGGCTGAGGAGGTAATTAGAGAGGTAAGAAGGGGAAGTGAGGTTGGAGCTGAGGAGGAGTATACCTCATTTGTAAGGAATATAATTGACGGACATAAAAGAAATATTCCTTATAGGGAAATAAGGTCCAGAAAGAGTGATCCAAAATGGATGACCACCAAGTTAAAACACAACATTGGAGTAAAAAGAAACATTTATTTAAGATTCAAGGTAGGATTGGTAAACAAAGAACAGTAGGGGCTTTAACGTGATGGCGAGGACAGTGAAGAAATTAACTCGAGCTGCTAAGAACAATTATGAGATTAAAGTAGCAGAACAGCCGAAAAGGGACCCAAAGGGGTTCTATCAGGTTTATAAAACAAAGACAAGGAAATTAGTTGAGCCGTTAAGGTCAGAACAGGGTGAGGTCTTAAATACGGATGAGGATATGTGTAGGAGTCTAAATGATTATTTCTTAAGTGTTTTTACGGAGGAGGATACACAGACGATACCTGATAGTGAACAGATGTTCAAAGGAAGCGATGAGGAGAAACTCAAAGATATTGTGATAACTAGGGAAATGGTGGAGGAGGGTATAGAAAAAAATGAAAAAATTTAAATCGCTCGGACCAGATGAAGTGTATCCCAGGGTATTAAAGTAATGCAAGGAGGTTGTTGGTGAGTCGTTAGTGCACATTTTTAGGAAATCGGTTGAAATAGGCGATGTGCCATTATTGTGGCGGAAAGGAAATGTTGCTCCCATATTTAAGAAGGGAGACAGAGGACTAAAGTCAAATTATCGACCCGTAAGTCTAACATCAGTGGTGGGTAAATTATTGGAATCTATTATTGCAAAAAACATTAGAGAGCACTTAGATAGATATAGTTTGATCAATGATTCACAACATGGATTCACCATGGGTAGGTCATGTCTCACCAATTTATTGAGTTTTTATAGGAAGGTTTATGAGACGGCAGATAATGATAAGGATTATGATATAATATATCTGGACTTTAGTAAGGCATTTGACAAAGTACCACACGAGCGACTTTTAAATAAGGTTAGGGCTCATGGTATAGATGGGAAGGTTCTTCATTGGATCAGAGCTTGGCTAATATTAGGCAACAAAGGGTTACAATTAATGGATCCAAATCTGAATGGGGACTGGTGACAAGTGGAGTTCCACAAGGGTCTGTTTTGGGCCCATTACTATTTTTGATTTACATCAACGACTTGGATAGTGGGATTAGCAGTGATATCAGCAAGTTTGCTGATGATACTAAGTTAGGTAGGATTATTGGATCACAGTCTGACGTAAACATATTGCAGGGAGACTTAGATAAACTTAACGAGTGGGCAGTCAGATGGCAGATGGAATTTAATATTGATAAGTGCAGCGTTATGAATTTTTGTAGAAAAAACCCTGGTAATAGATACACCATACGCAATGTATCGCTGAAAAGATCAGAAGGTGAAAAAGATCTTGGAGTGAGGGTGAGCCCAGACCTCCGACCTAGGAAACAATGTATTGAGGCTAGAAATAGAGCTAATAGAGTGTTAGGATTCATCACCAGAAGTGTTAAAAGTAGAAGTGCGGAAGTTATTCTAAAGCTTTATCTGGCTCTAGTCAGGCCTCACCTAGACTATGCAGTTCAGTTTTGGTCTCCATATTACAGGTTGGATATAGTGTTGTTAGAAAAAGTGCAGAGAAGGATGACCAAAATGATACAAGGGATGCGTAACTTTAGTTATGAGAAGAGACTGAAGTTATTAAAATTACACTCACTCGAGAGACGCAGAGTAAGGGGCGATCTGATAGAAGTTTTTAAGTGGATAAAGGGATTTAATAAAGGAGAGGTAGGAAAAGTTCTTACGGCTTTTAACCAGGGTGGAACAAGAAGTAACGGATTCAAGCTGGAAAAGCGTAGATTTAGAAAGGAAATAGGGAAAAACTGGTTCACAAATAGGGTGGTGAATGAATGGAATGGTCTCAGTAGACAGGTAGTTAGTGCTGAGTCATTGGGGAGCTTTAAAGGGGAGCTGGATAGGTTCATGGATGGGGATGAAAGGTGGATGTAGGTAGTGTTAGGTGACAGGAACTACCACGTGTAGGCCTCGCGGCCTCTTGTAGCTTCCTTATTTTCCTATGTTCTTATGTTCTTATGAATGACGAGTGTCTTTGCCACGCTGAAAAATCAACATGTATCAACCTAAGAATATCAACTATATATATATACTAGCCGCAAAGCCGCCCCCCGGGCGGACTTTTTGGCTAGCTCCTGCGGAGGGCTATTGGTGGGCCTCCCACCACCTGTGTTTGGTGGGCCTGTGGCCCACCAAACACAGACTCTCCAGATAGCCCCTTATAACTTTCCTGAAATCATGGATGTAGAAATGTATGTATTAACGCCTTACCCATCACCCCCCACCCTTTCACTCACCCATTACCCATCATCCCCCACCCATTCACTCACCCATTACCCATTACTACACACCCATTCACTCACCCATTACCCATCACCCTCCACCTATTCCCTCACCCATCACCCATCACCCCCAACCCATCACCCCCCACCCATTCACTCACCCATCACCCCACACCCATTACCCATCATCCCACCCATTCACTCACCCATTACCCATCACCCTACATCAAGGTTTCCTCAATTCTCGCAACCCACATTTTTTTTTCACAATTCTCGCTAATAGGCTACTGCAAATAAAAAATAAATAAAAGTGATCGGATCATTCCATAACTGGGCTTATAATGTGCGCCTGGTCGAGCTGGTTCCAAAACTGTGCCATATGATGGGATTGGGGCATGGGGGGCGGCACCTATCGCGGACACACACACACACAGACAGACAGACAGACAGACACACTTTCGCTTATATTATTATTATTATACATATATATATATATATATATATATATATATATATATATATATATATATATATATATATATATATATATATATATATATATATATATATATATATATATATTATATATATATATATATATATATATATATATGTATATCTTTCTTTCTCTCTCTCTCTCTCTCTCTCTCTCTCTCTCTCTCTCTCTCTCTCTCTCTCTCTCTCTCTCTCTCTCTCTCTCTCTCTCTCTCTCTCTCTCTCTCCACGACATAGTATGTACGCGGAGAGAATTATAATACTTGAAATTAAATTACTTTTCAAAATTCTGAAACTACGAAAATTATGATACTTAAATGACTATATTATAGTCATTTAAGTATTACAATTTTTGTGCGTATATTTTCTTTTTAATATATTAATTATTTATGTCTGAAATAAAATGTTTAATAAAATAGTACATGTGCGTAAAACCCATCCAACCTCCATAGAAATACCGCTCAGCGCAGTTTGACAAGCGAATTTTTTGCCATTACATGGCGGACATAACTCTCTGGTGAATCGCGTGGCTAGCAGGCCCTCTCCTCTCATTCTACCTCCATGATTAGGATCCTCGTGGTTTTATTATTATTTATAGTAGTAGTAGCAGTAGTAGTAGTAGTAGTAATAGTATTAGTCGTAGTAGTAGTAGTAGTAGTAGTAGTAGTAGTAGTAGTAGTAGTAGTTGTTGATGTTGTGGTAATATATGTACAGTTTAACAAAGAGAACAAATGAAACATGGGAGACTATGTAAGGATATGGGGTAAAACAAATCGAGTGAAAAGGATATTCTAGGATAGCAAACCACCATAGCCAGACATTTTTAGAGGCTAATGGTGAGAGGATGGTGAACATTTTCCTTTTTTTCTACACATATATTACCCACCATTTCCACCTACCTCTATTTTGTCCACCTCTAAACACCGCCTTCTTTTCCATAGGTGTCTCTCTCTCTCTCTCTCTCTCTCTCTCTCTCTCTCCTCTCTCTCTCTCTCTCTCTCTCTCTCTCTCTCTCTCTCTCTCTCTCTCTCTCTCTCTCTCTCTCTCTCTCTCTCTCTCTCTCTCTCTCTCTCTCTCTCTCTCTTATCTCTCTCTCTATATATATTACTAGCTCTCTCTCTATATATTACTCTACATACTACTAGCAGAAAGGGTGCCCTCCGGGCACCTTTCTCCTAGCTCCTGTGGAGGGTTGTGGGCCTGTGACCCAATGGGGTATGCAGATAAGATGTTGCTATTATCAACACATTTGGACTGCAAGGTCAAGTCTCTTTCTCGCACGGTTTAACCGCTACAGCTGTTTTAGGTTGTTTTTGCTTGCCACGCCCACCGGGGTCGGACACGCCCCTCAAAACATCTTCCATCCCCCGAAGTCGATCACGGCCAACCATTTTGGAGTACAGTGTCAAGTCTGTATCTCGTACGGTTTAGCAGCCACAGTCGTTTTTAGGTTGTTTTTGCTGGCCACGCCCACGCCGCAGGATCGGCCACGCCCATCGAAACATAGCCTATGTTTTCTGCTGGGTCATGAGGATTCCAAATATGTGCGGCATGTGGGGTTTTGGCCATCTGTAGCCGAGTCTATAACGAACATACAGTCACACAGACAGACAAATTTTGAGATTTATATATATAGATATATATAAATATATATTTTTTTCTCTCTCTCTAGACGTTTCTCTTCTACCCTATTTAGGGTTAAGTGAGAGATAGATATATAGATGGCGAGAGAAGAAGAGAGAAAGATTGAGAGAGAGAGAGAGAGAGAGAGAGAGAGAGAGAGAGAGAGAGAGAGAGAGAGAGAGAGAGAGAGAGAGAGAGAGAGAGAGAGAGAGAGAGAGAGAGAGAGAGAAAAGAAGAAGAAGCAAAAAGTACGACGAAACTGTGACATAAACGATAGAGGAGGAGGAGGCCGCGTCTGTCCACCCGAATCAACATCATTAGCCTTTACACTTTTTGTCTTGCAAAAAAGGTTGAAGTGCCCCCTCCCCCCTCCCTCCCTTCTTACTGAAACTTTTTCTTAGTGAGTACTGAAACCTGGTGTGCTCTTCTTAACGGAGTAATGATGTCCTACGGCGGACTCACCATCTATCCTGCCGGGCCGGGGATCTCGTGTTGAAGGATGAAGAAGAGGATTTAGTAAAAAGAAAAAAGATAAGGAGGAGGAAGAGGAGGAGGAAGTTAAAAAAAGAAGATAAGAAGGAGGAAGAAGAGGAGGAGGAAGATAAATACAAATCTATGGAGGAGGAAGAAGATGGGAGGGGAAGTAAAACAAAAGATAAGAAGGAGGAAGAAGAGGAGGAGGAAGATAAATACAAATCTATGGAGGAGGAAGAAGATGGGAGGGGAAGTAAAACAAAAGATAAGAAGGAGGAAGAAGAGGAGGAGGTAATTTAAAATAAAGACAAGGAGGAGGAAGAAGAGGAGGAGTAAGTAAAAAGAAGGATAAGGAGGAGGAAGAAGAAAAGGAGGAAGTAAAAAAAAAGAAATTGGATGAAGAAGTTTATGAAATTAAGAATACAAGATAAATTGGAGGTAGAAGAGGTGGAGGAAGTAAACAAAAAATAATATGAACGAAGAAGGAACATTATACGGATCAACGAACGGTAGTTAGGTACCAAAAAAAAAAAAAAATAATATATATATATATATATATATGTATATAATAATATAAGCGAAAGTGTGTCTGTGTGTCTGTGTGTGTGTGTGTCCGCTCTAGGTTCCGCCCCCTGTGGCGCAATCCCATCATATGGCACAGTTTTGGAACTAGGTCGACCAGGGGAAGGTTTTACGGCCACTTTGGGGATGATCCGATCCTTTTTTATTATTTTTATTATTAGTAGCCTATTAGTGAGAATTGTGAAAACAAAGTGGGTTGCGAGAATTGAGGAAACCTTGATGTAGGGTATTTCTACATCCATGATTTCAGGAAAGTTAGAAGGGGCTATCTGGAGAGTCTGTGTTTGGTGGGCCGAAGGCCCACCAATATGTCCGCTATAGGTTCCGCCCCCCGTGGCGCAATCCCATCATATGGCACAGTTTTGGAACCAGGTCGACCAGGGGAAGGCCATTTTTAGAAGGTATTTTAAGGCCATTTTGGGGATGATCCGATCACTTTTAATTTTATATATTTTTAGTATTAGCGAGACTTGTGAAAAAAAAGTGGGTTGCGAAAATTGAGGAAACCTTGATGTAGGATGATGGGTAATGGGTGAGTGAATGGGTGAGGTGATGGGGTAATGGGTGTAGGGTGATGGGCATACATTTCTCCATCCATGATTTCAGGAAAGTTAGAAGGGGCTATCTGGAGAGTCTGTGTTTGGTGGGCCGAAGGCCCACCGATAGCCCTCCGCAGGATCTAGCCAAAAAGTCCGCCCAGAGGGCGGCTTTTCGGCTAGTATATATAATGAAGATTAAAACCGGCGCTGGTAAAAACATCTTGATTGCTATATGGAACGTTTCGGCTATATTACATAAGCGATCATCAGCCTAAAAACAGAAATAATACATAAAATATGTTAAAATTATGAAAATAATATAGTAGTTTTATAATATTGTTTTATCTTTGTGTTTTTATCATTTAATTTATGTTAAGCATTTTAAATGTCATATCATTATAATTTTTATTTTCATTATTTTAACATATTTTATGTATTATTTCCGTTCCTATGGCTGATTATGGCTTATGTAATATAGCCGAAACGTTCCATAAAGCAATCAAAATGTTTTTACCAGCGCTGGTTTTAATCTTTATTATAAGATCCCACTTCCCTCCTGGAGAAAGTATTGCCTCGCTCTCTCTCTCTCTCTCTCTCTCTCCTTTCTCTCCCTCTCTTCTCTCTCTCTCCTCTCTCTTCTCTCTCTCTCTCTCTCTCTCTCTCTCTCTCTCTCTCTCTCTCTCTCTCTCTCTCTCTCTCTCTCTCTCTCTCTACTCTCTCTTCTCTCTCTCTTCTATATATATATATATATATATATATATATATATATATATATATATGAGTATAGTAGAAATATATATATTTTAAATGCGGATAATTTTGCGTCTATATTTGCTATCTATATATAGGCTCATATCCAGTCTATAGGAGTTGAATCTACTCTTATTTGCCAATGTATATTAATGACCGGTGTGTATAAATGACTCACAGTTATGGATATATATGCCAATGCATTAATTAAATTATATATTAATATATTTAATGAATTACTTTGTTATTGAGTTAGTATGACATTGATGATGTGGCTGAGAGAGAGAGAGAGAGAGAGAGAGAGAGAGAGAGAGAGAGAGAGAGAGAGAGAGAGAGAGAGAGAGAGAGAGAGAGATGTGGGGATAGTTTATCCCAGTTGATGGAGGGAATGCTCAGCTGAGTGCAAAATTGATGTTTTTCTCTGCCTGAGCCACATCCTGTCCTATCACGGGGGCGTGTGGACACGGCCGTCTTATACAAGGCCTGAGCGATTGGCCGTGACGTCATCAGCCTTGGTCATTTCACCCGCTCCGTCCTCTCCCTCGCTCTGTCTGTCCCACGTATATTATACAGTAATTAATAAATGCTATTTATAAATGTTATCTTCGTAAATGTTTGTTCTATAATATTATCATATAAAAAACAGTAAAATACGCTAAAGAAATGCCATTACGAGACTCTGAAGAAATATGCATGAACTTATTATTCACTTCAACTCTTTAAAACTTTGCGATTTAAAATTTTAAAAAGCCATTTAAAACTTTGCGAGTCAACATTTACCATGAAACATATCAATAGAAGCGCAATTTTATTAGCTTTCCATTGATATATTTCGTTATCTGATAAATGAATTAGAACCATGCATAAATTAGCGTTAAATAAATTAATTAAATCATCAATCGGGTAATTTTCCCGATTGATGATGTTATTTATTTAGTTAACGCTAATTTATCAGAAATTTCTAATTAATTTATCAGAAAACGAAATATATAAGTGAATAAATAACATCATCAATCGAGAAAACTACCCGATTGATGATGTTATTTATTTAGTAAACGGTAATGTATGTAATGATGTTATTTATTCACTTGTATATGTCGTTAACAATTAACAGTTTTTTCTTCCGCTTTTAATTAATTAATCGTTTTGTCCACTACTATTTCTGTTCTTCGCTTTATTTTTTACTCAACAGTCTATACATTTTTTTTTTTTATGTTCCTTTCTAACTCGTTTCTCAATTATTATTTTTTGATCGGTGATAAAGTTTTTTTCTTCTTTTTGTAATTCGATTATTTTCCTCATTTTTCTATATTGTTAACACATAAACTCCAATTTTTTATTTTAAGTTTATAGTAAATTAGCCGAAAAACCGCCCTCCGGGCGGACTTTTTGGCTAGCTCATGCGGAGGGCTTTTGGTGGGCCTTCGGCCCACCAAATAATAGGACTGAAATAACTCTGAAGTAATAGTAAGTAGGCTAGTGAAGTAATAGGACTGAAGAAATAGGACAGAAGTAACTCTGAAGTAATAGGACAGTAGTAACTCTGAAGTAATAGGAAGTAGGCTAATGAAATAATAGGACTGAAATAATAGGACTGAAGTAATAGGACTGAAGTAAAAGAAACCGTCCGTCAGCATGCGTTCGTTTCGATATTTTTCTTTTTTCATGCAAAATATCTCGCGTAATTTTTTTTTTCTTTTCTCAGATTTCTCGCTAATACTAAAAATAAAAAATATTAAAAGTGATCGGATCATACCCAAAGTGGCCTTAAAGCCTTCCCCTGGTCGACTTAGTTCCAAAACTGTGCCATATTGCACATCTGTGGGGATTGCGCCACTGGGGGCGGAACCTATAGCGGACACACACACAGACACACACACACACACGCACACACTTTCGATTTTATTATTATAGATAATGTTTCTATTCGGTGTGTTAACGTCTCTCTCTCTCTCTCTCTCTCTCTCTCTCTCTCTCTCTCTCTCTCTCTCTCTCTCTCTCTCTCTCTCTCTCTCTCTCTCTCTCTCTCTACTATGGACTTGACTCGTTTGCTTTATGTGATGTTTCTCGGTGTTCCTTATTTCTTTTTTTTTGGACGGTGTTTGCCGCTCTTACTTGCTCCAGAACTTTATACCGTCGACGTCTCGTTACTTAGCAGGAATGTATGCCTTTTCATCCCTCTCCTGCCTGCCTGCTGAAGCATTTCCTGAAGCTTGTGACTTTGGCTGATGGAGATAAAATCAGAAGGAGGAGGAAGAGCAAAAAGAGGAGGAGGAGGAAGCAATCCGATGTAGAGGCCCGTACCGAGAGTCCCATGAAGGGCGAGCGACAACCTTCGTCGACTGAGGAAGGGTACCATAAAAGGGATATTTTTCGGAACGAAAAGCAGCGACGACGGTCGAAGGTCGGCACGAAGACACTGGTACCCCCGTGTCTTCGTGCCGACCTTCGTCGCTGCTCTTCCTTCCAAAACAAAGACCTCTTATGGTAAGCGAGGGTCTGCCGTTCGTCGTTCGTCGCTCTTCCGCCATGACTCTCGGTACGAGCCGAGAGTTGGAGGGAAGATGGAGGAATAGCTTCAAGAACTTCGTTGTCTGTTTACGTTTCCGTTTTGCGTTGATTTTATTCAGCTTTTCTTTCTTTTAAGCGTTCAGTTCCTGCTTGGCATATCATTATTCTTATTTAGGAAATTAATGTGAGGGAAGATTATGTGAATAATTTGGATAGAGAGAGAGAGAGAGAGAGGAGAGAGAGAGAGAGAGAAGAGAGAGAGAGAGAGAGAGAGAGAGAGAGAGAGAGAGAGAGAGAGAGAGAGAGTGTGAGTGAGTGAGGAGTGAGTGAGTGAGTGAGTGAGTGAGTGAGTGGAGTGAGTGAGTGAGGTGAGTGAGAGAGAGAGAGAGAGAGAGAGAGGAGAGGAGAGAGAGAGAGAGAGAGAGAGAGAGAGAGAGAGAGAGAGAGAGAGAGAGAGAGAGAGACGAGAGAGAGAGAGAGAGAGAGAGAGAGAAGAGAGAGAGAGAGATAGGAGAGAGAGAGAGAGAGAGAGAGAGAGAGAAGAGAGACGAGAGAGGAGAGAGAGAGAGAGAGAGAGAGAGAGAGAGAGAGAGAGAGAGACTTATTAATTAGCTCTAATAACACCAAATGTACTAACAGTTTAAATAAAAAATAAAAAAATAAAAAAGAGAGAAAGAGAGAAGGGAAAATTGGTGGGTGGTGGAAAAGAGGAAAGATAGGAATTAGGGAAAGGAGAATTGAGAGGGGAAGGGAGGGGAGGGAGAGGGTTTGCTCATTGACGCTTAATTAGCTCGCCTGGGTGTGGGGGCGAAGCAGGTAATGGCAGAAAAAGGAGGGAAGGGAATTGAGAGGAGGGATGGAAGAGTAAAGGAGATAGCCTATAGAGGAGGGAGATTAAGGGAGCAACAGATAGCGAATGTACGCTGGGGAGCAATATTTTACTTTACTCTCTCTGTATTAAGAAAAAAAAAAGTGATAAAATATGGTAGAATATAAGTGGGATATGGAGATCAGTTATTATGCTTCTTGAATATGATTAATCTTTTTTTTTCATTTATTCTCTGTTGACCATTTTTTGTTGATATCAAACTGATTTTTGTTCTCCTTAACCTTTACACGGCGGGTGACGTACTCATACATCCATAGTAGGGTGGGCGAGGAAGGCGGGTGATGTACCAGTATACACGTCATTAAGATTTTGGCCCAATTTTGGTCCCTACAGCAACCTCTTGTTGTGTAGGTATGTATTACACTAAATGGGAGTAAATTCCACCGCATATATGGTGTCTATGTTGAAATATGTGGTATTACTCGTCCCGACATGTGCTTCATAGCGCAGTCCTCGGCCGACCCGAAAACTGTCGTGATGAGAGGGTATTATCTTATTGCGACATGGAAGTGCTACGCCTTATTAATTTTCGCCTGATTCTGAGCTCTACAGTACCCTCCAGCCCTGTAAGGATACCATATACTTCGCACGATATGCCTCAGTTTGTCATGAGGAGCCAATATATATAGACGCAGAATGTGTCTTCCGTCAGCCTATATACCTTAATTAAGCAGTCTCCACCGTCTAAGCGACGTCTAATTTCTACGCCTCTAAAAGCATTGAATAGGGGAAATGAGAGGAAAAATAAAACTGATAAACAGAGTGGAAGGAAACGAAGGAAAGATTGGTGATGAGTGATATCCGTTAAAGGGGAAGATAGATAAATGGCGAGATAAGACGATAAGGAAAATGGGGTCAACAAAATATCCACGTCATCAGCTATAACTACTACTACAACTACCACTACAACTACTACTACCATTACTACCACTATTTTAAATAATTACGTAATTAACATATGATAATGATAGTAATAGTGATAAGAAAAAAAAGAATATGCATAATAATAATAAATATAATAATAATAATAATAATAGCGAAAATAATAATAATATTTATAATCATAATGATAATAATAATAAAAATAATAATAATGGTTATTATAATGATAATAAGAATGATAAGAGTATGAATGAAATGATCAGTTACTAAATCATCATTGTGTATTATATACAGCAACAATTACTAGGCTACTACTATTACTACAACTATCACCACCACTACTACTA
>JACEEZ010019851.1:7500-12500 GCA_016584305.1 Chionoecetes opilio | reverse complement strand
ACACACACACACACACACACATACACACACACACACATATATACACACACACACACACATACACACACACACACACATACACACTGATTTGATGTACTCCACCTTTATGTTGTCTATCACAAATTGTGCTTAACTTTCAATATCCATTTTCCTTCCTGTGTCTTTCTTACTATTCCCAGTCGTTTTAATATCTCCTTTCTCTTAATAAACTAGTTATATGTATTTATGTCACAACTTTACTTTTATCAACTTTTATAATCTCACTTTTTGCTTTAGAATCCATGTATGTATCAAGTCTTCTTCGGTGTCGTGCGAAAAAATGCAAATTATTTTCATTCGTCAGTAAGTTGGTGTTGTGAGGAGCGAGGTGTTTCGTTCAGCCTCTTGAAGCTTATCAGTCGCTTGGTCCTTCATTACGTAACTTTTCCTCCTTTGTCCACTTTGCTGCCGTGTCATTTTGCCTCACTATAAGCCGATCTTTCCTTCTCTCGTGCCTTACCAACTTTCCATCGTTCACTTTTTTCCTTCCCTCTCGACATTTTCTTTTACTTTCATCATCAATCCTCTTTCTCCTGCTCATCTTCTTTTTGATTTCCCAATTCTCCTCCTCCTCCTTCTCTTTCTCCACGGCGTCCACTCTTCCATCACCTTCTTCTACGCTTCCTTTACTATCACCACCGCCTCTTGCTCCTCATCTTCGCTATGAAGAAAGTTCAGACACGCTTCGATTAAAGACATGTTGGCCCAGCTTGAAGCTCGTTGGTATAACTTGACCTAAAGGTGTAAAATCTTATTGGGAAACTTTTTTAAATTTCTTTAACCTGAGATTTAAAATGAAAAAAATTTACCTCTAAAATTCGACCCCTTCCTCCCTCCGTCTTATCTTATCTCTTAACTCCCTCCTTATATGTTCTCTCGCTCAATATATTCCTTCATACTGTACCTCATGTGCTAAAATGGTGTCAGGAATCGATAGAGCTACCGTGACCTCCTCTTCCTCCTCCTCTTCCTCCTCTTCCTCCTCCTTTTAACCTAATAACCGTAAAACGTAACGATAACCTCAAATAAAACTATCTGATACAAAATAAGTCATTAACTGAAGTACAGCAGGAAAATAATTTAGGTGTCATCATTAGTAATGATCTTAAAACCAGTGCGCATTGCTTAGCTGCAAGTGAAAAGGCGAATATGATGTTGGGCTTCATTAAACGCAACTTTGAACATACAACTCCCAAAGTAATGACACGACTATACACGTCTTTGGTCAGGCCGCACTTCGAATATGCGGTTGATACACTGATGAATAATGTCCATGCACATGAGAAATTAAGTAATTTATGATTGGCCGAGATATCTTCAGAAAATATATTTTAAAATTAATGTAATTAATTAATTATTTGAGAAAAAAAAAAGAGAGAGAGAGAGAGAGAGAGAGAGAGAGAGAGAGAGAGAGAGAGAGAGAGAGAGAGAGAGAGAGAGAGAGAGAGAAGAGAGAGAGAGAGGAGAGAGAGAGAGAGAGAGAGAGAGAGAGAGAGAGAGAGAGAGAGAGAGAGAGAAGCGAGATAGATTAATTGACACACGGACAGACATAGACATATATGTAGACAAACAGGCAAACAAACAAAAAACATGTAAACAAATGACAATTGTTGGAAATTAATATGGTGAGAAAAAGTTATATGAATTTACTTAGAGAAAAAAATAATGGCCGAGCCAGGAGTGAAGGGCGAAAACATATGAATAACAGAGAAGAGGAGCGAGGCAAGGAAGGCGGTGTGAGAAGACCGCCGGATACACTGGTGTAGGGACCACAAGCAAAAATAAATTGTCATAAAGTCTTAATTCTCATTAGCTAATAGAGCTTAGATTGGAGCATTTCCAATTGGAGTTATCACGACTTGTATTTCATGGTCTCAGCCGCCAGATGTCCTTAGTGTCGTCTCTGAGGAATGTGGACAAGGTGCTTTGGAGAAATCAGTTACGCATTTTTATTTTTATTGTTTATCAGTTAATGCTGTACTTCAATGAAGTTTTTTTATTATCCAATGTATATGAGAATATGCATAGTCTAATATTAAATTTAAAAAATCATCGTTTGAGTGAAAACTACAACATTTAGAAGGACATTTAACAAATACCAATAGAGAGCCCTTTTACACATGTTAAAACAGTCAGTTCCTACAGAAATGCCAATGCATATACGAAGAAACTATATTAAGCCAAATCATGTAAGGAAAGCACATGTCAGTGTTTGTAACTATTGAAATAATCGCATACATTATGAAAAGGTGGCATCCTTAAGCAGAAGCCTGTCACGCTGCCAGGCACACGATTATCATTTTAAGCTGTGAGCGCGGGCCGTCAACAATAACATACATAAGATAAGATAAGATAAGATAAGATAACTTTATTGGCACATTGAATACATACAACATGAAATTCGTTTTGGCATAAAGCTCACCCGTAAAGTGCAAATAACAATTTTACAATACAAAATTAAGTATATTAATCATACTATTTACAGAGTATCATTCCTAATATCAGATACCTGTCACCACCTATATGCACGCACCACAGTGATATAACTATTTACAGACCTAAGTTACTGGGATGCTATATAGTTGTACAGTTTTATACTCTTTGGAATAAAAGAATTTTTAAATCTACTTGTGTGTTGCATAGGGAGTGCTAATCTCCTGCCTGTTCTAAGAAAAGTGTATTGACAATTCAGTGGGTGATTTACATCATTCATGATCTTATCTACCTGCTTCATTACACTGCTATTGTATAATTCATCTAGTGGTACAGTTTTTGCGTGGAGTCTACCCGCGGTCCTTACAATTTTCTTCATTTTATTTTTGTCTTTACATGTTATTCTTCCATACCATAATGTAATTGAGAAACACAAGATGGATTCTACTACGGACTTATAGAATAGAGACAATATTACTTTATCTACTCGGATGTTTCCCAATATCCTTAGAAAATGGATACGTTGCTGACATTTCTTGTACACCTGTTGTGTACTTGGAGAGCCTGTTAATTTGTCATCAATGATTATGCCTAAGTAGTACTTGTATTCATTCACTCTTTCAACTTGTTCATTGGCTATAACAATAGGGTCAGGCACATAATTTTTTTTTACTCTAAAATCTATTATCATTTCTTTTGTTTTCTTTACATTGAGGGTTAAGACATTTTCATTACACCAATTTACAAAGTTATTGACTTGAGTTAAAAATTCTCTTGAGTTATCATTCTTAATTTTACCTATAATTGCAGTATCGTCTGCATATTTGACTATGGGACAGCTAGGATAGTTGCTTTTGCAATTATTTGTGTACAGAGTGAAAAGTAACGGCGAAAGAACACACCCTTGAGGAGCTCCAGTATTAGTGAAGACAGTATCAGATTTAACATTTCTTATTTTAGTATATTGTGGTCTTTGCGAAAGGTAACTATAAATCCACAGAATAAGTTTACTGTTTACATTCATTTCTAATAATTTCCTAAGTAAAACATGGGGCTGAATTGTATTGAAGGCACTGCTAAAGTCTATAAATAAGATTCTAACCTGTGTATTTTGTGTTTCTAAATGTTCAATAGTTTGGTGAAGCAAGGTTAACCCAGCATCCTGAACACTCCTACCTTGTCTATAAGCAAACTACAATTGGTCTCTTAAAGGATCTATATTTACACTAAGGTATCTCTTCACAATATGTTCCAAACATTTCATAATAATTGAAGTTAGGGCTACGGGTCGTAGATCATTAAACTCTTTTGGGTGGTTGTTTTTGGGTACGGGAATAACCTCTGACATTTTCCACGCATCTGGTACTGTACTCGGATCAGGTGAAGCTTGGAACAGTTTACAAAGTGGATCAGCAAGTTGCTCTGCACATGATTTTAGTAGTTTCGAGCCAATTTTATCGGGCCCACTTGCTTTACCACACTGTATGCGTTTTAGAGAGTTAATTGTATCCTCATGAGTTATTATTATTCGTTCTACATCAATACTCTTGACAATAATATTATTGACAGAATATTTTCACATTCTACATGAAAGTCGTGGGCATCAAACCTAGCATAAAAGGAGTTCAAGTCATTTACATATTGTTGAATGTTTGGTGGATCCATTAATACCCTTCTCTTTTTAGATCCACACAATAGCTTTACCCCACTCCAAGCATCTTTTGATCTATTTGACTTAAATAAATTTTCAATTTTAACTTTATACGAGTGCTTGGCATCTAATATTTTCCTATTTAACTGACTTTGTATCACTCTTTGTTGTATATGGTCACCATTTGCAAAAGTTATCTTCTTTTCGTTCAGTAACACTTTAATTTAAACACATACGAGTTACGATGACTGTGTTTGAGTGTGCTGTGGCAGACTGCTAGTCTGGTTCAAGAAAATAAGTAGAAAAACATCCATGTATGGCTGAATGAAGTTAAAGGCTTGGTGAAATTTCCTTCAGTTAAGAAAGAACCAAACGAAGAAAGCCATGATGAAATAGATGTAGACCATGGATGTTATATAGGAGGAGGCGACCTACCGCGTATTCCCTGTGTTATCGGGTGAACCCGCTCCCCCCGCCACAATGCGGGGAGATTGAATGAAAACATTGCGATTTCGCGCGTCGACTCATTGCACTTTCATACTTTCTATCTAATTGATACACAAAAATAAATGGAAAATATGACTGCCTAGGTATAGTTAACATCTAGATATTCATTACTGACCATGTGTATCATAGAATAACATACCCATCGCCGCATTATTTAAGGAAGTTGCATGGTCTTGTTTTATAAACCGTACAAATATGCACTTGTTTTCTTGAAAGAATTATAAAATTTTACATTATTTTCTAATTAAAGTACATTTCAAATATTTAAGGATCAATACTGTGCATATCAAACATAAAGAAAATACTTCACTTTCGGCAAAGTGTCCTTCAAAGTGGTTGCTAACATAACCAGTCAGATAGGATGGCGTGT
>JACEEZ010019851.1:0-5000 GCA_016584305.1 Chionoecetes opilio | reverse complement strand
GGTGGAGAGATACTAGAAAGGAACAAATACATATGAGGGAAAAATAAAATAAAGACAAATTAATATGAATAAGAGGACTGGTTTGGGCAGGAAAATGAGGAGGAGGAAGAGGAGAGGAGGAGGAAGAGGGCAAAAAAGAGGTCCAATAAGTCCAGAAAGACAATAAGGGAAGGTGCAGGAAGAAGATGATAATAGTGATAATGATAATGAAAAGGAGGCTATGTAATGAGTGCGAATGACCGACCACCTTTCATCGTCACTTCACTCGCATCTCCACACTAGCCACCTTCTTCATCTCATTAGTATGGTCGGATTTTTACCACAAAGCTAATTTTGGAGAGAGCCGCCACCTGCCACCACCTATTTCATCATAAGAGGAGGGAAGAGGAACTAAGAGAGAAGAGGATATGAGGGAGAGGACAGGAGTAGAGGAGGAGTTTGTAATAGGAGTGAGAAGGATGAGAGGAGGAGGAGGAGCTGCTGGAAGAGGATAATTTGGAGTAGCGTAAGGCAACGAATATGATAACAGGGAGTAGGAGGAGGAGAAAGAGGAGGCGTAGGTGGAGGAGGTGTTGTAATGATACTGCTGTTTGTGGCCCAATAAGTGGTTGTTATGATGGCCGTGGTGGTGTTGGTGGTGGCAACGTTAACGGAAGTGAATGTTTTTATTACCCTCATGTCATCATCATGGTAATAGCGATGTTTTTTATTAAAAAGAGAGAGGGAGGGGTATCAATGTGACTTCAAAACACGAAGCAAAAATGAGAAGACAAAAATATGATTAAGAAGAAATAACGACCTTAATTGATATATGATACTAAAATTATTGATCCACACACATGTTTCATTTAATGTTGAGAAAAAATGGCATGAAATCTTATCAAATGGAGTTTTTTTTCAAATAAATGGGGGGATCTCTCTCTCTCTCTCTCTCTCTCTCTCTCTCTCTCTCTCTCTCTCTCTCTCTCTCTCTCTCTCTTTTCCCCTCTCTCTCTCTCTCTCTCTCTCTCTCTCTCTCTCTCTCTCTCTCTCTCTCTCTCTCTCTCTCTCTCTCTCTCTCACAACCCTCTCCACGCCGTAACTCTCGGTAATAATTCCTCGCCTCAACTTGTAAGACTAATCTCATGAGATTTCAGAATATTAACAAAATGTATTCCCTCTCCTCCGCCACTCTCCCTGCCACACATTATGGAGGAAGGCAAAAGTTTCCTTCCTCCCTTCCTACTTACTTGCCTCAAAATCTTCCCTCTCTTCCTTATCTTTCCTGATACTCTTTCCCTTCACAAGCTTGACATTCAGGCTTATAATGAGGGCCTTGTAGTTAGTTACATATATCTCTTAATTTACCTCGCATCAAAGTCACCAAGATTTCGAAATCTCGCATAGAGCTCATCCTTGAAATGGAAAAAATCTAGAAATGACTTATTCGAATATTTTTTTATATTATTTACTGAGCATCAGCATTTAGAATGACGTAAGTTTTCATATATTAATGAAATTCAAACCTGTCTTATAATGTGCAAGTCTATTTTCCTTTACTCATTACTTCTCTCCCACGATTTCAATAAGATTTCAATTTCGTTTCGCGTCTCATTTAATTTCACTTATGGATTAATACATCAAGACGACAAAATTCACTTGCATATTATATTCCAGAGTCACTAGGTCAGTTTGTCATAGAAATGCGGAGATAGGCTTTAATATTTTTTTTTACCATTGACAGACCTTCTCGGAAATATCACAACCAATACTCTCGTATATTCTGATTTTATTTGATGCAATAAAATGTAATGGCGGGTCACGTCAAGAAGGCGTACGGCCGATTGGCATAGCCCACGGTGTTATGGACTCGCTCAGCACGAGTATTTGGCGTTGTCGGTACTTATGCAGGAGGATAAAGATCCGGATCTTCAAGTCGCTTGTGATCCCGGACTTACTCTATGGTTTTGAGACACGGACACTAAATAGCGACTAGCAGAGGCGAATCGATGCCTTTGGTAATAAGTGTCTTCGCATAATCATGGGGTATCGCTTGGGTGATTACGTGTCAAATCAACGATTGCACGTGAGACTGAATCGAGACCTATTACCTGCATAGTCCGTCAGCGCCAACTTCGGCTATATGAGCATGTGGCACGCTACCCTGAAACCGATCCTTCCCATCGGGTTGTATCTGTAAGAGACAATCCGGCGAGGAGGAGGCCAAGGGGGCGACGACAAGGCTCTCGTGACTGGGACAAGTTGATGCTTCCTGTCGAGAGTTGCTTGGTATGGGAAGGGAGCCTGCATGGGGGCTCGCGCGTGGTGACCCCCAGGTTCGGCGTCGTAGGCTGGGCGAGGCGACGTGCTCCCCGGGGTATGCCCCCACTTATTGATTGATTGAATAAAATGTAACCAAAAAAAATATTTATCTAGCTAAAAAAAAAATAGGTTTTCATTTTGTTCTGTGTGAGAGTACTTTCCGACTAATATTTCAGGCGAGGACATACACGTGTAAGTTAAAAGGATTGATAAAACGATTACGACAAATATTTCCCATGACGAGATGAAAGGATATTACACGTAATACCTTTCTTAGGGAGGGTTTTGCATAATGGGGTCTGCGATTCTATTTGTGAGGTCATTACTTAATCAAAAGCAGCCTTGTTATCCATCTTGATCAATAAAGATGCGAGTAACAGAGGTATTTTTTTCTCGAATACGTGAAATAAAAATAGAATAGAATGAAATAAAAACAAGGTAAACAGTGTAGGAATAAAACAAGCACTGGCTGTGTAATCCAACTATGAACACAAGATGAATACGCAAGAGTTGAAAATAATGAGAGTAAGAAAGAAAGATAAACAAAAAAAAACACTTGCACAGGATAAATAAAAGATACCAGAGGCGTGAAGCACAAAATGAAACAATAAAAACAGGAAAAAGGGAATATAAAAAAGGAAGTTTGGGTTTATGGGGTATTAGAGAGGTATGGAGGAGGATGAGAAGCAGGAGATGAAGGATAGGAAAGAAGATATCACAAGTGAAAAGAAAGGAAAATAGTGATGAGAAAAGGAAACAATAAAAATGGATATGTATGAAAAAAAATAAGACACAAAGTCAACTGGAAATATTAAGAAAAATGGAAGACAGGAAAAATTATAAAATCTTAAAAAAATGGAAATAAAAGGATGCAAACAAAAGTCAAGAAAAGAGGGGAGAAAAAAATAAATGAAAGAAGAGAACGAGGAACAGAAAAAAAGAAATAAGGAGAGAAGGCACTAACAACTGAATTAGAGTTATCACGACTTGTATTTCACGGTCTCAGCCGCCAGATGTCCTTAGTGTCGTCTCTCAGAAATGTGGACAAGGTTCTTTAATCTAATCAGTTACGCATTTTTATTGTTATTGTTTATCAGTTGATGCTGTACTTCAATGAAGTTTTTTATTATCCAATGTATATGAGAATATGCATAGTCTAATATTAATTTTAAAAATTCATCGTAGAGTGAAAACTACAACATTTAGAAGGACATTTAACAAATACCAATAGAGAGCCCTTTTACACATGTTAAAACAGTCGTTCTTACAAAAATCCCAAATGCATTACAAGAAACATATTACCCAAAATCGTGTAAAAAAAACACCTGTCAGTTTTTGAAACTTTTGAAAAAATCGCATACATTATGAAAGGTGGCATCTTTAAGCGAACCCTGTCACGCTCCCAGGCGCCGATTTTCTTTAAAGCTTAGCGCGGGCCGTCAACAATAACATACATCGATTTCATGACTGGTTTGGTGTGCTGTGGCAGACTGCTAGTCTGGTTCAAGAAAAGAAGTAGAAAAAAATCTATGTATGGTGAAGTTAAGGGCTGGGGGAAATTTCCTTTAGTTAGAAAAAACCAAAAACGGAAAAGCCATGGGAAAATAATGTAACCATGGAGGTTATTAGGAGGGGGGCGGTATGCCGCATTCCCCCGTGTTCCGGGTGAACCGCTCCCCCCGCCCCAATGCGGGGAGATGACCAAAACATTTTCGATTTTTACGCTTTTAACTCATTGCACTTTCAGGCTTTTTATCTAATTTTATACACAAAAATAGATGGGAAAAATGACTGCCTAGGGATATTAACATGTAGACATTTTTACTGACTAATTTTCATGAATAACATTCCCCAAACGCCGCATTTTTCAAGGAAATACCCCGGGTTTTTTTTGTACAACGCAGAAATTCACTTGTTTTCTGAAAAAAGATGAAAATGTTGCATTATTTTTTAATTAAAGTACATTTAAAGTATAAAGGGTCAATCTGGGCTATTAATATAAAAAAAATACTTCACAAAGGTAAAGTGTCCCCTTTAAAGTGGTTCTAAAAATAACCATAATAGAGGCGAGTAAAACCTCCTTCATATAAATTTCTAAAAGTGAAGGAGTGGAGAATGGAAAGGGGCTCGCAGTTAGGACTGATCATTTAATAAAAATGTTAAAATATATTACCCAACATATAGAAAAAAGAAAGAGAAAAATAAACCCGGGCAATAGATAAGAAAAATATTCATGTATTAGAGATTTTTAAAGTTGCCCCCAATTTTTTTTTTTAACCGGAGAACAGACTATAGTCGGGTCACTTAGGGGGGGAAAAAAGGCTTTCGCTTCACCTTAGGGAAGGGAAAGTATTTTTTGAGGGTCTTACCTAAGCATTTTTTTGCCGCTGAATCCCAAAATCGTAGTTTGGTCCTCGTTTGCGGTAAGTTTTCGGCAATTTGCAATTTGGGAATTTGGAATAAAAATTTGGGAATTACAAATTGCAGAATGAGAACCCGACGTCGTGAGACCTTGTTTGGACCAAATTGAAGTTATTTAAAAGTTTTATAAAAAGTTATTGAGTACTCCTGGTTGTATCTTTGATTACTGACTATAATGGAAATTAGGATAAATGGAAAAAAAAAGGGAAAAATATAAAAGAATAATTTTTTCCTTAAAACCTGATTTCTTAATAATTAAAAAAATAAATTTTAAATTA
>JACEEZ010019849.1:17836-41973 GCA_016584305.1 Chionoecetes opilio | reverse complement strand
CTCCGCTTTCTGAACTTCCTAACTGCATGCCCCCCCCCCTCCCGCGGCCTCGCTGCACAGACTTTCCTCATTCTCACCCCCTTTCTCCCCATCTACCTAATGAAAGATTTTTAATCAGTTCTTTACTCTTTCACCCCTTTGCACTGGTAAACTCGGGAACTCTCTTCCTTTCTATTTTTCCATTTCCCTATGATTTAAAATTTTTAAAAAGAAGACAAGACACCTCCTGAACAAAATTGGCCTCCCTCTGTTTTTATTTTATTCTCTTACGCCCTTCTTTATAGGGACTGGCAATAAGCGGGCTTTGTTACCCCTTTTTGTTTGCCATTTCCCTTTGATGAAAAAAAAAAAAAAAAAAAAATTTTTTTTTTTCATTTTAAGAGAGACCTTAAATAAAGGGAAATTTTTTCGACTCGTAAAAAAATGACTAAGTTGTTTTCCCAAAGACCCCTTTTTTATTCGATGCGGTGATGGAGGGCATTGGGGGTGGAGGGTGGGGGAGTTTGGCGGGTTGCAGGGGGGTTGGTCAAACCCGCCCGCTTTAAAAGGCTGCCCCTGAATTGATGACCACGGCCGGCGCTGTACGAGGCCACCGGTAAAGTTTACCTCCCAAATTATATTTTTTATCAGTATAAAATATATTGTTTTTGGAAAATGTTTGTTCATAATATTATCAAAAAAAAACCCGTAAAACACATTAAAAAAATCCCTTATGGACTCTAAAGAAATCACATAAACTTAAACTCTTCGCCATTTAATATTTTTTCGAAAACATTTTACGGGGAATTAAATAAAGGGGAAATTTAAATTTTTTTTCCATTGCTATATTTTGTTTTCTGATAAATGTTAGCAGCATGCAAAATTACGTTAACTAAATACATAACTCTGAAATGGGGAAATTTCGTACCAAATTATTTTTAAACGTATAAAGGATATATTTTTTTCTTCGGAAATGTTTGTTCTAAAATATTACAAATAAAACCGTAAAACAGACTAAAAAAAGGGCCCATTATGAGACTCAAAAGAAATTTAAATTTTTCCTTCGCCATTTAATTTTTGCACAAAAACATTTTACATGGAGAATAAAAGAAGCGGAAATTTAAATTAGTTTTCCCATTGCTATATTTCTTTTCTCAAAATAATTTGAACCATACAAAAATTAGCTTTTAACTAACAAAAAAGATCATAAAATGGGGGTAATTTTTCCCGATTGATGATTATTTATTTATTTAACGCTAATGATTAGGGTTCAAATTTCATTTAGCAGAAAAAAAAATATTCAATAAAAAAGCAAAAAATTCCGCTTCTATTAATTTCTCCATTAAAGTTTTGGGAAAAAATTTAAAAAATGGCAAGAGTTTAAGTTCATGCATTTTTTGAGACTCATAATGGCTGTTTTTAGTTGTTTTAGGGGTTTTTATTTGTAATATTAAAAACAAACTTTCCAAAAGGGATAACATATATCTTTTTTACCGCCCGTACATCCTCACATCTGAACTGGGCCCCTACTGCCCCTCGCGGGGGGAACTCTGCTACGGACGTCACGTCCTCCCCTCTCCCGACTCAGCTTTTACTACAGACGGTTTTGGGTTAGGTGGTTTACTCGTAATTTGGGGGGCCCCTGTTTTATAAAGTAATACTTACTTTCTGAGGGTCTCTCTCTCCTCTCCGTCTCCCCTCTCCCTCCTTCTCTCTCTCTCTTCTCCCCCCTCTTTCTTCTCCCTCTCTCTCTCTAAATACTGTAAATCAAATGTATGTAAAATACAAATAGAAAAATTATATGTAAAATCATAATGAGGCATGCAAGGAGAAAGGGGGAGCGACTCATTAGTATTTTAATAAGCTCATAATTCATGATTCTGCCTATATCCACCGCGTGAGCGTTTAAAAATTTTAAAAGTCCTTTTTCCTTATTACTGACCCCTCACTCGCTCCCGGCAGTTGAGGCCGGGGGGTTTTTGTGCTTCCTCCTGTCCTCTTTTTGACGTGTGTCTGAGGCCCAAGGGCTCCGGGGGAGCCAAAAAAACCCCCCAGCGGGGGTGTGGCGCAGAGGGGGGCGGGGGCGTCCGTGTGCGGTGCCTGGCCCGGTAGCGTCCACCCCCACGAAGCGAGCTCAGCAGCACGGGAAAATGGCCCAGCACCCGTCAGGGTGGAAGGTTGGTAAGACGTGAGTTCCAATGTGCACGTCCCTGGCATTGGGTCAGGGGTTCGAGTCCGCCTAGTTCTGCTGACGTGGGGGGCGCTTTGTAAAATCAATACCTTGTAGTTGGTACTTGAAAAGTGTCTAGATGGGATAAAAAATCTTATCTTCTTAGGAGGTCGCAGCAGGGGGGACAGATGACGTTGTTTTTTGCCCACGCAGCTGTTGATGAAAAGCGAGTGGTGCACCTGTGCACCCCGGGGCCCCCAGCCGCAGGGCGCGCCCCGGGTGGGGACCGCCTGCCGACGGGCCGGCCCACCGCTGCACGGGGGCCCCGATCTCCCCGGGTCCCAGCGCGGCGCAACATGGCTGCCACACACACCAGGAACAGCGACCCAGGGGGCCCTAACAGTAGAAGGGAAGGCGGGGTCAAAGGGGAGGGTCACGTCGGGAGCTCCCCCATCCGCCCAACACGGAAGGATCCTTACGAGGGACGGGGGGCCCCCCAGGTACCTATACGGGGGGCCAGAAGGTGCCAGGCCAACGAGACCCCCACAACCGCCCGGGGCCCGGGTTTACCTGGCGGTGCTCTGAAACTGTTTGCCCGGGTGTGCGGGACCCTTGTTTTTCCTCCGTGGCGAGGGGCTGCCGGAGGGAACGTTTCCTCCATCACCCGGCACCAGTTCGTATTCATTCCCTCGCTTGATATGGAAGTCTTGGTGGGAAACACGGTACTTCCTTATCCCTGTTGGCGCTGGTTCTGGTTTTCATCGCGTGAAGCATTGTTTTATACCTCGGCCATTCCCTTTAGTTTTGGAAGAAGTTTGTTATCGTCAGAGGGGGTCCCCGGGAAGATTCTGAGGTTTCTAAAACCCGCGGGTCTGGGCATGTGTTTAGTTCATGAAAAAGTTCGTGCAGCCGGGGGAAAATCTCAGTTTTGATGCTGCGTCGTCCTGGGGGTGACGGTAAATGTCTGTGTTGGCTTGCAGGATGTTTGAAACGTGGGGGACGGGGATGGCTTCGGGGGGGCCGGCATCAAACACAAATTTTCCTCCTGCCCTTCGGCCGCGTGCACGCTTCGTGCGACCTTTTGACTTTTCGTTAAAAGTGTTCTATCAAATCTAAGGTGAGGCGTGCGGCCGGGCTCCAAACGGGTTTAGAAGGGGCGCCCTCGTGTGTTGGTTTTTAAATTTTGGGGTTTGGGGCCTCTGCAAACCACCCTGGAGGCGCACGTCACGGAATCCGGCACGGCTGGCCGTGTCCTCGCCTGAACGGCGTCACTTGAAAGCTGCCGCCGCCACCCCTTCCTGCCGGGGCGTGACTCTGGGGGGTAAACCGGCAATCTGCCGCTGCCAGGAAAAACACGGCAGACCCGGGGATGGTGCGCCGTGAGCTTGAGGGGAGCTGCCCCGGCCAGCGCCGCGGTCCGCGCCTGGCACCGCAGGGACGGCGTGCAGCGACTCCCGCTGTCTGGTGCCGCCTAGGACACGACAATGGGTGGCGAGTGTCCACACGCTGTGCGGTGCATGGTGGTGAAGGAAGCGTGCACGGCGGTGGTGCGTGACCACTCCAGCTGCGCGGCGCAGGTGCTCAGGTTGAAGTGCACGGTGAGGTGGTTAAGGCTGGCCTCCAGGCGCTGGAGGAGGTCCGCCCGCCGTATGCGACAGCAACCTGCCTGTAGGAGCGGTGCCGCGTGCACATCTTCAGCCTGAGGGGCTCACCAGGGGGCGCCCTGCGCAGGCTGCCCGCCTCAATCTTCTGGTAGGCCGCAACGTTAAAGAGGCCGCCGCCTTCTTCCTGCCAGGCGTGGTCCTGCACGGTGAACGCGGCAAGTACGCGCTTCCCTGCCAGCCCCGGCAGACACCCCGGCCGGCGGACCCACAGCTGGAGGCGGAGCTGCCCGCGCCAGGGCACCAGCGTGCGGGTCTTGAGGCGCAGGTACAAGGTGCTACTCTTGTTACTGGACATGATGTGTCTTTGTTTGATATCCTCAAGACCTCACTCACGCACACCATGGGGGAAAATGGGATAAGGAGGTAGGACTTAGGAAGAGTGGAACCGGTGACCCTACTTAGAGTTGAGGCGAAGGCACGGATAACGTCAGTCAGGACAAGGCGTTATCTTGACTACTCGTGCTGCTGCTGATTGGCTAAGGAAGGTCAACACACATACACACACACACATACACACACACACACACAGACACACACACAAAAAAAATTCTCTAATAATACTATTGATCCTAGACTTAATACTAAAACATAAAAATAAGTCGTGTTGCTGTGTTCTCTCTAACAGATGTTGCATCCACGAACCCTCCTCCTCCTCCTCCTCGTCCTCCTCCTCCTCCCCACCTCAGCCCCGTTGGCCATGCACGATTAGGACGTCTGCTAAATGATAGTTTCTTCTTACAGATAAAAAAACGACGAGCGGACGGCAGTAGCAGCATCACCTTAACCCCTTTCTTACCCCACAGCAACGCTGGGTCACGTTCCGTTTCCGCAAATACTAATCAAAGTAACTTAATCAAGCGCCCTGGTACAGTGGACCCCAGACACCCTGCCGGTAAACCCTCACGCAAGGTTACCAAAACTATTAAAGAACTTAAATTACTCTACACAAATGCCAGAAGTATTATTTTAAAGCGTAACGAAATAATAGCATACGTTGTTGCCGAAACGCCAGATATCGTTAGTATCACTGAGAGTTGGGTCAACACAAAAGATAAACATTTATTAGCTGAAATAGCCATTCCAGGCTATAAGACATTCCTAAATTGTACGCATGTAAGCATAAAAATGTAATGTAATGTAATGTAATGTAAAAAAAATGTACGCATAAAGCAGGTGGAGGTGTCATTCTTTACATTAAAGATAATTTGCAAGCAATCGAAATCGATAAAGTAAATAAAGATCACTATGACTCAGTCTACGCAAAGATTAAGCTTGCTAAGATTAAATTGCTAACTATTGGGACAATATATCGTCCTCCCAAATCTAATGCGGAAGTCGATGGCCTCCTCTATGACGAGATAAAGTCAGTTATCAACAATAATAACGACACAATTATATGTGGAGATTTTAACCTACCTCGTATAAACTGGAATAATAATTTTGCTGATAGAGAAGGTACGCGATTGCTTGATATGGTAAACGAAATATATTTAAATCAGGTGGTCCGTGAGCCTACAAGGGATAATAGTATCCTAGATTTAGTTTTCGCTACCGACACTGATCTGATTGATTACTGCGATATAGGTGAACATTTGGCAAACAGTGATCACAGGTTAATCAGATGCGGCATAAATTGCAATGTAGACATCACAGAAAATCGGTTATTAGTTCCCAATTATAATAAAGCAGATTTCACGAAGATCAGGGTACCAAGCGAGGTTGATTGGGTTGACCTACTAAACGGTAATAACGCCGAAAACATGTGTAAATTATTCACAAATAAACTCCAATCGGTGGTGGAAAAACCCAGTTGGATGACTAATGAGATTCAACAAATCATTGGAAGTAAGCGACGAGCGTATAAAGTTTACAAGCGATCAAATGCGGACTGCGATTCTAGAGAATACAATGACGTAAAACGTCGTTGCAAAGGACTAATAAAGATTAAAAAGCGCGAGTATGAAGAAAAAATTGCAAAGGAGTCCAAATCAAACCCAAAAAGGTTCTTTCAATACATTCGAAGTAAGAAAAACGTCAAAACAAGTGTTGGGCCACTGAAAGATAAGAATAACATCTTGGTAAATGATAATAAGAGCATGGCATTCGTACTCAACGATTACTTTAATGCGGTATTTATTAAAGAAGACGAAGCTCCATTACCAGAACCAGTAAACATGTATGCGGGACTCGAAAGTGATAGATTGGAAATAGGAGAGATAACAGTAGACGAAATATCAAAGTATTTGCAGAAACACGACCCAGCAAAATCCGTGGGGGTGGACAAAATTTCGCCGCGATTACTTCGCGAATGTCACAGTCAACTTTCGCTCCCATTAAAGATTATTCTCAATAAATCGCTAATGGACAAAAATGTTCCTAGTATGTGGAAATTAGCTAATGTGACACCGATATTCAAGAAAGGGAGTAAGAGCCTAGCAAGTAATTATCGCCCAATTAGTCTAACGTCTGTGATTGTTAAACTATTTGAGAAAATTTTGCGGGATAAAATAGTGTCCTGTCTCGATGAAAATAACTCAATACTAAACTCCCAGCATGGATTTCAAAATAAAAGATCCTGCTTAACAAACCTACTGGATTTTGTTAATGTCATTTATTCAAACTGGGACGCTAAAATTCCCTCGGATGTAATATACCTTGATTTTCAGAAAGCCTTCGATACAGTTCCCCATAAGCGACTGTTGACCAAGCTAAGGGCACATGGCTTAGGAGAGCAGTTATGTTCATGGATTGGCGATTGGCTTTCAAATCGTAAACAACGGGTAGTAATAAATGGCGAGGCATCTGATTGGTTAGATGTTACTAGTGGGGTGCCTCAGGGCTCGGTCTTGGGTCCTACTCTTTTTCTGATATATATCAACAATCTGGACTGCGGACTTGTATCTAAAATATCGAAATTTGCAGATGACACCAAATTAGGCGGTAAAGCATATACTAGAGAAAACTGCAAACTCATACAAAGTCATCTCGACAAACTATCAGATTGGAGTGATAAATGGCTATTAAAATTCAATTCCGATAAATGTAAAGTAATGCATATAGGCAACGATAGCCTCAAATATAACTATCAAATGCAAAATAAATCGTTAACTGAAGTACAGCAGGAAAAGGATTTAGGTGTCATCATCAGTAATGATCTGAAAACCAGTCCGCATTGCCTAGCTGCCAGTAAAAAGACAAATATGATGTTGGGCTTTATTAAACACAACTTTGAACATAAAACTTCGAAAGTAATGACACAATTATACACGTCCTTGGTTAGGCCGCACTTGGAATATGCCGTTCAATTCTGGTCGCCCTGTTTCGTAAAAGATCAAGCCAAATTGGAATCAGTGCAAAGAAGAGCAACCAAACAAATTCCATCTCTGCGAAATTCATCTTATGAAGAGAGACTGCGGAAACTTAATATGTTTTCCTTAAAGGATCGAAGAATCCGTAAGGACTTGATAGAAACCTTTAAGATCCTAAAAGGATTTGATGTCATTAATCAAAAGAACCTATTCGAGTTTTCAACTCAAGTGACAACAAGAAATAATGGTTTAAAACTAAACGGTCAACGCTGCATTACCGATCTCCGTAAAAATTATTTCAATGTTAGAGTCGTTGATCGATGGAACAAGTTACCAGCAAATGTTGTCGGAGCCAGCACAATAACTACATTTAAAAAACACACTTGACGCGCACTGTAAAGTAAATGGGTATTGATAGTGCGAATTCATATCTAGTCCCCCGTATCGATTAGTTGTAGTGGTAGTTTATAGTTTATAGCTCATAGAGTTTATTGCCAAATAACAATTATATACACATAAATAAATATATACACATTTTATAGGCATTAGTCTGCTGAGCATGAGCTCCTTAGCAGACATAAAATCAGTTAACATAATCTAAATGCGAATACGATGACGGCAATAATTTACAAATAAAGATTAACATACAAAAATATAAACTCAGTGAAAACATGTTTTTTTTATATAAAAAAAAGTACCTAAATTTCAGGAGCACAAATTTACTGTATATTCATTTTCAATCTATAAGAACTTGACTTTGTAAATTATATAAATACTGTTTAAGTTTAAATTTAAATATATTGAGATTATTTGCTGTTTTGATGTCATCTGGTAATGCGTTCCAACATTTCGGGCCAAAACAATATATAGAAAATTTGTACAGTGTTGTTCTTGGTTGTGGACATAACAAGTTAACATTGTTACCTCTGGTACCTAGGCTGTGATGAATCATTCTAAATATTTTTTTGTTGTTACTATTATCATTTAAATCATTATAAACAGTGAGAAGACAAAAATATTTAAGTAGTAATTCAAATTTTAGTAATTTTAACTCATTGAATAAAAAGTGTGTAGAGTCATGTTTCCCTCTATATGTTATGGTTCTGATCAATTTCTTCTGAGTGACAATAATTTCCTTTACATTTGACGGCCACGTACAACCCCAGATGGACACACAATATATAATAAGAGGATAACACAGGGAATAATATATACTTTTTAAAGCATCAGTTGTTAGATTGTAACGAATTTTGTATAATATTCCACAAGTTTTTGACAATTTTAAGCAGACTGATTGAATACGATTTTTCCAATTCAAGTTTTCATCTATGATAACCCCCAAAAATGTTGTACATACAACCCTCTTTAGTTCACACCCATCCATATATACTGGACCCATGCTGTATACTACTGTTGTAGTGGTAGTTGTAGTTAGTATTTTTCATATCCTATCATTCTGCACTATGAAACTTCCATGTTCCTATCCTCTTTATGGACATAGTATAATTTTCCAACTGTTTTCTTACAAGTAGTTGATAGTTAGTAGTATGTAGTGCAGCAGATACCTTCGTTATGGACCAATAGGTCTCCTGGTGTCTGTTATTCCTATGTAATCCTATGTAATCCTCCTCCTCCTCCTCCTCCTCCTCAATAACAATAATTTCATTTAAAAACAGACTTGACGCGCACTGTAAAGTAAATGGGTATTGATAGTGCCCTGCGAATTCATATTATAGTCCCCCGGATCAATTAGTGTTAGTGGTAGTTGTAGTTAGTATACTTCATATCCTATCATTCTTCACTACGAGACTTCCATGTTACTATCTTCTTTAGGGACATGGTATCATTTTCCAACGGTTCCTATTACATGTAGTTAATAGTTAGTAGTATGTAGTTCAGCAAATACCCCCGTCATGGACCAATAGGTCTCCTGGTGTCTGTTATTCCTATGTATTCCTATGTATTCCTCCTCCTCCTCCTCCTCCTCCTCCTCCTCCTCCTCCTCCTCCTCCTCCTCCTCCTCCTCCTCCTCCTCCTCCTCCTCCTCCTACTCCTCCTCCTCCTACTCCTCCTTCTCCTCCTCCTCAATGATAATAAGAGTATGGCGTTCGTACTCACCGATTACTTTAATGCGGTATTTATTAAAGAAGACGAAGCTCCATTACCAGAACCAGTAAACATGTATGCGGGACTCGAAAGTGATAGATTGGTAATAGGAGAGACAACATTAGACGAAATATCAAAGTATTTGCAGAAACTTGACAAAGCAAAATCCGTGGGGGTGGACGAAATTTCGCCGCGACTACTTCGCGAATGTCAGTCAACTTTCGCTCCCATTAAAGATTATTCTCAATAAATCGCTAATGGACAAAAATGTTCCTAGTATGTGGAAATTAGCTAATTTACACCGTATTCAAAAAGGGGGAGTAAGACCCGAAGTAATTATCGCCCAATTAGTCAACGTCTTGTTGTTAAACTTTTGAAAAAATATTGGGGGATAAAATATGTCCGTCTCGATGAAAATAACTAAATACAAACCCCCAGCAGGGTTTCGAAATAAAGATCCTCCCCTAACAAACCACTCAAATTTTTTTAATGTCATTTATTCAAACGGGGCCAAAAATTCCCCTTGGATGTAATATACCTTGTTTTTCCCGAAAGCCTTCGTTGGGTTTCCCCAAAAGCCTTTTTTGACCAAGCAAAGGGCCACAGGGCTTTAGGAACATTATGTTCTGGATTGGCGATTGGTTTTTCAAATCGTAAAAAACGGGGAGTAATAATGGCGAGGGATCTGATTGGTTAATGTTACTAGTGGGGTGCCTCAGGCCCGGGGTTTTGGGGCCTACTCTTTTTCTGATTATATCAAAATCTGGACTGCGGACTTTTATCTAAAAAATCGAAAAATTAAAAATGACACCAAATTACGGTAAGCATTACTAGAGAAAACTCGAACTCATACAAAGTGATCTCGCAACTATCATTTTAGTGTAAATGGCTACTAAAATTCAATTTCCCCTAATGAAAAATTTATGAGCAACATAACCTCAATATAAATACAAAAGCAAAAAATCGCTAACTGAATCAGCGGAAAAAGGATTTGGGGGTTTACATCAGTAAATATTTGAAAACCAGTCCCCTTGCCCCAGCTGCCGTAAAAAGGCAAATATGATGTTGGGCTTTATTAAAAGCAACTCTGAACATAAACTCCGAAAGTAATGACACAATTATACACATCCTTGGTTAGGCCGCACTTGGAATATGCCGTTCAATTCTGGTCGCCCTGTTTCGTTAATGATCAAGCAAAATTGGAATCAGTGCAAAGAAGAGCAACCAAACAAATTCCATCTCTGCGAAATTCATCTTATGAAGAGAGACTGCGGAAACTTAATATGTTTTCCTTAAAGGATCGTAGAATCCGTGGGGACTTGATAGAAACCTTTAAGATCCTAAAAGGATTTGATGTCATTAATTAAGAGAACCTATTCGAGCTTTCTCCTCAAGTGACAACAAGAAATAATAGTTTAAAACTAAACGGTCAACGTTGCATCACAGATCTCCGTAAAAATGATTTCAATGTTAGAGTCGTTGAACGATGGAACAAGTTACCAGCAAATGTTGTCGAAGCCAGCACAATAACTACATTTAAAAACAGACTTGACGCGCACTGTAAAGTAAATGGATATTGATAGTGCCCTGCGAATTCATATTTAGTCCCCCGGATCGATTAGTTGTAGTGGTAGTGGTAGTTGTAGTTAGTATATTTCATATCCTGTCATTCTGCACTACGAAACTTCCATGTTCTTATCTTCTTTAGGGACATGGTATCATTTTCCAACTGTTTTCTTACATGTATGTAGTTGATAGTAGGCGGTAGCGGAGTGGTTAGCGTCTCCGATTGGCGTTCTCGGTGACCCGAGTTCGATCCCCGAAGAAACTCATAACCATTCTGCACCTTCGAGTGGCCTAAGAACACCCACATGCCCTGCCCATCAACTCTACCTTCGATTGCGAGTGCATCGGAGGACACAAGGGGGCGGCATGAGCACACGGCGGCAATCACAGGCGTCACTATAAGAATCCTGCCTGCGCCACCACGGGGCCAACCATCACATCAGCCCTCAAGTGAACCTCCAGAGTCTACCACCTGAGCCCTGGGTCACCACTGCCTACAGGCGCTATAGGCACAACATGTATTAAAAAAAAGAAAAAAAAAGTTAGTAGTATGTAGTTCAGCAGATACCCTCGTCATGGACCAATAGGTCTCCTGGTGTCTGTTATTCCTATGTAATCCTATGTAATCCTCCTCCTCCTCCTCTTCCTCCTGCCTTAACACAACGACTATAATTCAGGCACACAAACACAGAGGACACGCTAAGTAATCCAGTAATTAAGAGATAAAAGTCTAAACAAAGAGATACACAACACAACCCGAGGCTCAGAAGACACTCACGAGATTCAGGAAACACAGAGAGACAGACGAAGGTAGGAAAAAAGTACACGACAAAAGGTAAGTGATGATAAATGATAATAATAACAAATGACAATAATAATTAAAATAATTATAATGATAATAGTAATGATAAATGGTAAATTAATTAAAAACAAGGGAAACTCACAAAGACAAGGATTGCAGAGTAAGAGATGATTGACAGATAATGGTATAGAGAGAGAGAGAGAGAGAGAGAGAGAGAGAGAGAGAGAGAGAGAGAGAGAGAGAGAGAGAGTAGAGAGAGAGAGAGAGAGAGAGAAGGGGAGAGAGAGAGAGAGAGAGAGAGAGAGAGAGAGAGAGAGAGAGAGAGGAGAGAGAGAGAGAGAGAGAAAAGAGAGAGAGAGAAGAATGAAATTAGAGGATAAGAAGGAGAAGGAGAGAGCTGAAACACATGCATAATTTAACAAAAAAGGCTACACACACACACACACCCACACACACACACACACACACCACACACACACACACCACACAGACACAACCCTTTTCCAAATTCACTTCTTCCAGAATACAAATAAATAAGACCCATGCATGAAAAAAGGAAGAAAGGAAGGAAGGAAGGAAAGAAGGAAGGACGAAGGAAGGAAGGAAGGAAGGAAGTAAGAAAATAAAAAACAGTATCACATCCCTAACACTCCAAGCTCTCGCAATACTTCGAAGCAAAACAAGAGCAACACTAGGGGGGGGGGGGGGGCACTCAGTAGAGCGCATACCTCCGCCCAATATTTCATCAATTATTATTAATATATATATATATATATTATATATATATTATATATTATTATATATAATATAAAATATATATATAATGATATATATATATGCACTCAGTATGAGCGCATACCTCCGGCCGAATATTTCATCAATTGGTTGCCATGGCAACAGTTGTCAATAGATTTCATCCAAATTCAATTAGTTTTTTTTTTATTCCAAATAGACTTGGTATAACCGAGTTTGGTCCAAATCTATTCGTAACTTTTCGAGAAATCCTGTACACTAACAAACAGACACAGATAGACAGACAGACAGACAGACAGACAGATCGGGGTGAAAAAATAACCCCCCCAACTTCGTTCACGGAGGTAATTATATGTCATCAAGAATATAAAACAGACTGCAAAGGGTGTGTTTTTATAATTTATTGTGTTCATAATATTTTCATCTGTTTGATTGAATATTATGTAATTACTGTTTTATTTTTCATTCTTAAATCAGCAATTAGCTATTTGCATAAAAACCCCTTACCACACCTACCTACCACACTCCCCNAGAGAAGAGGAGAGAGAGAGAGGAGGAGAGAGAGAGGAGAAAAGAGGGGAGAGAGAGAAAAGAGAGAGAGAGAGAGGGGAGAGAGAGAGAAAAGCACTTATGCAAATTATGATAAAAGAGAAGGAAGTGGTCTGACACACATCCCACACACACCACACACCACACACACACAACCACACACACCACACACCCAACACACAGACACAACCCTTTTCCAAATTCCTTCTTCCAGAATACCAGAATAATAAGACCCTGCATGAAAAAGGAAAAAAGGGAAAGGAAGGAAGGAAAGAAGGAAGGACGGAAGAAAGGAAGGAAGGAAGGAAGTAAGAAAAATAAAAAACAGTATCACATCCCTAACACTCCAACCTCTCGCAATACTTCGAAGCAAAACAAGAAGCAACACTAGGGGGGTGGGGGGGGGCACTCAGTAGAGCGCATTACCTCCGCCCGAATATTTCATCAATTAATATAAATTATTTTATTATATATATATATATATATATTTAATAAAATATATATATATATTATATAATATATATTATATATATAATTATATATATATAATATATATTGCACTCAGTATGAGCGCATACCTCCGGCCGAATATTTCATCAATTGGTTGCCATGGCAACAGTTGTCAATAGATTTCATCCAAAATTAAATTAGTTCTTTTTTATTCCAAATAGACTTGGTATACCGAGTTTGGTCCAAATCTATTCGTAACTTTTCGAGAAATCCTGTACACTAACAAACGACACAGATAGACAGACAGACAGACAGACAGACAGAGCGGGTGAAAACATAACCCCTCCAACTTCGTTCACGGAGGTAATTATATGTCTCAAGAATATAAACAGACTGCAAAAAGGGTGTTTTTTATAATTTTTGTGTTCATAAATTTTCATCTGTTTGATTGAATAAATTATGTAATTACTGTTTTATTTGTTCATTCTTAAATCAGCAATTAGCTATATTGCATAAAAACCACCCTTACCACACCTACCTAACCCACACTACCTCCTCCTCCTCTTCCTCCTCCTCCTCCTCCACCACCTCCTTCTTCCTTCTCCTCTTCCACCACCACGTCCTCCTCCTCCTCTACCGTCCATCACCTCACGTCTTTCTCCTCCTCCACCTCCTCCTCCACCACCATCTTATTTCCCTTCCTCCTCCTCTACCTCAACCATTCACTTTCTTCCTCCTCCTCTACCCCATAACCTCACTGCTTCCTCCTCCTCCTCCCCTACCCTCCTCCCCTCCTCCTCCTCCCCCTCCTCCTCCTCCTCCTCCCAAACTCCTCCTCCCCCCTCCTCCTCCTCCTCCTCCTCCCCCTTTCCCTTTGGGGTTTAAACGTATTTACCTCGATTTTCAAAACGTTGGGCCAAGTTCCTCATAAGCGTCTCATTAGCAAAGTAAAGCTCAGGGTATAACAGGCCATCTTTCAATTGGATAAAACTGGCTGTCAAATCGAAAACCCAAGGGTGGAAATAATGGAATTCTTCTGACTGGACCAGTGTAAATAGTGGTGTTCCTCAGGATCAGTTCTCAGACCTATCCTGTTCTTAATAACATAATGACATTGACGAGGGAATCACATGCGGATACCCGAAATTTGCTGATGACACGAAAATCACAAACATAGCCTCTACAGAATCTCAGCGCCAACTCATACAAAACGACTTAAACACGCTAACAGAATTGTCAAAACATGGCAAAATGATTTCAACCTTGACAATGTCATGTACTACATATCGTAATAAAAACCCTCATAAAGTTACGTGATAACGATTTCCAACTAACAGTGTTGATAAAAAAAAAAAATTTAGGCGTTATAATCTCGAAATCTCAAACCGAATAACCAAATTATAGAGGTAGTAAAAACGGGCAAAAAATTTGTTGGCTTTATTGGGAAAAACCCTTTCAGTTTCAAATCTGAAAATTTATACTCACTCTTTTTTAACTCGCTTGTTCGCCCCTTTCTGAATACTGTGTGCATTTTCTGGTCACCTTATTATAAAAAAAGGACATGAAAAACTAGAAAAATACAGCGCAGAGAAACCAAAATGATACCTAGATTGCGTAAATAAATCGTACGAAAATCGGCTCAAAGATTTAACTTATTCCCACTAACAAAACGAAGGATAAGGGGTAAACCTCATCGAAGTCTTTAAATCTTCAATGGATTTACAAAACGTAGTCCCAGAAAATCTTTTCACGCTAGACCGGTTCAAGCTCAACTAGAAACAACGGATTTAAAATAACAGGAAACGGTTTTAACGAACGAAGCAACAAAGTACTTCTTCAAAAACCGTGTTTGTAAAACGTATGGAATGGGCTGCCGTCAGACTAGTAAACTCAAATACAATAGAATCATTTAAAAATCGCCTCGATAAATATCTCATATCAAATTCCCCGGTTGTCACTGTTTATCTCGGAATAATTTATTTATCTCGCGGGCCTCTGAAACTTACTCTCTTGCGTAAAATGATTGCGATTTCGCGTCTACACAACCCCTCCCACCGCCCTCAAAACAGCCCCGAGTAAAGGGTTTCACTACTACAACTTTTGACCTGTGACGGGCTGTGGTTCAGTAAGGGCCCTGTCAGTTAGTGACCACCATGGGGTTTTTATATACCAGGGGTCATTTGCTGCAGGGGGCATTGAAGTGCACGGCGTCCTACTTGGAAAGTGCCCTACCGCATGGATTGAAACGGAGCGGGGGCCCCTGATTGACTGCTGCTCCCTCCCAAGAAAGCGCCAGGCAAGAATGCCGCACCACCTTTGAACTTTCCACACTGAGCCTACACCAACCAAACATTAGACCTCATAACAAAAACAGATAGCCCCGAGTTAACGGTTTACCACTACTACCCCTCGACCTTTGACGGGCTGGGGTTCAGTTAAGGTCCTGACAGTTTAAGTGACCACCATCGGGTTTTAAAGGTACCAGGGTACTCTGCTGCAGGAGGCATTGAGTGTACGCGGCGCCCCCACATGGAAAGTACACAATCCGCAGTGGATTGAACGGAGCTGGGCCTGATTGACTCCCTGCCTCCCAAGAAAGCGCCAGGCAAGGCTGCCGCACCAAACCCTTGAACCTCCCACTGTGTTCACACCATTAAAAAACACACATAACATGACCTATCTATCAAGTACTAAACCTACCCCCACAAACTAGTAGTAGTTAGCCATAGATTACAACTTTCAACTTTCCTCACAAATTCCATGCAGTTTACATGCATACATATTGCCCTGGTATCACTTCTTTTTCCGGCCAGCTTCGGCTGGAGGGTGGTGGGTGGGGAGGAGCCTTCTACTTCCTATCCTTTCTCTCTTATTATCTAGTTAGTGTAGTGTAGTTAAAGCAAACAGCCTTGTAAGGACCTATCGGTCTGTTGCTGTTTGTGTTTCCTTTGTATTCCTTTGTATTCCTCCTGTCAACACGTCTCCGCCAGGCTCCTCTCAAGTGTCACCTAGATGAAGACTTAAGCAGCTAGAGGGGGGGGGGGGGCACTCAGTAGAGCGCATACCTCCGCCCGCATATAAAAAAAGTTAAAAAAAAAAGTAAAAAAAGAGAAAAAAAAGGATAAAAAAAACATATATATATATGCACTCAGTATGAGCGCATACCTCCTGCCGAATTTTACATCAATTGGTTGCCATGGCAACAGTTGTCAATAGATTTCATCCAATATTAAAGCAGTTCCTCCTTATACCAAATAGACTTGGTATACCGAGTTTGGTCCAAATCTATTTGTAACTTTTCGAGAAATCCTGTACACTAACAAACAGACAGACAGACAGACAGACAGACAGACAGACAGACAGATCGGGGTGAAAACATAACCCCTCCAACTTCGTTGGCGGAGGTAATAACCTTTCATGAATTTCAACCTAATGTTTTAATACTTTTTCTCATTTTCTTTATAACTCGATGTTCCTTTTTCTTTTCTCTCTTTTCTTTTCTCCTCTTCTTTCTTTATTCTCTTCTTTTATTTCTTCTTTGATGTTATGAATTTTTAAGTTTCATATTTATTTTCATTCTTTAGTTTTCAATATCTGGAGTCTTTTATTTCGATTTTGCATTTTTTGTGTGATTTTTTCTTTTAACAAATTGACAGGTGTATAGAATAGAGGAAAGTTCACCTGTCTTCAGCTTTTCTTTTCTGTTATTTTCTGATGTTTTTAGTTCCCTTCTGTTGTTTCTCACTTTTGTTTCATTCTTTCCCCTTTTTTTGTTCTCTTTTTTTCAGTTTTGCTGTTTTTACCTCTTTTTTATTTCTCTTCTTGTCTCATGCTAATAAAAAAGCTGTCATTTACTGTCCTTCTCTTGTCATATTCCTCCTCCTATTCCTCCTCCTCCTCCTCCTCCTCCTCCTCCTCCTCCTCCTCCTCCTCCTCCTCCTTCTCTTGCACCTTATTCTTGCCTGGCAGGACAAAATGCGGACATAACACAAAGCAATAATACCTACTTGGTCCACTTAGCGTTACGGAGTTAGGAATTACGTGTCCACAGTAACATGTTCGGGACACGTATCACAACCGGACGGGAACTGAACTCCTCCTCCTCCTACTGAATGGGAAGTGAGGGAGTGTAACGTTTTTCTCTTTGGTGCCCCTTTTTTAATATAAGATTGTCGGCCAAAACCCAGCATAAAAGGGTGATTGAAGGGAAAGGGAAGGGAAAAAGGGAAGACTATGGAATTGGAGGAAACAAAGGAGAGAAAAGGGAGGGAGGAAGGGGATTGAAGGAACGGAAGGGGGCGGAATGAATATTAAATTGACCAGGGCAGGAAGGAAGGAAGGAAAGGAAGGAATGGGAGGAGGAAAATGCATATTCTAAACTTTATTTTGGTTATTGATACTTTGCTTCCTCCTCCTCCTCCTCCTCCTCCTCCTCCTCCTCCTCCTCCTCCTCCTCCTCTCCTCCTCCCCTCCTCCTCCCCCTCCCCCCCCTCCCCCTCCCCCTCCCCCTCCTCCCCGAGTTAACGGTTAAACCCCTACTTTTTTTTTTTTTTTTTTTAATCACAAAAAGGGAACTGGCCAAAGGGCCAACAAAAATGGGTAACACAAAGCCCCCTTATTTGCCAGTCCCTATATAAGAAGACAGTAAGAATAAATAAAAATGAGGGGTAAGCCACTTTAGTTCGGGAGGTGTTTTTGTTACTCTTCTTTTGAAAAGATTTAGTCATAGGAAAGTGGAAAAAATAGAAACAGGAAGAGAGTTCCAGAGTTTACCATGAAAAGGGGTAAGAGTAAAGATACTGATTAACTCTTGCAAAAGGAAAGATGGACAAAAGGATGAGAATGATAGAAAGTCTTGTGCAGTGAGGCCGCGGGGGTGGGGGGGACATGCAGTTAACAAATTCTGAAGAGGGATGAGCATGAAAATAACGGTAGAAGAGAGCAAGAGAACAACATTGCGGGCGGTGATTTAAGGATTGAAGACAGTCAGTCAGAGGAGGGAAAAATTTATGAGACGAAAAGCTTTTGACTCAACCCTGTTAAGGGGAGGGTGTATGAGTGGATCCTCCCCAAACATGTGAGAAATACTCCATACATGGGCGGATAAGGCCCCTGTAAGCAATTGGGAGGGAGAAAAAAAACGACGCAGACGCCACAGCACAGCTAACTTCTTAGAAGCTGTTTTAGCAAGAGATGAGATTACAACTACTCTCGACCTGTGACGGGCTGTGAATCAGTAAGGGTTTTGACAGTTAGTGACCACCATCGGGATTTAAGGTACCAGGGGTCACTGCTGCAGGATGCATTGAAGTGTACGGCGTCCTACATGGAAAGTACACAATCCGCAGTGGATTGAACGGAGCTGGGGCCTGATTGACTGCTGCCTCCCAAGAAAGCGCCAGGCAAGGCTGCCGCACCACCCTTGAACTTTCACACTGTGTTCCCACCATTACAGCCTGTCAGGGTGGCAAGGTTGGTAGAGACGTGAGCTCGCAATGTGCAGCGTCCCTGTGCATTCGGTCAGCGGTTCGAGTCCGCCTAGTTCGTGCTGACGTGGCGGCGCTTTGTATAGTCAATAACCTTGCAATTGGTACTTGCAAAGTGTCTAGATAGGATGAAAATCTTATCTTATCCCACCATTACAAAACACACATAACATGACCTATCTATCAAGCACTAAACCTACCCCCACAAACATAGTAGTAGTTAGCCATAGATTACAGTTTTCAACTTTCCTCACAAATTACCTTGCATTTTTCTACATTGCATGGTATCACTTCTTTTCCCGGGCCAGCTTCGGCTGGAGGGATGGGTGGGTGGGGAGGAGCCTTCAAATTTTCATATCCTTTCTCTCTTATTATCTAGTTAGTGTAGTGTATTTAAAGAAAACAGCCTTGTAAGGACCTTTGGTCTGTTGTGTTGTTTGTGTTTCCTTTGTATCCTTTGAAATTCCTCCCCTCCTCCTCCTCCTCCTCTCGGGACGCCCTGCTAAATGGTAAATTTTTCTTCTTACAGATCAAAAAACAACGAGCGGACGGCGGTAGCAGCATCACCTTAACCCCTTTCTTAACCCACAGCAACGCTGGTCACGTTCCGTTTTCCGCAAATACAAATCAAAGTAACTTAATCAAGCGCCCTGGTACAGTGGAAACCCCAGACCCCCTGCCGGTAAACCCTCACGCAAGGTTACCAAACTTTTAAAAGAACTTAAATTACTTATACAAATCCCAGAAGCATTATTTTAAAGCGTAACGAACTAATAGCATACGTTTTTGCCGAAACGCCAGATATCATTAGTATCACTGAGAGTTGGGTCAACACAAAAGTAAACATTTATTAGCTGAATAGCCATCCAGGCTATAAGACTTCCTAATTGTCGTACGCATATAGCAGGTGGAGGTGTCATTCTTTACATTAAGATAATTGCAAGCAATCAAAATCGATAAAGTAAATAAGATCACATGAATCATCTACGCAAAGATTAAGCTAAACGGGTAAACTGCTAACTTTTTGGGACAATATATGGGTCCTCCCCAAATCTAATGGGGAAGTCGATGGCCTCCTCTATGAAGAGAAAAAGTCAGTTACCCAACAATATAACGACACGATTATTGTGAGGATTTTAACCTACCTCGTATAAACGGGAATAATATTTTGCTGATAGAGAAGGTATGCGATTGCTTGATATGGTAAACGAAGTATATTTAAATCAGGTGGTCCGTGAGCTACAAGGGATAATAGTATCCTAGATTTAGTTTTCATTTACCGACACTGATCTGATTGATTACTGCGATATAGGTGAACATTTGGCAAACAGTGATCACGGGTTTAAACCCAGATGCGGCAAAAATTTGGCAATGTAGACATCACGAAGAAACCAAAAAAGATTCAGGCAGGAAACTAAGCGAAGTTGTTTGGGGTTTTGACCTACAAAACGGTAATAACGCCGGGAAAACATGTGAAATTTTTATTCACAAATAACTCCAATCGTGGTTGAAAAACATGTTCCCATGAAAAGAAAACGCTAAATACATAACAAACCCCAGTTGGATACTAATGAGATTCAACAAATCATTGGCAGAAAGCGACGAGCGTATAAAGTTTACAAGCGTTAAAAATGCGGACTGCGATTCTGAGAGAATCAATGACTAAACGTCGTTTTTCAAAGGAGTAATAAAGACTAAAAACGCGAGTATGGGAAAAAATTGCAAAAAGGAATCCAAATCAAACCCGAAAGGGTTTTTTTCAATACTTTCGAAGTAAAAAACGTCAAAACAAGTATTGGGCCACTGAAAGATAAGAATAACATCTTTGGGAAATGATAATTAAGAGCATGGCATTTTGTACTCAAAGAATACTTTAATGCGGTATTTATTAAAGAAGACGAAGCTTCATTACCAAACCAGTAACCATGTATGCGGGACTCGAAAGTTGATAGATTGGAAATAGGAGAGATAACAGTAGACGAAATATCAAAGTATTTGCGAAACTCGACCCACAAAAACCGTGGGGGTGACGAAATTTCGCCGCGATTACTTCGCGAATGTCCAGTCAACTTTCGCTCCCGTTAAAGATTATGCTCCAATAAATCGCTAATGGACAAAAATGTTCCTAGTATTGGAAATTAGCTAATGTTACAACCGATATTCAGAAAGGGAGTAGGAGCCTAGCAAGTAATTATCGCCCGATTAGTCTAACGTCCCGTGATTTGTTAAACTATTTAGAAAATATTGCGGATAAAATAGTGGGCTTTTTCCCCGATGAAAATAACGCAATATTAAACTCCTAGCATGGATTTCGAAATAAAGATCCTTCTTAACAAAACCCACTGGATTTTTTTAATGTCATTTATTCAAACTGGGACGCTAAAAATTCCCTCGGATGTAATATACCTTTATTTTCAGAAAGCTTTCGATAAGTTCCCCATAAACGACTTTTTGACCAAGCTAAGGGCACAGGCTTAGGAAGCAATTATTTTCATGGATTTGGCGATTGGCTTTCAAATCGAAACAACGGGTAGTAATAAATGGGGGAGGCATCTGATTGGTTAGTGTTACTAGTGGGGTGCCTCAGGGTTTGGTCTTGGGGCCTACTCTTTTTTTGATATATATCAACGATCTGGACTGGGGGACTTGTATCTAAATATCGAAAATTTGCAGATGACACCAAATTAGGCGTAAAGCATATACTAAGAAAACTGCGAACTCATACAAAGTGATCTCAACAAAATATCAATTGGAGTACAAAAGGCTATTAAAATTCATTCCGATAAATGTAAAGTAATGCATATAGCCAACGATAACCTCAAATATAACTATCAAATGGCAAAATAAAACGTTAACTGAAGTACAGCAGGAAAAAGGATTTAGGTGTCATCATCAGTAATGATCTGAAAACCAGCCCGCATTGCCTAGCTGCCAGTAAAAAAGGCAAATATGAAAGTTTGGGCTTTATTAAAAGCAAATTTGAACATAAAACTCCGAAAGTGGACACAAATTTTACACGTCCTTGGTTAGGCCGCACTTGGAATATGCCGTTCAATTCTGGTCGCCCTGTTTCGTTAAAGATCAGGGCCCAAATTGGAAAACATGCAAAGAAGAGCAACCAAACAAATTCCATCTCTGCGAAATTCATCTTAGAAGAGAGACTGCGGAAAATTAATATGTTTTCCTTAAAGGATCGAAGAATCCGTGGGGACTTGATAGAAACCTTTAAGATCCTAAAGGATTTGATGTCATTAATCAAGAGAACCTATTCGGGAAATTTCACTCAAGTGACAACAAGAAATAAAGGTTTAAAACTAAAAGGTCAACGTTGCATCACCCATCTCCGTAAAAATTATTTCAATGTTAGAGTCGTTGATCGATGGAACAAATTACCAGCAAATGTTGTCGGAGCCAGCACAATAACTACATTTTTAAAAAAAGACTTGACGCGCACTGTAAGTAAATGGGTATTGATAGTGCGATTTCGTACCTAGTCCCCCGTATCGATTAGTTGTAGTGGTAGTGGTAGTGTAGTTGTAGTTAGTATATTTCATACCCTTTTCTTTCTGCACTAACGAAACTTCCATGTTCCTATTTTTAGGGACATGGTATCATTTTTTCCAACTGTTTTTCTTTACATGTAGTTTGATAGCTATAGTTTTGTAGTATGTAGTTTCAGCAGATACCTCGTCATGGACCAATAGGGCTCCTGGTGTCTGTTTATTCCTATGTAATCCTATGTAATCCTCCTCCTCCTCTCTTTACCCTTTTCTTTTCTTCTTCTTTTCCTCTTCCCTCTTCATTGTTTGGACGGAGCATGTCAGAGGACGAAAGAGAATAGAGAAAAGTGGGAGACACGGAAAAGAGACACACGCACGCACGCACGCACGCACGCACGCACGCACGCACGCACGCACGCCGCACGCACGCACGCACGCACGCACGCACGCACGTGCCACAACACCACACACACACACCCACACCACACAAACACACACACACACACACACACACACCCCACACACACACACACCACACACACCCCACACAACACACACACCCCACACACACCACACCACCAGGGAATACGGATAACATAATACGCAATACTAACAGGGTTTCGGCTGAGTAGACACAATCCGGGAGCAGAGGGATATCGAGAGAGCTCAGCGGCTGCCTTTCCTCAAGTGCTTAGTCAAGGGCGGCGCCTGTGTGATGAGAAACCAGAAGAGCCAATACTCCTTCCCTTACCCCTTCCCCTTACCTTCCCTTACCTTCCCTTACCCTCCCTTACCCTTACCTTCCTACCTACCCTTAATCTACCTTCCAAATATCTGTTTTTCATATTTCTCCATTCGTACAGCAGAAAGTGTCCCCTACTCTAACTTTTCCCTTTACTCTTTCCCCTTACTCTCCCTTACTTCCTCCTATCTTTCGTCTTCCCTTAATCTATTAATCTAACTTCCAAATATCTCTTCCTTAATTCGTAAAACAACAGAACCTTTCCCCACTGTCTTCCCTTTTTCCCTTACTGTCCCCTTACCTTTACCCTTCCCCTTATTTCCTCCTACCTTCAATCTTATCCCTCTTCCCTTAATCTACCTTCCAAATATCTCTTCCTCAATTCTTATAATAGCAGAACATTCCCCTACTCTTCCCTTACCTTCCCTTTTCCCCTTAATGTACCCTTACCCCTTACCCTTTACCCTCACCCCTTCCCCTTACTTTAGTTCCTCTACCTTCAATCTTGTCCCTCTTCCCTTCCAAATATCGCTTCCTCCATTCCTACAGCAGCAAATGTTCCCTACCTTTTTTTTTTCCCTTAATGTCTCCTTCCCCTTATCCTTTACCCTTAACCCTTACCTTCCCTTACCTTCTCTCTTCCCTAAATCTACCTTCCAAATATCTCTCTCTCCCTTCCCACAACAACGGAACATTCCCCTACTCTTCCTTCTCTCCTTAATGCACCCTTACCTTTCCCCTCTATCCTATGTCCCCTCTAGGCCCTCTTTCCTCCCTCCTTATACCAGCAGAATGTTCCCTCACTTTCCCTATTCTTTCCATATCCCCTCTTTTCCCCTACTGCAGCGACAAAAGCACCCCTTAACACCTCTCTCTTCCCCATCCATATCTCTATTCTATGTCCCCTTACCCTACCCCTACTTTCTATATCTCCCTTCCCCCCTTTGTCCCTACTATAGCGACAAAACCCCTTATCCCCCTTTCCCTTCCATAAACCCCTTTTTATTAAACCCTTTTCTTTACCCCCCTCGCACTCCCCTCCCCCTCACCCCCTTTCCATAT
>JACEEZ010019849.1:0-7500 GCA_016584305.1 Chionoecetes opilio | reverse complement strand
TATCAAAACCCCATTTATTTTACAGTGCGCGTCAAGTCTGTTTTTTAAATGTATTATTGTGCGGCTCCGAACAACATTTGCGGGTAACTTTTTCCCAAATCGTTCAACGACTCTAACTTTAAAAATAATTTTTTCCCGGAAAGTTTCGGTGATGAAACCCGTTGACCGTTTGGGTTGTAAACCATTTATTTTTTTTTATCACTTGAGGAAAAACCCTCGAATAGGTTCTCTTGTTTAATGAAAATAAAACCCTTTTTAAAGGATTTTTAAGGTTTCTATCAATCCCTACGGATTCTACGCCCTTTTAAAGGGAAAAAAAATTTTTAATTTTTCCGCAGCCTTTCATAAGATAATTACGCAAAAGAGGGAAATTTTGTTTGGTTGCCTTTTTTTGAAACTGTTTCCCAATTTGGTTTTGATTTTTTTACAAAACAGGGCGCCAAAAAATTAACGCCATATTCTAAGTGCGGCCTAAAAAAGGACGTTATAATTTTTGCCCCCCCCCCCCCCATTACTTTCGATTTTTAATGCTAAAAGTTGCGTTTAATAAACCCCCAACTCAATTCCCCTTTTTTACTGGCACCCTAGGAAAGGGTGGACGGGGTTTTTAAGATCGTTACGGATGATGACCCCCAAAATCTTTTTCCTGCTGTATTTTCATTTTAGCGTTTATTTTTGCATTTAAATATTTAATTTGGGGTTTTATCTTTGGGCCTTTATTTTGCATTCTTTACTTTAAATGGGAATTAAATTTTAATAGCCTTTATCACTCCAAATCTGATATTTTTGTCGGATCACGTTGTAGGGGGAGTTCGCATTTTTTCTCTAGTAAAAGGTTTACCCCCCAAATTTTTGGTGCCCATCTGCAAATTTGATATTTTAGACACAAGTCCGCAGTCCAGACCCTTGATTATACCCAAAAAAGAGTAGGACCTAAAGGGGGGGAAGGGGAGGAGGAGGGGGAAATTAACAGACACCGGGAAGACCATTGGTCCAAAAGAGGGATCTTTTTAAACTACTACAAAACTATCAACTGCAGGGGGGAAGAGGAAGATTTTGGAAAATGTTTACCATGTCCCTAAAAAAGATGGGAAAACGGAAATTTGTAGTGAAAATGATACGATATAAAATAGGGAAACTACAACTCCCACTAGCACTAGCCCAAATGGGGGGACTATTTATGAACTCGCATGGCAATACCCAAAACCCAATTTACTTAAACGTACCGGCGCCCGCCCTTTTTTTAAAATGAAATTATTGTGGCAGGGGGAGGGGGGGAGAGGGGATTACATGGGAAATTAACATAGGGGGTAAAAGACCCCAGGAGACCAAATTTTGGTCCTAGCGGGGGATCTGCTGAACTACTACACTACTTCCTATTTTGTAAGAAAACATTTTGGAAAAAGATACCATGTCCCCAAAAGAGGATGGGAAAAATGGAAGTTCCTAGGGGAAGAATGATAGATATAAAAAATACAAACTACAACAAACCACTCCCCAATAACAAAATCGATCGGGGACAAAGATACAAAATTCGCACTATCAAAAACCCTTTTAAACTTTACAGTGTGCGTCAAGTCTGTTTTTAAAGTAGTTATTTTTTTTTGGCCCCGACAACATTTGCGGGAAAAACTTTTTCCCATCGTCAACGACTTTTAACTTTGAAAAAATTTTTACGGAGATGGGTGTGCAGTTAAACCTTTTTGGGTTTTAAAACCATTATTTCTTTTTTGTCATTTGAGTTGAAAGCTCAAAAAAATGGGTTTTTCTTGATTAATGACACCCAAAAACCTTTTTAGGTTTTAAAAGGTTTCTATCAACCCCCAGGGTTTTCCCTACGACCCTTTTAAAGGAAAAACATTTTAAAGTTTCCGCAGTCTCTTTTCATAAAATAAATTTCGCAGAGATGGAATTTTTTTGGGGGTTGCTCTTTTTTTGCACTGTTTCCCAAATTTTGGGCTTGTCTTTTACGAAACGGGCGCCCAGAATTAAGGGCTTTATTCCAATTTGGGGGCCTAACCAAGGACGTTTTAAAATTGTGTCATTACTTTGGGGGCTTTTTAATTTTCAAAGTTAGGGGGTTTAAAAACCCCAACATAAATTTTTGGGCCTTTTTTACGGGCAGCTGGGGCAATGCGAACGGGTTTTTTCCAATCATTCCTGTTATGACACCAAAACCCTTTTTCCCGGCTGTACTTTTTTTTAAACCCGATTTATTTTGCATTTGTATTTTATTTTGAGGTTATCATTCCCCTATATGCATTATTTTAACATTTTTTGGGGAAATTAAAATTTTAATACCCCTTTATCACCCCAATCTGATAGTTTTTTGAATCACTTTTGATTTTCGCAGTTTTTTTTCTCGTAAAATGCTTTACCGCCAAATTTGGGTTTGTCATCTGCAATTTTGATTTTTTTAGATAAAAGTCCGCAGTCCAGATCGTTGATATATACAGAAAAAAAAGGGAAAACCCCAAACCGAGCCCTGAGGCCCCCCCCACTATTGACATCTCCCCCAAATCAGATGCCTCACCATTTATTACTACCCGGGGGTTTTACGATTTGAAACCAATCCCAATCCATAAACAAAATTTTCCCCTCCTATGCCATGGCCCTTAGCTTGGAAAACAGTCGCTTATGTGGAATTTGGTATCGAAGGCTTTCTGAAAATAAAGGTATTTACATCCGGGGGAAATTTTTAGGGGTCCCAGTTTGAATAAATGACTTTAAAAAAAATCCAGTAGGTTTGTTAAAGCGGGATCCTTATTTCGAAAACCCTCTGGGGGTTTAGTATAGAGTTTTTTTCATCGAGGAAAAACACTATTTTTTTCCCCCTTATTTTCTCCAAAAAGTTTAAAAATCAGGACGTTGGGCTAATTGGGCCCAAATTACTTGCGAGGCTCTTACTCCCTTTTTTTGAATATCGGTGTTTAAAAAAATTTGCTAATTTTTCCCATCTAGGGGAAAATTTTTTTTTACTTTGGGTTATTTTTTAAAAAAATCTTAATGGGAGCGAAAGTTGACTATACATTTGCGAAGTAGTCGTGGCGAATTTCGTCCCCCCCCCACGGATTTTGGGTGGGGCCCGTTTTTAGCAAATACTTTGATATTTCTTTTACTGTTTCTCTCCTATTCCCAACCCATCCCTTTCGAGTCCCCCATACATTTTACTGGGTTTTGGTAATTTGGTTTCGTCCCTTTTTTTTAATAAATACCGCGTTAAAATTTCATTGAGTAAAAACGCCCCTACTCTTATTATCTTTACCAATATTTATTTTTTTTCTTTCAGTGGTCCAATACTTTTTTTTGACGTTTTTTTTTACTTCGAAAGTATTGAAAAAACCTTTTCGGGTTTGATTTGGATTCCTTTGGGAATTTTTTTTTTCAACCGCGCTTTTTTTGACTTAATTGTCCTTTTCAGCGACGTTTGACGCCTTGTATTCTCTTTAAAAAGCCAAACTGGGATTTGATCGGGTTTTTAAATTTATAAAGCTCGGCCCTTTCTTTCCAATGATTTTTTGGATCTCATTTTTCTCCAACCCGGGGGGGTTTTTTTATGTTATTCAAACGTTTTCTTACCATGGAAAAATGTTTACCACCACCCCATCGGAAATTTATTAGTGAAAAACTTACACATGTTTTTCGGCGTTTTACCATTTAGTAGGGCAATCCTTTTCTTTGCTTAGTAACCCCCCGGGTGATCTTCGTGAAACTGTTTTTTATAAAATTTTTTGGGGCTAATAAACCCTTTTCTGTGATGTCTACATTCAATTTTTTGCCCCCTCTGATTAGCCTTTGATCACTGTTTTCCAAAAAGTTCACCTATAATTTGCAGTAATCAAACAGTCAAAGTCCCGGGAGTGAAAAATAATCTAGGATACCCATTAAACCCTTGAGGCTCACGGACCAACCTGATTTTTAAAAATACTTCGTTTTTACCCTATCAAGCAAAACGCATTCCTTCTCCCATCACAGAATTTTTTATTCCAGTTTTAAAAATAGGGGGGGGGGGGGGAAAATCTCCCACAAATAATTGGGAAACCCTTTTTAAATTTTTTCACAAACCCGACTTTTAAAACCTTTTGTCATACAGGAAAGGGAACACTTCCGCATTAATTTGGGGGGGACGATATTTGTCCCCCAAAAGTTTTCAATTACCGTTTTTGCTTAAACTTTTTCGTAGACTGGTAATTTAAAGATCTTTGTTTTTTCTTTATCGATTTCGATTGCTTGGGAAATTTTCTTTAATGTAAAGAAAGACCCCTCCCCTGCTTTTGCGTTCGACAATTTAGGAATGTCTTATAGCCGGAATGGGGTATTTCAGCTAATAATGTTTTCTTTTGTGTTTTAACCAACTCTCAGTGATACTGACGATATCTGGCGTTTTCGGCAACCCAAAGTATGCTAAAATTTTGTTACGCTTTAAAAAATGCTTCTGGCTTTGTTAAGTTTTTTTAAGTTCCTTTTTAGTTTTTGGGGTTTCCTTGCTGGGGTTTACCGGCAGGGCGTCTACGGTCCCCCCTGTTTCAGGGGGGCTTGATTAAATTACTTTTTAGTAAAAAGCGGAAACGGACGTGACCCACGTTGCGTGGGGTAAGAAAAAGGGGGTTTAAAGGGGACTGCTACCGCCGTCCGCTCGTCGTTTTTTGACTGTAAAAAAAACTTTTCATTTGCAGACTCCTAAATCGTGCATGGCCGCCGGGGGTGAGGTGGGGTCCCCATCCCCAAAAGGAAAGGAAACCTCAACCGGGGTTGGGGTCCTCAAAAATTTTCCCCGAATTTTTCGAAGTTAAAATTTTCCCCGTGCACAAACAGACCCTTCCCGTCGGGTTTTTTGGGGGCTGAACGCCTTTTCGAAAAACGTTTTTCCTACTCCTATCTGGGGGGAAATTTCCCCGAAATAATGAATAAAATTTTTTAGTTTTTGAATTTCCGGATCAACTTCCTTAAATTTCCAGAATTTCTTCAGAAACCGCTATTTGTACCGTCGTTTGTTTCCCGCATGGATGACATAGAGAGTGTTTTTTCGTTGGTGTTCTTTTTTGACGTCATCGCAGGCTGCTGTGATTCGTCGAGTCTTCTCCTGGGAAACCCGAAAACGCTTTTTTTGTCACGTTTTGGACCCCTACCAAAAAAACTCCACCCTTTTTCCCCGGAGAATTGATTTCCCCCAAACAAACTGGTCTCCTTGAACGTCTTCCTTCATTTCGCCAAAAACCCGAATTTTTTTGTAATTTGATCGTTAGGGGGCCTTGGCTGCTGTTGGTCGTCGTGCTCCTCGCCTTCCGGGGGGGGCAAAGGGAGCAGGGGAAGGAGAAACCCGGGGGCAGGGGAGGAAGGAGGCTGGGTAGAGGGGTGAGAAGGGGGGGGGGGGGGGAGGAGGAGGAGGAGGAGGAGGAGGGGGAGGTAGGGGGAGGAAGGGGGGAGGAGGAGGAAGGGGGGAGGGGGGAGGGGTTGGAGGCGGGGGAGGAGGAGGGGGAGGGGGGAGGGGAAAGGGGGGAGGAGGGGGGGGGAGGAGTAGGAGGGGTGGGGAAAAGGGAGGAGGGAAAAGGAAAAAAAGGAAGGAGTTGGGGGGTGGAGGGGGTTTGGGTTTAGATAGAAAGGGGGGGTGGTACGGTTGGCCCGGGGAATTTAAAAAAGGGGGTGGAGGGGTCTCAAGGTATAAAGGGGGGTGCCGGGGGAAAATCTGGGAGAGGAGGTGAGGGGAAGGGGGGGGAAGAGGGGGTGTTTCCCCAAGGGCGGAAAGGGAAGGGAAAAGGAAGGGGGAGGTTTATGGCAGGTTTGGGGGGGGTGGGGGAATTTGGGGCAAAAGCCTTCCGTAACTGCAAAAACTCTCACGGAGACGGCCCTGTCTTCTTTAGATCATTGGGACAGTGCGAGGGTTTTCTTCTTGCTTTTTTGACAAAAAAAAAACAAAGTCTACAGGCTGTGGGGGTTTATGAAATTTCTGTGGTGCGAACTTTCCCCTGCAAACCCAGACATTTGCGTAGAATTTTAAGGCATGCTGAAAAATAAAGTTTTCGCTGCGGAGATTTAAAATAAAGTACGGCAACTCAAAAAACAAAAACTGAAAACTTTTAAGACAAAGTGATGCGCTTATTTATATCTGTTGGAAGCGTGGCGCTCTCTCTCTCTCTCTCTCTCTCTCTCTCTCTCTCTCTCTCTCTCTCTCTCTCCTCTCTCTCTCTCTCTCTCTCTCTCTCTCCTCTCTCTCTCTCCCTCTCTCCCTCTCTCTCTCTTCTCTCTCTCTCTCTCTCTCCCTCTCTCTCCCTCTCTCTCAGGATGAAGAGGGACACGGTTGAGCTCAAAACTAAGGTCGGTCGTCCCTAGGGAATACTTTCTCAAAAACTGAGTGGAAATACCACACCTTGTACCAGTTTTAAGAATGCCACGAAATGCTATAGATAGAACTAACAACAACGTTTACGTTATTTAAAAACAAGCATAAATAAATTACAAATTAGGACATAGACCGTGCAAGTTATAGAAATTGTTATTACTCACTATCAATGCGTTTCACTGTGTTTTCACTGTGGAGTGTGTGTGTGTGTTAGTTGTAGTAATATATAAAGCTCGCTGTATTAAATGAAATGCAAGGTGTGTTACGACGGGAAAAATATCTAAAGAAACTTAGCGTTTTTAACGACGTATGCGCAGTGAGAGGTTTGGTACGGCTGGAGACCAGGATTTTCACTTCCTTCCGTGTTGGTGGCGAGAAGATGAATGAGGAGGAGGAGGAGGAGGAGGAGAGGAGGAGGGAAGAGGAGGAGGAGGAGGAAGAGAGAGGAGGAGGAGGAGGAGGAGGAGGAGTGTAATAGGATTACATAGGAGTATACAGACACCAGGAGACCTATTGGTCCATAGCGAGGGTATCTGCGACTAAACTACTAACTATCAACTACTTGTAAGAAAACAGTTGGAAAATGATACCATGTCCCTAAAGAGGATAGGAACATGGAAGTTTCATAGTGCAGAATGATAGGATATGAAAAATACTAACTACAACTACCACTACCACTACAACTAATCGATACGGGGGACTAGATACGAATTCGCACTATCAATACCCATTTACTTTACAGTGCGCGTCAAGTCTGTTTTTGAATGTAGTTATTGTGTTGGCTCCGACAACATTTGCTGGTAACTTGTTCCATCGATCAACGACTCTAACATTGAAATAATTTTTACGGAGATCGGTGATGCAACGTTGACCGTTTAGTTTTAAACCATTATTTCTTGTTGTCACTTGAGTGAAAGCTCGAATAGGTCCTCTTGATTAATGACATCAAACCTTTTAGGATCTTAAAGGTTTCTATCAAGTCCCCACGGATTCTACGATCCTTTAAGAAAACATATTAATTTACCCAGTCTCTCTTCTAATGAATTCGCAAGATGGAATTTTTTGGTTCTCTTCTTTGCACTGATTCCATTTGGCTTGACTTTTACGAAACAGCGACGAATTGAACATGTACGGACTTATTTTATGTTGACTTAATAAAG
>JACEEZ010019848.1:0-10356 GCA_016584305.1 Chionoecetes opilio | reverse complement strand
AAAAAAGAAAAGGACAATTTGTTAAACATGATGCTTGGTTAAAAATTACAGAATCCTTGCTTTAATTTGAAAAGTACTTATGGCAGGAACTTTACATGATTTGGGCATCGGAGAAAGCTGTTGTGTACATGTCCCTCTTGCAGCAAAACCTCACCTTCAAGAATGCTGATTTTGTTCTTTACGGATCTTAAAAAAGAGGAATCATGATATCATAATTTCGATAGAAGTTACTCAAACTTGTCAGAAAAAAATATGATATTGGAACTTCCTTTAAAGCCATAAAGGCAGATACTATAATGCATTCCTGGAGGGCAGAGGTGCAGTTTTTGCACCTCTGGAGGGGGCATAATGAAACCCTATTTGTCAATAGGTGTAATGTTGCCTCCTCCAGAAGGGGGCAATATTGCAGTTTTGAGCGTGGTGCAGCTTTTGCCCCTTTTAAAGGTGCAAAAGTGGGAATCATTTTGCACCTTTAAGTGCAAAGTTCACCATTAAAGGTGCATCTGTTTCACCCATATGGGGGTGCAAAAATGCATCCCTCCAAAAGGTGCAAAAAGTTGCACCTCTAAGGTGCAAAACCTTGCACCTCTAATGGTGCATTTTTTTGCACCCATAGGGTGCAAAATTGCACCCAAATTCCAATTTCCAAAAGGTGCAAAAAGTTGTACCCTAGTGTTAAGTGCAACCTTGCACCCTTAAAGGTGAAAATAGGTGATATCGTTTTGCACCTTTCAAGGTGCAAAGTTTGCCCCAAAGGGGGTTGTATTGCTGCACCATATGGATGCAAAAGTGCACCCCTCCAAAAGGTGCAAAAGTTGCACCTATAAAGGTGCAAAACCTGCACCCCTTAAAGGTGCATTTTTTGCCCCCCCTTAGTCCAATTTACTAATGTGGATACTTTAAAACGGGAAACTTGACGAGTGGTTGTCATTTTGTTTTGACTAAGACCTACTCAGATCTACTAGGTAGTTACTAAAATTTTACAACCATTGTTATCAGCGTGAAAAATTGGGTTACTCGTTTAGACCCCCGGTTTTAGTATGCAAATTAGTCACCAGATAACTTTTGTTTTTGTGGGGTAAAAGGAATTAGAATGTCAAGATTTCGGAAAAATTCACTCAAATTTACCCTCACCACAACCCCCTGAACACATGGGAAAGAAATTTGAATGTGAAGGTGTGGGAAAGTTTCACTCGAAAGTATGACCTCACCTGACACACACTGGTGAAAAAAAAATATAAAGTGAAGAGGTGGGAAAGATTCACCATAAGTTTTCCCCCACCAGACACACCCCTGACCCCCGGTGAAAGGAATTTTTAAATGTGAAGAGGGGGGAAAAGATTTTTTTTTTTTCTGACTCAACACACATATCTTCAACATTCTGGCTGAGGGAATCAAAGTGTATCTGGGGGAAGTTTCAAGACTAGGGGTGATTTTTATAAGCTATGGGGACCATTTTGGTGGTGTGAGTGGTGGGAAAAGGTGGTCCAGTGGTGCCAGGCATTGTGGGTGTGGCGTGTCCTTGTGGGAGGATGGTGGTGGACAGTGTTGCCTCCTGCCCACCCTCCGGGCCCCTGGAAATCCCCTCACACGGGTTTGGTGGGCATGCTGAAATGGTCTAGATTTTTCTTTTTTTTAGAGAACATTATACAGGGACGCAAGGGGGGGGGATATAAAATTTATTGAACCCTTATATAATTAAATTTGTCAGCAGAATCTTGTGTAAAATTTTTTAAACAAAAAAAAATGAGAAAAATACAGGAAAGGCCAAATAAACAAAAAGACATAGCAGAGGTAAAGAAAGGAGCATAGGGTGTGCCACATCTAAGGCCACTTAAACCACCTACTTACCCCCCCATTTAACGAAACGAGTCACAGTAAGGGAAAATTATGCGTCAAGCCAAAATCCCCTTAAAGTATGCCAGACCATTTATCTTTCCTGATTTAATGCTCAAAATATAGCCAGATCGAGATATCAACAATATTTTGTCACTTTTTGCATCCAGTCACCCGTTTTTAAATGATCCGCTTCAAAATCTGAAAATTTCCCCCGTGCCTCAAAACACAACTTTTTCGCTGTTTATCACAGACGGACCATGGGTCGGCGACGTCCAACGGGGAGCCTCCCGCAGGGCCTAAACATATGGCGGAGACTCTGAAAAATGTGTATTTGGGGAATTTTTTGGGTGTTTTGAATTTTTTTTTGTGCGTGTGGCATGTATTTGCATCCTGGTGGTGCAGCGTGGGGGCTGTCCTTTACCGAGAGTTTGCACCCTTTGCAAACTGTGGGGCGACATTATGTTGCAATGGTGCAGGGCGGCAAGCGGGGGTAGTAAAAGGGGCCACCGAGAAGAGGGCTGCAGCCCCTGGCACTACAGCCGCCCCCGTCGCCCAAAAGGCTCCCAAAAACTATTCGTCGCCGTGTGGTTGTGAAGGGGTGCTAAGTTCGGGAAGGGCAGGCTTTTTGCCGTGCCCATGCGGAGAAGTTTGTGCCGTGTCGCAAAAAAAATAAAAACCAGAAGCACCCAAAAAATTCCCCCAAAAATACAAATTTTTTCTCATTTCCGGGTGTCTGGTCGGGGGGGGCGGGAGGTTCCCTTTTTGTGTCGTGCCGCAATTTTGCCCCACGGGGGAAATGTGGCTGTTTTTTTTTTCCCGCGCTTTTTACAAAAGTCATTTTTTGGGGAAATAAGGCGTGAAAATGAATTTTTTTTTTTGGGGATTAGGTTTTTTGAATGAAATTCAACAAAATTTATGCAAAGAAAAATGGGTCTGGCGTTTACTTTAAACAATCTTTGTTTTGGGGTTCCCAGATTTTAAATGCGTCGCCTGTGGTGTAGTGGCCAGCGCGCCTGGCTAAATCCGGGGCCCCCTTGCCCCTTATAGAACTAAAAAAAAAAGGGAATACAAGAGGCCGTGAGACCTAACGAGGTAGTTCCTGTTTTTAACACACCTACATCCCCCTTTTATCCCCATCCATGAATTTATCTAGCCTCCCTTTAAAGCCCCCTAATGACCCCGCACTAACTACCTGTCTACTGAGCCACCAACATTTACCACCCTATTTGTAAAACTATTTTCTCCCCTTTTTTTTTTTTTTCTACTTTTTTTCCAGTTTGAACCCGTTACATTTTGTTCTCCCCGGTTTAATAGCCGTAAAATTTTTTCCTACCTCTCCTTTTTTAAAACCCCTTTACCCGTTTAAAAAAAACTTTTTTTAATCCCCCTTCTCACTCTGGTCTTTTTAATGAGTGTAAATTTAATAGCTTAAATCTCTTCTCAAAACTAAAGTTACGCACCCCTTGAATAATTTTTTGGTCACCCTTCTCTGAAATGATTCTAACAAGGCAATCCACCCTGCAATACCTACACGTCAGCTGCAAAAAGCTCTCAGTTTGGCTGCTCACTTCCTTATTCACCCTTTTTTTCCCTTTTTTCCATTATTCCATGCACTTTTTGGGCCTTCAATTTGTGTTACAGTTACCTGGGTGTGAGGAAAGGAGGGAGGTGGGTGGATGTGATAAATGGGAGATATGAAGATAATGTGCGGGGGGGTGGTGGTGGGGTTGGAAGAAGAGGAGGAGGAGGAACAGACGTAGGGGAAAGGGTTTAGATATATACTACTATCAAATATACTACTATTTACTACTACTACTACATACCTACCTGAGTTACTAGTATTACTATTACTTTGTGGTCAGTGTTGTGTGTGTCAGGTTGTTGGTTACAATATTTTGGCGTTTTAATAAAAACTCCTTGGATTTGCCCTACTTGAGGGGCGGAATGTTCTATTGATCACATTCGTTTCCAAAAAAAACCATTTTGAAATATATATTAGGTCGGGAGTTTCTTAAGGGAAAGTTGTAGGGGGCCTGTTTGGGGACCCCTAGCCGTCTTAAAAAATAAGAAATCTTAGGGGTTTAAGGGAAAATTTTGGTACTTTTGACGGGGTCGGGGAAACATTGTGGTGGGGCGGGGTTTTTAAAAGCATAAAGGCCTTAAAAAACTTAAAAAAAATGGCCAAAATGTTTCTGAAAATTATTTTTAACCCAAACCCAAGAATGGGTTTTGGTGGCGGGGTTCAAAATATAATTACATTTTTTAACATTGAAAAAACATTTTGAAGTTTTTCTTAGTTTTTTTTATTGATGGGTTTTGATTTTGAAATAAAGTATATAGTTTTTGTGTGTTGGAATTTGTTTAAGTTAAATTTTTATAATCTTTTTCTTTAAGAAAAAAAAAAAGAAGGGATTTTCAGATTGAATAGGGTCCATTGGGTAGGGAAAAGAAAACCCCGGGGGAATCAGGGGCGGCCCACCCTAGGGAGAGTTTGGCCATCCCGGGACAAACCCCCCCATATTGCCTCCACGCCCATTGTTTCCCAGTTCTATATTTGTAATGAAGAGGGTTACAAATACACAAAACCTCTTTCCAGATACGGATTTGCCGGACAAAACCGAGGCCGGGGATATGTCAGTCTCGGGCAATTTTTTTTATTTTTTTTTTTTTTTTAACGTTGAAATCCCGGTCCGTTTTTAAATTGACCAAGTTGCCCGGCGGTCCGAGCATCCCCTTTTCACCCCTGGTCAGTGTCCGCGCTCCCCCAGGTGGCGCATGCTCAACGGTGTATTGTTTCATTTGTGCAACAACATTCACGGTTCACTGCACAGCCCCCGCAGTCACCGCTCCCCTGCCCCTGGTGCAAAAAACATTTCTGAGACTATTGAACATTTCTGCCCCTCCCGCCATTTGGCGCATGCCCGCGGCGTATTGTTAACATTTGGGACACGACAGGGGCCCACGGTTCACCTACAACCCTCCGTTAGTCCCCTGACCCCCATGCCCGGGTGTAGGAACGTCTCTTGAGATATTGAACACTTTCTGCTGCCCCCCGCCGGGTGGCTGCATGCTCACGGACGTAAAGCCCGCGGGGGGGGAGTTGATTTGTGGGTTTTGCCGGACGTAATACTAGAGTAGGAAAAACGCCGGGGGTGGGTAATGGATCATTATATATATCCCGTTTTTGCCGGGCGAAAAGAGCACCCCCGTATAAACGCACCCTTTTTACGAGGGGGTTTTTTGGGAAAGAAAAAAAAATTGTTGCTTTGTGGGAAATGTTTTTTTTCTCGTAAAATTATCAAGTTATTATAAAAAAAAAGTATTTGTGGGGGAAAGCAAATGAAATGACCTGTCCCTAAATACAATATTCGTGCGGGAAATGTGAATAAAAAAATTACACTATTAAAATGTAAAGAGAAGACGGGAAACCCAAAAATCGGTATAAAAATTTTGCAGGATCCCCCCACAAATTTGATATTCTAATTTTGCTAGCTATGGACATTAGCTTAGATTTAATTTTTGTAGGTATGCCTTTTTTGCTTTTCTGCTATGTTTTTGACTGGGGGAAAATTTTGCATAGATTTGGGATTATTTTGGTAGTGGGCTTTCAAAAGCCCTGGGGACTCTTCCCGACACCATCGGTAGCTTTCTTCATTCGAGTATTTTGACCCCCATTCCCAAGGGGGCGCAATTTAATAATAATGGCATTAAAAAGTAGTACCGAAAATTACTGCTTCAGCCAGAAAGTTAAGTTAGGTTAAAACAATTTTTTTAATTTTGAGGTGGGTTTGGTTTAGTAACAGATGTAAAAATAACAAAAAAATTTCCCAAAAATATGGCGTGTGAAACGTAGCAAAGTAGCAGACCTGGAGGGGCAGGTTGCCCCCCCCCCCCCACACACATGTAAACAAACATTTATTTCCCACAAAAAAAGAGAGCCAGGATAAAATTTAAGCACATCAAAACTATTCAGGAGGGCTTAATTTCGGCCGGGAAAACGGGGGTTGCCCCCAACAACAAAAATTTACGAAGATATTTAGGTAACACTGAAGGGAACCCTCTTACCTTTGTTTTGTTGAATTGTTTAAAGGGCACTGTTTTGGGGGTCGACGATTTGCCTGGTTTAAACCATGAATCTTCACAGTCGGAGGGTTTGATTAGTTTCTTCCCGGAAGGTACAGGGGAAGGCTGGTTCACACTCTGAAACACGGCGTGTTCCCGTCAGCCGTGCCTTGTATTCACCTATCGTCACGGTTTCCTCATTTTCTGCAGTTTTCCCGCTCCCCTCTAAGCGACATGGGCCCCAGGGCTATGTTGAAGAAATTTCCTTAATGCACTTTGTTGGGTGAAGAAGAGGGTTGAACTTAAAAGACATTGTTTTGGGACATAAACCTTTAGAAAACGAGAAATTTTCAGACGGCACAGTCTCTTACGTTATAATATTCTTCCCCAGAAACCCTTTCGTGACAGGGCGGGATGTATTGGAGCCTGACGGCGGGGGCCCCCGTTTAGTTAAAACGTCTATTTTTTTTAATGTAAAAATTCTAACAATGTGAGAGGGGGTGCCCCGTCACCAATTTCACCATGATGGTAGGGTGATTTGGCCTTGAGGCGGGGCGTTGTGGCGCCGTAGGGGTTTGGTCTTGGTGACCCTGGGGAAGACTTTTGCCCCCCTACAGGTACCATTGCAGCCTTTTTACTGCACTCTTTTTTACAGTTTCCTTTTCCTAAGGTAAGGGGTGAGGATTGAGGGGGGAGGTGGGACAAAGGCCTTGCTGTCTCCTATCCCCCCTTGCTTCCACGTACGACGCAAAAAAAAAACACGCAAAAAAACCTGCATCGGCTTAGGCCCCTCCTGTCTGGGACCCGGATTAGAACCCGAGGGTTTTCCTGACGCGACCTGATTGTCCCCGCCCACACAACGCAAAAACCAGCCAGGTAAATTTAGCAGCCATAGAACACACAAAAGAAAAACCCCACGCCGCCACTCTTGTCCCCCCGTTTTTACAATGACTCGTGGAAATAAATACAAAGCCCCGACGCCCTTTCCCCATCCTTTGTGTAAGACGACTCCCCAAAATACTACACCTCCCTTCACCCCTCACACTCCTTCAAATAAAACTTTAACAGCTCTTTGTTTTACTATTCCCCTTTATCAACAATACTCATTCCAGCGAGATTCTTCACCATTTTCTGCCCCCCTTCTTTCATTCCCTTTAATGTTGTGTAAAATTGGGTGGGCCCGAGTCGAAAGGGGTTTTAAAGGGACATAGCGGGATGTTGTTTTTTCCATGGGTCGGTGGGGGGGTCTGAAAACGGTAAAGACCCATGGGGGGTGGGGGGGGCGTTTGGAGACATTTTTCAGGTTTTTACAATGGGACAGCAGAAGGGTGGTGAGTTTATCGAAAGGTTTTTGGGAGCAAAAATGGATTTTTGCCCAGCCATTTTTCCAAATCCCCCTTTTTCAGTTTATTTCTTTATAACCAGTAAAATTTGTGCTCAGTAAACTCTGCTCAACACGTAACTCCAGACCCCTTTTGTAAAACACCCCCAGCTGTTTTTGCATTTTTCTGCCCCACCTCTCATTGTAAAATGGCCCCCATTTGACGGAGGGGGAACATGCATTCCTTTTTTTAAAGGGGAAAAAAATGTGTCTTATGTGCTAGCAAATACGGATATATATATATTAATATATATTTTTTTTTTTTTTTTTTTTCTTGCGATTCCCGGTTTTGCGGTTCCCGGACGTGCTCCCCCCTATTAGTCCCCGGGGAAATTGAGGTTTGTGTGTAATTTCAAAATTCTTAGCATCTCAAAAAGAAAAATCTTTTGAAAGGGCCAAAAATGAACAGAGGGTGTGGCAACGCGGGAAAGGCGGCAAGATGGGGTCGAGTGGCCAAACTCCCCTATTATGGCTCGGGCAAGGGGGGGGGGGGGGGTACCAGAAGGGACCTCCACAAAAAAGTTGGCCAAATTGGCTTTTATTTTTTCATTCCAAATCAGGGCGATTCGATAAAGAAAAAAGGTCTGGGAATGAATAAGCGTGATTTGGTTATGGATTTTGGAGATAGTAAGATGGCAAGAGCAAAAAGGTGGGCTTTCCGCAATTTTAGTCCACAATTCCGCAACTTGCGGAATGGGTAAAACGGTTTCGGAATTTCGCAATTACAGATGCCTGAAAAAATTGTGGAATTGCGGGGCGGACCCCCAAAATTTTGAAACGCAATCGCAATAATTTTGGACGGTCACCACCCTTTAAAAAGGCAATGCCCGCGTGAACATAAGTTCCCCCCAAATATGGGGAAACGCCTGCCAACTGCCAATGAGCTGGTTTTTTTCGTAAGCACCCTCTTTGGGTACGAAGACCAATCCAATAACATTTCTAAATGTGTGTTTATAGGGGGGGCGGTGCGGAGTGGTTAGCGTTCCGACTGGCGTCCCGCTGACCCCAGTTCGACCCCCAAGAAAAAACCCAAACCTTTTTTGGGGGGGGGGGGGGGGGGGGGGGCCCCTCGAGGGCCAAGAACACCCACATTCCCCTGCCCATAAAATCTACCCTTTGATTGCGAGTGCATCGGAGGACACAGGGGGGGGGCTGGGCCTCTAACCAGGCGTCCTATAAAAAAACCCGCCCGCGCCACCACGGGCGAGGGCCCAACCCTCACAGCCCCCAAATGAAAAACCTCCAGAGCCCACCATCCGAGCCCTGGATCACCCCTGCCTTTTAAGGCGCTATAGGCACAAATTTATAAAAAAAAAAAAAAAAAAAAAAAAAAAAAATGCTATTGATATTGTTTGCAAGTTTTGGGTTTTTATTTTTGGCCCCCCCCAACTTTTTGTGTTTTTTTCGGAGAAAACCCAATCAGTTTTTAATTGCGAGAAAAAACGGTTTGTACCAAACCAAAAGCATCGTCCAAGCATCGCTAGTAGTGTTTTTAGCTAGGTTTTGCACAGTCACTCACTCAGTCAGGTTTTTTGGGGCTTGGGGTTGAGAGCGTGTATGCCACTACCTGGCCCTGTGTGGGGATTACTGTTGATCCTACATATCTGTTTTTTGTGTTAGTGAAGTCTAGATTCACAAATTGACAAAAGAACTGGTACTGGGAAATGGTTGTGGTAGTAACCCTAACCAGTGTCTTTGGGTTATAAGCGGGTTATTTAAAATATATTTATATATATATATGGGTAACAATAGGCTTAATAAACGGCGTCTAGTAAAAATTTCGTTTTCTAAAAAGCTAATTATTGGCAGATCTGCAAAAATATATGAAAAATTTGAAATTACGAAAAATTAAAAAAAAGACAAAAAAAAAATTGCCCCTTTATTTACTAAAAGCCGTTTTTAAGTCTATTTTGCTTTGAAAAAAAATTAGCAAAATTTTAAACCCGAATGGCAAATTTTTGTCGCCATCTCCGTGGCCAGGAGTGGAGTGGAGTGTGGATACACTGGAACTGATAGTGTTAGAAAATGGGGATTGTGTCAGAAGGACTTGGAGGCTCAGGGGGATCTCCCCGCACTAGCCCTCAGCCCGAGCACTGAGGTGGAGCAGGCAGGGCCGGAAACAGCTGGAGGGCTTCCAGCTAACTTGAGTCACTTGGACAAATAAGTTATTTCCTTTTCTACTGAGTATTAGTAAATTTAATTTTGGGATTTTATAGTTTCACCCAAACCCAAAGATTTTTTCATGCGCCTTATTTTAAACATAAGGGGGCATCAGGGAAATCGTTGGTTTTGGGGAAAATATAAATTAAATTTTATTTACTAGTTAAAAAGTTTATAACTAGAACATTGTTATTAAAACTGTATAAAAAGGCGATATATAATAAAAAAACATTGTTTTAAAGGCTGAATAAAAGGGGATATATATCCAATATATATATGATTTTTTGTGAACACAGTCATCACGAGGGGGCCTTTTCGCGGCGATTATTTTGGGGAAAACTAATTTTTTTCAAAGGGACTCGCATTTTAAAAAAAAAAACTAAATATATCAATGGAAAACTTTTTACAATTCTGCTTCTATTGAATCTTTTCCGTAATTTTTGTCCCACAAAGTTTTTCATGACGATGCGTTTTTAAGTGAATTTTAAGTTCATGCATATTTCTTTAGAGTCTCAAAATGGCCTTTTTTAATGTGTTTTTCTGTGTTTTTTTTGTGAAATTTATAGACCAAAAAATTTCCCAAGATAAAAGTACAGTGGCCGCAAAAAAAAATGTTACTTTTTAAAGAAAAAAAAATGTATACACCCCAAAGGGGCGTAAAAATTTACCTTCGTTCCCGCCCTATAAAAGGTGGGGGAGCAGTGAGGGGGGGGGGAGGTGGAGGGGTCTCCTCCACCCCACCCCCAACACACAACCACATCAGTGCTTTTCGGAAGCTGATAGAGAGGGGTGGTTTTAAAGCATGCTCCGGACCGCCCTTTTTTTACTTTGGCCCCGCGAAACCTTGGGGGGTTATATCTCGGGGCCCCCCTTGTCAGAATTGGAGTAACAAACTTTCAAAGAAGAGAAGGGAA
>JACEEZ010019847.1:0-10588 GCA_016584305.1 Chionoecetes opilio | reverse complement strand
TTAAACCAAAACCCGAGTTTCAAAATGGTTTTGAAATTAGAAATTAACGTTGTTTTTAAAAATTATTTTAATTTGTTTCTTCATATTCAAGTAACAGGTCTGTATATAGGCACCTGTTTTAGGACACGGTTTCATTTTTATAGTTAGTTGGATTATAAGCTCTCATTAGGTCACGTCAGACCTTCAACCCTCCCCTTTTTTTCTGCCTCGGGCGGGGTAACGCCGTGAGACGCCAGTCCCGCTCATCCTTCCGTAGGTAAGTCGCCTCCACATTCGCTCCTGTTTCCCCCCCCCCCCCTTTTCCTTGTTATCTAATATTTTCAAATATGGGAAACAAGTTTATTTTACGCTAACGTAAAGGAGGTCTACCCATCTTAAAAAGTATTATTAACGAAGTCCCCGCTCATCCTTCCTGTGGGCTTCGACGGGGGAGCTCATCATCCTCCTGTAGGAAGGGCTCGCTCGTGTCCTCTTCAAGTCATATGGTCTTGTGAATACACAAACAACTCATTACTCTCACATTTTCTCCCTATATATATATTTCCATGTGAAATTAAAAATATTAAGCGGTATGTTACCTAAGTATGGGAAAATTCATTAAAAGGATTCAGTGAGGAGAGTTATGCTCATAAGAGTTTTCTTTCATCACATAGGAAGATTTTTCCGTATCAGTAAAGTTTTTTCTTACATCCGATTAGAGTTTTCCGGTGTTGGATTAACCCTTAATGTGGATATGATCTCAAGCAAGAGACATACTATTCAGTTTTGAATAAATAGGATGATGTTTGCAAATATAGTTCTTGTGTTTATTATAAAACCCCAGGTGATTATTTTGTGTTAGGGGCAGTAATTCCCCACAAATTCAAAAGAGTCCAGCCTACTCGGTATAATTCCACGTATCAATCACGACTACCAACCATAAATCTAATCTTACTATTATTAAAAACGTCCCAGGGAGTAACCAGAGAATACTCGCCTGGACTGGGGGGCAGCATCCCCTTCCTCACAACCCCGTTTCCCTTAACCTAAACCCTTTCCCCTTCCCCTTAAATACACCCCCCATTTTAGTACTCTCCAGCAGTGAGAGTGGTCAAACGATAATCACATAGTGAAGTCATAAGACTAAGTTAAATCCTCCATTCAAGTTGTAATCAATGAAAAAAACTTAATCAAGTAATATCTTTAAAAAACGTTGACAGTTCTAAACTCCCCCTAGGAGTTACCAGCAACACACTGGTAGTTTGTGGTGGGAATTTCATTTGTATCGGTCATAAGATACAGTATTCATTTTTAAAACCTTTTTAAAACCCCCAAAATTCAGGCAAAAACACCACCATGCCACCAGGATTGCAGCCCACCCTCGTGAACTACTGGCAACAGGGTAGCGTCCACGTCACCTCCGTGGTTTCCAGGTAAGAAATTTATTTTTCGTATGTTCCTTGTTACTTTTCGCCGGGTTTTTATATATGTCTCATTCGGCGTGTGGGTATCTTTTGAGGTAAGTTGCAATACGAGGTATAACCGTATTGACATGTTATTGAGGGAAAAGTAGTGCATGCTTTCAACAGGCCGCGGGTGGCATATTTACAAAAAAATTGGTGCGCCCGGGGATCAACGTATGGTTGAAGTGCGGGGGATCAAGTACATTGAAATTTTTAAAAAAGCTTTTTTTAAAACCAAAACAAAACAAACAAACAGGTTTGGGACTTGTAATTAATGAAAAGGGTGGTGGTAACTGTGTTTTAAAAAAAGAAATTTTTTTTTTTGGCTTTTATTTGGGTTTAATTATATGCTATTCGGGTTTTATGCTTAAGAATTGAAACTAACTATTAAGTTTTTAGAAAAAGATTCTGAAAATTTTTTGGTTAAAAAAAAAAAGGGTTTTCCCGGGGGATAGTTGGTGACCCCCCGATCACTACGTTTTTGGGGGAAAAAAAATTATTTTTAAATACTTAAAAACATAAAAAAAGGATGATAAATATTGCATGATTTAAATGGGGGTTGGTGAACTGTGCATTTAAATTAAAGGGAAACAGTGTTTTTTGTGGAAAAATTTTAAAGGTGTTTGGGTTTTAAATTATGATGCATATCATGTTTTTATGCATAAGCACATGCAAACATTAAAAAAGTGATTTTGTTTAGAAGATTCTAAAATTTAATTTTTTTAGGTTTTAAAAAAAAAATTAACACGCATATTTTGGGGGGCATGACTTCGGTGATCCCCCACAAAATTTTCCCAAACTATATCCCAAAAATAATATGGTGGCCATGCAAAATGCCTCTACACTGTAAAAAATATAAGCTAAGCAACCTAACAAACCAAACCTAACTTGCATGATGTCAAAGTATTAACTCTTTTCGTCAACCAAAAACCTACTGCCATCCCCGTCATCATGCCTCGCAAATATGTCAGAAGAGGCAAGAAATGGACCGCATGACCTGGGGGCTCCCTTTAAGCACCGTTTTGGCACTAGTTTCGCTGAAAGAAGCCGCGACAGTTTCAACCAAGAAAAAAACTCTTCGAAATTTGCTCTATTTATTCCATTTTCCCCCCAAGGTTTTTTTGTTGCCTATCCCACTCTTCTTGGTCTCCCTGGGATGGGGTATGCAAAAAGACCTCAGGGTTTTAAAGGGTCTCTGATTATAGTTTTTAAAAAATTTTTCTTTTTTTTGTTAGCTTTTTTGCCACAAGGGCCTTCAAAAGTCCTAAAAATTTCTTTTTTTAAAGGATGTTTTAAAGCGCTCTTTTTATTATTTTTTGTCAACTTTTGTTGCCAGAAAGGGGCCCTTTTAAGCCCAAATTTCATTTCTTTTGTTCGGACGCCTTCTATCTATCGAAAAAAGCTGTCGGAGGAGTTCCCATATGGCTGTTGTTTCCCCGTAGCAAAGGGTTTTTCAGCCCTCAAAAAGAAATATCATTCTGATTATACCATCCACGCACCCAAATTTTCTCGGCCTCCCCATGACGATGTGCGTGGATGGTGTACCATATGCCATAGCTTGTGGGAGAAGGCACCCTCGCCTGGGAAAAAAGAGAAAATGGCGAAAAGGGGACTGGTACTATGCCTTCAAAAAACCGTCATAAAAAACCTTGTTTTTGAAGGCTCGGAAGGCATGTCCATTGCCAGGATTGTTTTTAAAACAAAGAAATGTGGAAACCTTTTTAAGGCTTACACATTATTTGGAGAAGTACACATTCACGCCGGACGGAATAAAATTTTGGATGAGATTTTCATTGTCGACTGTTAGAAGCCAGTAAAGGGTTGTGTGGCGAGAGGCCACCATAGCCACGCAGGAAAAATCGTAAACCCCGGTGACGCATACTTTTGGGGGGCTTTAAAAATGCTGGGGGGCATCCATCCCTCCAGTGTTTATAATTCCCCGATGCCGAGGGAACCCCCGCTTTATGAGGAACCGATCTTTGGTTTAAAGGGTATGCATCCTAGTGGCTGGATGAATGGTGAAAAGCTTCGTGCAACACTTCGTCTCCATGAAAGTTTTGTTTTCTTAGGAAAAAGATTCTTTTGATCATGGACAATGCTGAATGTAATGAACTTCAGCCTGTTTAGTTTGCGATATGTTGGGTTTGTGATTTTTACCTTTCCCCGCAAAACAACAAAAACCCCGCCTTGGATGTGATGTCTTTGGTCCCTTTAAGACTTCCTGCTGCCCTACTGAAAGCCACGGCCTCATGCCCCCCAACGAGCACATAACAGTCCACAAATTGCAGAGTTTGTTTTGAGGCAGGACCAAAACCACTACCCCTCCAACCCTTCTCAGGGTTTCCGGGGGACTGGGAATGGCCACTAACGCAACTCTTCCCAATATGGTTTGGGACGCATGAAACGGCGCCGGCACCACCAAATTTTTTGTGGAATTCTCCCAAATTCTTCTATGGGGAATTAGATGGAGAGGACGACTGGGCTGAAGGGCCCTACCTCAAAGCTATACCCCTTCCCCGCTGTGTTCCCCGGGTAATGATGTCCTGCCCCCCCGGGCCCAACGAAGAGCCCGCCACCCCGAGCACCAGCACGACAGAGCCTGCCACCCCGGGCCCCAGCACGACAGAGCCTGCCCCCCGGGCCCCCCACGACGCCCCTGCACCCGGGCCCCAGCAGACAAAGCCCGCCCCCCCGAGCCCCCGCACGACGAGCCTGCCCCCCCGGGCCCCAGCACGGCACCCTGCCACCCCCCGGGCCCGAGCCGACGCACCCCCGCCACCCCAGGACACCCTTCTCAACAGACAGTTTAACCCCCCGAGTGTGTCAGGCCGTTCCCTAGGTAAACCCGCCTTTTGGGAAAAGGGGCGGAAAAGGGGGGGGGGGCCTGCATTTTAACGAAATGAGGAGGGAATACTGACCTGAGGTTTTAAAAGGGAGAGAAAGGGAGAAGCTGGAAGACAAAAAAAAGGCAGCGGCTGAAAAAAAAACATTGGGAAAGAAGAAGGTCCACAGCGGAAAAAGTCTTGCCTGTCCCGGGGGAAGCACACTGACGAGGAGAAAGGTTGTGATGTCCCCTTCATGGCGGGCCCTCCGAGTACCGGGTGAGGGGAAGAGGGCACCTGGACTGCGCATCTACCCTTTTGGCGAAAACATCACAGGTGGGGGACTTTTTTCTGGTTCGCTGAAGTGGAGGAGGGGAAGGGGGGGGGCACATTTTGTGTGCTATGTTTCTCAGGTTTTGGGGCCCTCATGGAGGTGGAAAAATTAAAAACCTTTCTTTCCCCCGGATGAAGTCCGCTAACACCCGAACACGTTCACCTTTTTCCCACCATCCTGAGAAGTTTGTTGATCCAGAACAGTGCAAGGGGTCGGGACCTCCAAAGGGGATCCCAAAAAGGCGGTGACCTGGTTAAGGTGTTTCCCCCCCTGCAGCCCTTTAGTGCAAATTTTGAATAGTGAGAAAAAATACCTAACCTATTTTTAATAAATGCATTTTTTTATAGCTTATCTTCATTTCACACCTATTAATGGGGGGGTCTAGGTTTGCATATATGTTGATTTCAGGCAAAAAAAAAAACAAAAATGTTGAGTAAAATATTTAAAAATAAAACATACGGGCCCCCCCCTACCTGTCCGGTGTCCCCCCTCTGGGGGGGACACCGGGCGGGTGCCCAAAAAATTTTTTAAAAAACCTTAAAAGACCCTTTTATCTGATTAAATTTCATGAGGGTACCATAGGGGGCCATATTGTGAAGTTTGTTTTTGGGCAAGGTGCACTCTTCAGGTAAAAAATGGGTTTTTTGAATATTTTTCCCCTAATAGTACGGTGTCCCCCCACACCACCCTACCTACATTCAACATAATTCGGCAAAAAAAAATTGGGTCTGGACGATTACTTTAAGAGTAACACTTAAGAGTAAATTTTAAATTTTGTAAGTGAGGATCCGGGCCCAGCTATTGATGGGCCAGGATTTGTGTGTTGGAAGTCACTCAAAATGAACCTGACTTGCTGATGGAGCCGCAGTGTTGCCAAAACCAGCGCGAAACGCGCTAGTTCTGACGCATTGGCATCACAAACAGCGTGTAAGTTTGTGTTTGCGCATAGCGCGTTTTCAGTGCTTTTTTCTATTCAATCTGGTTTATGTTCTAGCGCTTTTTTTCCTAGCGCCCTGGTTAAAAGCAAAAATTGCCATTTATGCTATGGATGTGGTCACTGGGGTGAGGCCGGCCCAGGTCAAGCCTCGTTATTTCCGGATTATCTTTTCCCTGTGACCTGGCATGAAGGTGAGAAGTTTAAGGATTAGTGGAGGGGAGAAGGCAGGTGGCCAGGGAGGAAGGGGAGTTAGGAGAGGGTGGTCCCGTGAAATTCGCCTTTATCGTCCGCTAGACGGAGAGAGAGCCTTAATGGACCGTTTACTCTACTTGAGGTAAGGATTGATTTGACATCTTCAAGCCTCATATAGTTGGGCAGTGATGTTGATTTTTCTATGTGAACAGTATTTTTGATGATAAAGCCATTTAAGTACAGGAAAATGTTACGCTCTAAAACGACTGGCGCCATGTTGTGACGTCACTAGCGAGACAACAGAGCAAACAGCTGTGAAGCGGCCGCTACTATATGTACTACCTACTAATCACCACTTGCATTACCCCTACTACCGCGATGACCATAATCCTCCTTCAAGTGATGTAGTAGGTATTCACTGGGGTTTGTGAATATGTAAGTTGTATTTTTAAAAGGGAAAAAAGGGGATAGACAGAGATAAGTGGCCCGTGACACCTGACAAGTGATGACTTCTGGGATCGGCTTTCCTTATAGGGAGCATAAATGAACCTGCAATGACATGTAAAGCTAGACAGATAGACGAACTCATAGAGGAACAGGTAAAAAATGTATGGCTTTCTTTCCCCACATAAGAAAAAACATACACCCTTCGTCACTCTACTCACCACTACAACCTTTACTAACCATACATTTCTACCTGTTCCTCTATGAGTTCGTCTATCCTGTCTACTGTACATGTCATTGCAGGTTCATTTAAGCTCCCTATAAGGAATGCCGATCCCAAGTCATCACTTGTCGGGGTGTCACGGGCCACTTATCTCTGTCTATCCACTTTTTCCTTAAAACTACAATTTACATATTCACAAACACAGTGAATACCTACTACATCATTGAAGGAGGATTACGGGTCATCTTGCAGTAGTAGGGGTAATGCAAGTTAGTAAGGTTAGTTAGGTTAGTAAAAAAACTAAATTTTACAAGGTTAGGTTAGTAATTATTTTTTAGGGGGGTCTCGCTATGGGGTTATTAGTGAGATAAGGTTGGGTTAGGTTTAGTGAGGTTAGATTGAAATATTAAACATATTATATTTTTGAGGGGTCCAGGGGGTTCTTTAAAGGAGGGGGGGGGGTGAAGGGGCATCTCCCCCCACTTTATAATTACAGTTTAGAGGTACTGAAGGGATCTGTGAAGGTCTGGAGGAAAAAAACACTTTTAATAAGGGCGGGAAAGGACTCTAGAATTTTACCTAACTCACTGAGTGTTGTATACTTAACATGAAAACCCAGCCTGTCTCATCCCTACCTCAAAAGCCTTGCATACTGCATACTACCCCCGAAAACTTATCACAGCTCAGCTAAAGCCCCACAGCTACATATCATTTGCAAGTTACTTATCCATGCACAAGTACATACATACATCAAAATGGTTTTCACAGGCAATATATGAATTTTCCTTCATCGAGAAATCACGCCTTGCAGACATCCACCACTGTTTCCTCTTTTTCTTGTCTTAGGCATAGTTATGAACACTTTTCTCTGGAGTTTTAATTGTGGTGTTTTTGCACATTAGCAAAAAACAAGCTAATATTTTCCCTTTTTGTTCTGGTACATTTTGAATGCATAGATAGGTATTGCGGTTTGCTGAGCCAAACAAGCCGATCACTGACCCAGGCGAGATCTGAGTCGCAGTTACTACGTCACAACCAACACAGCGCGTTCCGCCGTGTTGTGATATTTTGGCCCCAAAAAGGCCATATATTTCATTTATGGTGCATTTCTCAGCAAAAAAATATGAGTACAGTGATATGTAGCCTATATTGCACCCAAAGCTTTAAAATACTCCTTTGTTTTAGGTGTGAGTAAAGGGGTCCATTGCAATGGACCCGTTTATTTTGGTTTGCAGTTTACTGTTTTGCAGTTTTACTTTGTTTTGTCTGCTTACTGTTTTGCTCTGTTGTCTTCGCTATGACGTCACAACATGGCGCAGTCGTTTTAGAGCGTATACATTTTCCTGTAAATTAAATTGGCTGTATCTCAAAAAATAGTGTTCACATAGAAAAATCAACATCACTGCCCAACTATATGAGGCTTGAAGATGTCAAATCAATCCTTACCTCAAGTAGAGTAAACGGGTCCATTCCCATGAGATAAACTCCCTTTTCACACCTGGACCCAAACCCTTTGGGCCCCTTCCACCTCAATGTGATAGAAGCATGCATGGTCCCCCGGTGGCCAGACTGCCAAACAAACATGCACACACAACACACACACACACACACACACTTACACTTACACTTACACTTACACACACACACACACACACACGCGCGCGCACCCCACGTACGCACACACACACATTCATACGTACGTACCACACACACATTTGCACACACACACACACACAGTGGCGTACCGAGGGGGGGGGGCCATGCGGCCATGGCCCCCCTCTTTGCAAAAAATAAATAATAAAATATATTTATTATAAATAAATAAATACCTATATATATATCACAGACCATTATATCACAGTGGTCTATGATATATATATTTTATATATATTTTATATATATATATATATAATATATTATATATATATATATTATATATATATATAATACATATATATTTTATTTTTTTTGGCCCCCCCCTTTTCAATTTCTGGGTACGCCACTGCACACACACACACACACACACACCACACACCACACACAACACACACACACACACACACAGTTTTATTGTTGCTGATGCTACAGATCACCTGTTATACAGGGTTTTTTTCGTGTATGAGTGTACTATCTAATTTTTTTTTCTGTGAAATTATGAATAACAATAAGAGTGACTAAGAAAAAGAAAAAAATCAACAAGATGGCTTGGGATGGGACCGTGAGAACTGGGAAGGAAGAGTGTAGTGCTTATAATGCTCATATTCGTAGTCACATACCATGATTGCTCGTGATAATTCTATGATTTTGTTCCATTTCTACTCAGTCAAAATTATTCACTTGGGTCTGTAGCTGCCATGGAAAGTACTAGAGCAAACATACAGTACTACTTCTATTGGGAATCACAACAGAGCTGGCATGACATATTGATTTAATTAGGACAAGAAAAAAGTGAACAATGACCACGTACAATGATGGTATGTGACTACGAATACGGGCATTAATCTCACCGGATCAAGAGGCGGAGTCCTCTGACCTAAACTGATGCTAGACCAAAATTAATTTGACGTTAGCATATTATTTTATAGGGTCAGGGCTCGTCTAATATTATCGTCTAATATTTATATAGGCGTATTTTGTCCCTGCCCTTGGAAGTAAAATTTTTCTTATTTAAGCTCCGCCCACTTATATTTTACTCTTTTGCGTGCATAGAAACTGAGCAGATACACTCCGGCAAACGATTTTACTCTTTTCCTGTAAAAATATACAGTCGTGGGGGTGGGGGGTGGTTTCAAGAGCCTGGCCAATCAGATCGCGCGCATGAGAAAATCTTATCAAAAACTCCCCCCGGGAAATGTTTCTCTTTTCCTTAATTCTCATCCAATTCAACATTCATTACATGCGCACGGGCATGCAAAGGATACTGTATTTAATTAAGAGTAGGTAAGGAGTAGTAAGGGGGTAGAGTAGGTGACTCTTAACAGGTAAGAAGTCACAAATATTAAAATTCTCCAGCGACGTCTGGGAACAAATTTCCCAATCCCTCGAATTTTTCAATGTGTCCGAATCTTCGTTGATGCTTGCTGGCTTAGCACCAAAACTGGTGTATTATTGCTATAGTATAGTCAAAAACTTAAATATATTCATGAGTGATATTACATTTGCAATAGAAATGTATAAATTTGGTATATATGTTATATCACACAAAAAGAAAGCCTTTTAGAGAACCTATCGCAGGGCATGAAAAACGAACATTTCATCAGTTTTGACTCGCTCCAACACGGTAAGAAGGTCTCTACCCACGGACCACCAAAACCCACCACCACCCAGGCACCCACCCGCCCACCACCACCCCCCCGCCCACCACACACCCACCACACGCCCCATCACCCATCCCCCCACCACCCGCCCACCCACCACACGCCCATCACCCATCCGCCCACCACAACACCCCCCACCACACGCCCATCACCCATCCCCCCACCACACACCCACCCCACACGCCATCACACATCCCCCCACCACACACCCACCCACCACACGCCATCAAACCCTCCGCCCACAACACACCCACCCACCACACGCCCATCATACATCCGCCCACCCCACCACCGCCCACCACACCACCCGCCCATGGATGTTAAACGGGGGAGATGCACGGGAGGATGAATCCAACCAGCATTCATCTAGTTTAGGCAAAGAATAATTGTGTGAAACGTAGATGTAGGTACACGTAGCCTACTACGTACAGGTCCATGAAAGCATTAAACATCCCCGACGCACCCCGTGAAATGGCTGTGTAGCAAAAAGATATTCAAATAACAGTTTTATAGCGCCCTAAACATTTCAGTTTAATATCAAGTCCATCTATAGAGTTAGAAAACAATGCTAGGCCATTCTAAGAGCTCAAAACAATTTGATATCGATTTTGTAATACAGACAAAACACGCTACTACTCTTTGCTGTGCCCTTTAAAATGTCAACCTTAACATATTCCTTGAGCCTCTGCAGAGGTAATGAAGTGTACGACACTTTTACTCTCGGCAACAATCAAAGAAGGCTTTGGCAGCGCTACAATCGTATTTTGTGATGGCAAGCAGGGGCGGACTTAAATAAGTATAAATTTTACTCCGGAAGGACACTAAAAATACGCCTTATCTACATTAATATAAGCCTAAAAACATATACATACTAAAA
>JACEEZ010019846.1:19342-58109 GCA_016584305.1 Chionoecetes opilio | reverse complement strand
ATTTATCATTCAGTATTTAGTGCCCAGCTCTGAGTATAGTCTATTGTTGTTTTGTTATTTAATCATGTCTCATTTATTATTATTATTATTGGTTATTTTCAAAGGCGTAGACGGTGACACGTGAAACGCGATTTTCTTCAAAATAGATGGTAAAGATACGATGGGGTCAGTCATATCTGAGGTGTGACTCTCCGACACACACACACACACACACACACACACAGTCACACACAGTCACACACACACACACACACACACACACACACACACACACAGTCACACAACACGTATCTTTGAAATAATTATATTAATAATAATATAATAATAATAATTTGGATGATAATAATAATAATAACAATAATCAAAATGATGATGCCATTATTAACCATAATAATAGTAGACTAATACTAATACTAATACTAATATTACTACTACTACTACTATTAATAATAACAATAATAAAAATTTGATCTAGGCTAGATTTGTATAGTGACGCCTGTGTGATATGTAATGGTCCGTTTTCTGTGATGGTCTGCCCTCAGGGGTAGAGGGAGGGAGGGAGGTTTCACAGAGCGGCATTGTCAGCTGAGCTGCAATCGGCCAATGATAACATGCGCCTCAGATTCTGATTCTCTGAGCCAATGAGCGTTACGCTACCATACGTGTCTCGGCAATCGGAGTAGTCACTAGTCAGTTCTTGGTCTTGGTACTAGTCAGGAGTCTGTTTCGAGAAAAAAAAAGAGAAAAAAACATAATACCGAAATCAAATACCGACCAAATAATATACCGATACCGGTATACCGATGCAATACTAATACCGATACCGGTATACCGGAAAATAAAAATACCGTTAATACCGAGAATACCGGTGCTAAAATACCGGTAATGCGGTATACCGGAAACCGGTGCACATCCCTAGTTCAAGGTCATGGTCGCCGGTTCGCCGCCACTGCCGTCCTCTTGACTGTAATGTTATTTTTTCTGATACGGGCAAACATGTCTAATATGTTTATATTCTTTTTCATAATGATTTTTCAGCACTTTTATTTTGTGATTTCAATCAAGTAATACCGGCATATTCTGAATGAAAAATTACACGAGCAGCTGGCAGTCTTATGGCAAACGACAATGGAAGAAGAACGGCCAGCAGATAGTTCCACTTATAACTTTTCTTGTTGTCAGTTTTAAAGGAAAAGTTCTATAGTTTGTACCAATTATTGTTTTTAATATTTTCCAACGATAATCGTATTACACATTTGCAAGTTAAAGTAAGGCTAGATGCAGCAGAAGGGTAAAACCGATCAGTGATAGATTAATTACCTAATATCCTAAATCAATCCTTACCAACCCAGCCATCCATCTCGTAAACCACATTTTTTTGTGGCACATTATCTGGGCCTTTATTTGAATTATTAATTCATAATACTCAATATCTTTACCCAACACCGATTTATACATGTGCTGCATACTTTAATCCAGCAGTCTGCGTGGGTAAAAAAAAAACCCGATGATTATCATACGTACTGCTATCACTATTATAAAGACACATAATTACACCGCAGGAGGCAGATAACAGTGAGATAGAGAGTGGAGGAGGATGATAACGAAGGCGTGAATAAAGATGAGGTGAAGGACGAATGCAATGATGAGGAAGACAACCAGACGATAAAAAGAACTTAAGGAATAAAGAAGCTACAGAGGCCGCGAGACCTACAAGGGCAGTTCCTGCTATTTAACACTACTACATCCACCTTTATCCCCATCCATGAAGTTATCTAGCCTCCTGTTAAAGCCCCTATTGACTCATACCAAGGATAACTAAACACACAAGCACACTACTGCAACATGCCCCGCCCGACGCCCGCAAGCCGCACACGGGACTGCCTGCCTCAAAATGATGTTCCGATCTTTTAGTGTCTCGAAACAAAACCTCGAAACCTCAAACAATATGGGAGCGAAGATGAGAGTGTAGACCCTTACTGTAATTGTTTTACAGGTAACTGGGGTCAACCCGAGTAAGAAACTTACAAGTGTTGTGACACTGTAGGGGATGATGCCGTCAGAAGGAGATGATGGGTAGGATGGTAGGTCTTTACCGTCTAGCCAGACACTTCAAATGGTAGTTTAATGAAGCGGTCGAGTGGTTGTTGTATAAGGCTTTGGTTATTACAAAAGTACCAGAATAAATAATTACAATATTTATTTATATCTGTACACTGTGAGGGCGAGTGACAAGTCACGGTGTTCAGACGCCAAGGGAATGGCGGAACAGCCCCCCCAGGACACTGTCCGTGTGCTTCTGTCTTCCCTCGGCAGTTGCAGCATATATGAGTTTTGGCCGGAATCTACAGGTTCCGGTGTCATGGCTCTCAGGCACTGTTGCATCTGTGTCAGCGTCAGCATCCTTCGGCAGAGCGCTGTAGATGATACACACACTGTGTGTGTAGGCTGCGAACCAGGTCGAGGTGTCTACGGTTGCATCAAGACACCAGGTTGTCTTGAGCAGGCCATAGCGTGATACTTCGGTCAAAAAACCTCATAAAAGATGTTGTTGCCACTCAGACAGGACAGGCGGACACACATCCGTAGCTTAAATTGGAATATTAGTTATATACATATAATCTATACCTATTAGGACCTAATAAGAGAAGAGAAAGAGTAGAGTAGCAAGGAACAAGAAACACAGAAAGTATGTATACGCGAGAGGTTTTCCGGGAGCTTGGTAAAGATAAATGATATAGTATGAAACTTTCAAATAACATAAATAAAGGGTCGGTAGGAAAATAAGGGGGGACTGGAAGAAAGGGAACAAATGGAACTTACGTTTGGAGTGATATAAGATACTTGGAATCTACCTAAGCCATTCGAATGTATGTAGTACAGTAGAGGCTACCAACAACGGAGGTTATTGCACGAACACACCACCACCACCAACCCAAAATGAGTGCACAAAACAGGAGTCGGGCTCGAAACGCGGGAGGCAGCAACGCGAAACCCCATGATTACCACTAAGCCATAGTTTTGTAGAAACAGGGACCAATGATTCCTGCACGTAACCAAGCATTAGGCATCAACTTTTGCACTAAATAAACACCGCCACGGTTTAAAAACACTTCTTGTGTATTCATTAATCAACCAAAGACTACTCTATACTGGACTTGCTACTCATTTTGGCTATTCAGTGGAGGCCAGTTTTGCGATTCCTGCCTTTTCGAACATCATCCCTTTTCCCTTCCTATAGTTTATCAGTATATATGATATCCGTTATCTTCGTAAATGTTTGTTCTATAATATTATCAATAAAAACAGAAATACACTAAAGGAAATGCCTATGAGAGCGTGAAGAAAATATGCATGAAACTTAATATTCACTTGAACTCATCGCCATTTAATATTTGCGAGAAAACATTTTTGATGAAAATATCAATAGAAGTGGATTTTCATTAGCTTTCCATGCTTATTCGTTTTCTGCCCTAAATTAATCAGAAACCATGCATGAATTAGCGTTAACTAGAAAAATAACATCATCTATCGGATAATTACCCGGATTGAGATGTATTTATGTAGTAACGCTAATTTATGCACCGGTTCAATTCATTATTAGAACAAAATATAGCAAAGGAAAGCTATAAACTTTCGCTTCTATGATATGTTGCATGCAAAAAGCCTTCACGCAAAATATTAAATGGCTGAGAGTCTAAGTCATGCATATTTCTTTAGTTCATAATGGAATTCTTTAGTGATTTTACAGTTTTTATTGATAATATATAGAACAAAACTATTTACGAAGACTTAACAGGTATATTTATACTGAGAAGCCAAGTCTACTGTATTCATGGAACACTTTTTTACTTGCCGATCCGATTGATGATGTTATTTTTTTTAGGTAAACGCTAAGTAGCATGATTTTAATAATTTATCAGAAAACGAAAATATCAATGAAAAGCTAATGAAACATCGGCTTCTATTGATCTGTTTCATCTAAAATGTTTGCTCCCCACACCCGCAGCAAAATATCAAAATGCGAAGAGTTTTTAAGTATATATTGAGGTCACGCATATTTCTTCCTCTTTCGATAATGGCCATTTCTTAGGGTATTTTACTGTTTTTATTGATAATATTATAGAAAACAAACATTTACGAAGATAACGGTCTATTATATATACTGATAAACCTTAGAAGGAAATAGGGGTGATGTTCTAAAAGCAGGAATCGCAAAACGGGCCTCCACTGGTCATGGGCGGGTTGGCGCGGGGCACGAGTAGCACGTCAGTATAGAGTCAGTCTTGATCAAAACCTTCGAAATACATCTGATGAGAACATGTTAGATTGTCCCTTTAACAAGGAAATGAAAATTAAATAATGTGTCAAAAAGATTTTAAGAAGAAAAAACAATATAAATAAGTCATGGTTGGGAATGAAGGCGAGCAGCGACATAAGTTATTTCCGCTATGGGTGCTTAATTAAGGCAAGTGGTTGCGAGTTCAATACATCTCATGCAATACGTTTCTGCTTCAAACTCCACGCACGCGGGGTCCATTTCGATTATGTTCACCTCCACACCTCCTTCAAAAACCTACCGACATACATAACATTTTTATTCATTAATTTTTACATTTGCCTTAGATTTAAAACTGGTAGATCTACCATCTTATCTTTCGACATTTTTTCACGTTTTTTTTTTCTCCCTCTCTCTCTCCCTCTCCCTCTCCCTCTCTCTCTCTCTCTCTCTCTCTCTCTCTCTCTCTCCTCTCTCTCCTCTCTCTCTCTCTTGGCAGTAGTCCCCATGACGTCACCCTAGTGCACAACATTGCGGCAGGTGGCGAGTCAGGTATCAGCATCATTACGTACGCAGTACATCAGAGAAGGGACGGGGCCGGACGGGACAGTTGGTATCAGGGCAGCGGCATGGAAGGCTGGCGCGCATCCTCGTGGTGGTTGGTGGTGGTGGTTGCTCTAGGTGGTCTTATGAATTGTCTTTTTTTTAAACAAACCTTCTTGGTTTATGTCTAACTCTCTGCGAACTTGTGAGTGATAAAAGATTTGTTTATATTCGTGATGTATTAATTCATGATGGGGAAGAAAGAATATTATTCTAGGATGACGTATTGTTGTAATAGCAACATGTTGTTATTATGACTGGATTAGTAGCTGATGCATGCACGTTGATGGTAATGGAAATAGAAACACATCAACAATAATGACAAAAGAGAAAAAGTAGCAATAATGAAATATAGGAAAATAAGATCAATTAAGAATTCATGGGAAAAAAATTGCAATAGGACAGTAGAAAAAAAGTTGCAATAATGACAATAGGAAAAAAATGGGAATGATGACAATAAGAAAAACATTAGCAATAGTAAGGTAAATGAAGAGATGGGGATCATACGCTTGCTGCGCGTGGCCTCGGTGATCATCCCGTCCGCATTCGCTTTGAGCCTGTGGTGAGTGACAACCCGCTACCCAGGGACACAGGGTAGTGTAACATCCGGGTTACCACAGTACATAATACAGGTACCATTTATCGACAACCCCCCCGAAAAGGAAGGATGAACGGCTGGGTGGGCTGGCCGCTGACTGCCCTGGCCGGATTCGACCAGGGCCCGCAGATTCGTAGCTAGTACACCACGTGAGACTACTTCCATTAGTGACAATGTGAAAATATCAGCAAGAAATGAATATAGGAAATAAGAGCAGTGACGAAAATGGAAAATAACAGCAATAGTGACAAATGATACAAGTAATAAAGATCAAAGAATCATTCAGCAACATGATTGAAGTGCGTCACAACCACAAAACGATTAATAAGCTTCATATTTCTTGCTGACAAGCAGGAAGTTACGTCCACCTGAGCAAGGGGATGCAACAAGGTTTGGCGGTATATGTGTGTGAGGTCGAAGCCTTACACATAGATCGGTCTTTGTGAGTTTTAGCTCTTTTGGGAGGGTAACAGTGACGATCATGAGTCCCGTGCGTGATAAAGACCGTGAGTGAATCCTTAAAACACCGACACGCATTTAACCATCACAAAAACCAAACACGATGAGACTCAAATTGTATAGGAATATTTTGATGAATGCTCAGTATGGCGTGCCGTCTCAAATTAGTTTTTGTATCCACAGCAACGTGACCCTCCATGCAGGTCGGGAACATGGCGTGGATTTGGTTGCAGCGCTGTCGCGGACAATTAGTGGGGATCAGGCATCGTCGGACTTCATGGTGAGTTATTGTGTTTCTTTGTTGGTCTTGATAACCATATTTTTCTGCCATTTACTGCTCCATTTTTAGCTTATGACGTTGGGTGTGTGTGTAGTTTGTGTGGTGTGGGTGTGTTGTGTGCGTGTGCGTGTGTGTGTGTGTGTGTGTGTGGGTGTGTGTGTGAAGTTGATATACAGTACGTCAATTATTCTCATGAACATATACTGCTTTCAGAGAAGGTCAATATATCTTGGTCTTTGAACACAGAGCGATCCGCAGCAGTTTTTGAGTGCACAGGAGTGAGGGAGATTCAGAGTGAGATGAACAGCAGCATTCAGCGCCGGTGGTACAGGGAAACAAATCTCTGCAAAAAACTGTGCCAGTAAGTCTTGGTGATTGTCACCTCTAAAAAATGTGTAATACTTCGCAGGCTAGGCAGTCAACTAGGTCTTTAGTATTATGTCAATAATTTTCAGAGGTCTGTCACTCTAGTGGTTAACCCCTTAGGCCAGATCCTTTCCTTGCTATCACAAAACTTGTCTGATGTTAGCCATATATTTTGCAAAACTAACTAAAGATACCCAAATAGTTGGTGGTGAAGGATACTAAACAGGGTCATAGCTATAAAATAGTTCTATATTACTAAAAAATCGTTAATGAGTAACCAAATTATGGGAAATTACGCCCCCTTCGGGTCTCAGGAGTTTAAGCAATTGTCATGACCGGCAGAGTGTCAGGTCATTTTGTCTTTTGAGGCCAACATTTTCCTATATCGAAGTACCGCCTGATCTGTGGAAACCCAAACATTACAAGTGAGTTTACGGGACACCCCAGCCAGTCGACCTGACAGGGGGAGGAACACCCTGTTGAGAATCTAAAGGGATCCATGACCTTAAGTTGTCCAGTTTATCATATGGTCACCTGTACAATTCTGGTTGGTTATTAGGGTGGAGTGAAAATGGCCCAAAAATATATATTTTTTTATTTCATATTAGCTAGATATGTCAAAAAAGTGCCAATACATCAATAGAAACCACTGTGATAGAATAATAATTTTTGAACAATTTTTTGATCACCCTTCACAACTTTTTATTCTGACAATACTACGCGGACATAGAACGATATAGATAGATTAGCGTCTAGGTAAGGTAGTCATCTTAAACTTCATTGACCGCAATCAAATATTTGATCTATTACAGTATCTCTGATTGTTCAAAATAAAAACAGTTACAAGGTGAAGTGAGAGAAGTCACGTTTCGACTCGAACGTCGGCATTAGCTGTCGAGAAGCGGCGCGTGCACGATGAAGCCATCTCGCGATTTCTGTCCACACACGATTGCCGCCTCGGTCACAGCTTCATGTGTCTTTCCACAGCCTGTGTGTGCAGGGAAAATTTTTGGGAAGAGGACAGTGAGTCACCTCCGTCGTGAGAGTTCCCTGAGCTCAGCATCTGCCAAATTTTGCCCCCTTGATACGGGAGGCTCCGAGATAGGGCAGACTGCCCAGTCGATCATGTCGGAAATATTCCACGGCGTCCCCCCCGAAATGAGTTTTGCTGGGAACCTTGAACCTCCGTAATTGTCCACTGGGGTATGCAGCTCTGGCCTTCATCACTCGTCGCAGGCTAGCTTCGTATGTGGTGGTCGATGGCTCCGTCACTGGCCAGGAGCAGATTTCCGGGTGAGCGAAGTACGCGTTGCGGTGAATGGACGGGGGTCAACGATCTCTTGTACTTAGGGCGATGTATCGTGACTTGACGAGTATCTGGTGAACGTGCCTAGCTCCATCTGCATTGACGGACTGGACTTTTATGGCGGAACCACATCGGTAGCATATACGCGAATGAATGACAAGTAACCACGCGGTTTTCAGCTTCTCGGAGGGTTTCTTGTCGCTGACATATAATCGGCGGATTCTATTGGCTGTGTTAGCCATCGTGAGTGATTCAGGCAACCAGGGTCTCGCATTGCCAGATCGACGCTACATCTCACCTTTGCTGATGCTATTGCACATTTCCAGTGATACGCTGATCTGTGCTCAACTCCTTCGGGGTCCACATTTGGACGTTGTTCGGTCAGCTGCACTGGTCAAATAAGGAGGAACAGGCTGTTCGCCTACAAAGTCACTAGCCGCTTTCCGATAGACCCAGAGAATCCGCGCGGGCATGTAGCGCGCCGTCGAGTGACTCGGATAGTGGCGCAAGGGCAGCTCATTGCATGGTGAGCGACACACCCGCCACTGCAGAGGAGGCCGAAGGATTCCAGTTGCCGGATAACGCCCGCCTTGGTCCCGTGTTAACATTTGTGCCGTCACACCCACAACTTTTATGTGTCTCTTGTCTTCGCATTCCGCTCTTTCAAACTAACGACTAATGACTCGGTTGTCTTGCTGGAGCCTGAGGCTGAGTCGTGGGCTGAAGTACGAAGAACCCGGCTCTGCGAGATGCTTATGTGTTCTTCCCATGAGGGTTTTTCGTGTACTTCTTGTCGACGCCGAGAACTTATGTCAAAGTTTATCCTTGCGGCCATCAAAGAATTCCTCATGCCAGTGCTGGTCATCATTCTGCTGAGTTTCTCACGGAGCTTTGCTGCGTTCTCGGCGGATCTGTCGATCGGATACTTTAGATCGAGCTATCAAAGCAGCACACAACGGACACGAGACCAAAATCATGCAGAACTGATGTTGCTAATACAGCAGCCGACTATCGAAACTCATGTACCGGTCGACAAGCTTTAGCGAGGAAGGTGGAGAGATTGTCATTTTTTGACATTGGGGGCCGATCCGGCTTTGGCATAGTCTTGGCCTTGACTGATTCGGAAATGATATAATCGACAGTGGCACTGTCTGTGTCGTCTTCGGCACTATCTGTGTCGTCTTCGGACCACTATCTGTGTAGTCTCCCCCCCCGGCACTTTCGGCAGAAATCGGCTTGACTTTGCTCTCATCGGCTTCTGCTTTTCATCGATTGAGATGGCTTCCTCTTCTTCAGCTTTCCTCTTCAATTTTGACGTCGCCTCTGATCTATCCCGCCGCTTATCATCTTATTGATCGTCTCTGGTCTTGAGGAACTCTCGTTCCGTTTGTCGGAACTTTTTGTTCTTTCGCCGCATTACGTGGCACAATGTCGGAGCAATTGCCATTGCTGTGATTCAAACAGAATGTAGCTTTGTCGCGAAAGTCCGATAGTCTCCGTTGGTAGGTGGGTTGATCCGTTTTTCCTTGTAGACCTTTAAGATTGTGTTGTATTTGTTGTGGAGGTTTCAATCGCTTGTGGTGGCGTTTACTGTTGGAAGTGAGGCATTTTTCCAGATTCTTCGACTTCATAGCACAGTTTGTGAGATATTGTCCAAAAAATAAAGTTCATTTTCCATTGTCCATCTTCAGTCTGTCGATATTGATATATTTCTTCATGAGATCGGTGTAGGTCGGCAGAGTATTGGTCCGGTAGGTTTCGGGAGCGCCAAATATACCGCTAGACCTCCCCCTCACTTTGTCTCTTGAACTGCCATCTCTTGAAAAAGAGACATTTAATGTGAAAAACGTGACAACTTCTCAATGTAAACATGGCCATACATCGGCCATACATGCCCAATTGTTTCTCTACACGTCCTTTTGTACTAATTTAGAAAAGAGTGTGTGAAAAAACTATGTGTGGTCAGCACAATTTCAAATTGTATGTAACATATGGCTACAAAAGCACACAAAAGGGTTAAACGCCAATTATTTCAATTAGGTGAAGGCGGTCAAAGGAGTTGTCCAGAAACTAATTATAATTTTGCAGGAGTTACCATGGAATTGGCACATTTTTCAATATTCTAGTCATACAAAAATTGAAAATTATTTTTTCACTCACCCTATGGTTATATTGCCAAAACATTAAACCCCTTCACGAACAGATCTTCCTTTGCTAATAAAATCGTATGTTGTCGAGCAATAAAAATTACGAAAGTAACGAATATACCAAATGTTAGGTCGAGACGATTACTAAACAGGGTCATATCTATTTAATATTGCTATGTGCATTAAAAATGTCTAATGGTTAGCCAGATGGACAATGGAAATTGTGTTCTGGGTCTCAAGGGGTTAAAATAATTGAATCTCCTTAGTAAGGACTTCCCTTGTACACTTTGGTATCTTTCTTTAGTTAGTGAGTCTGCTGATGCATTATTGGATAGCGTGATCAGCACATAACTCAGGTAATAATGTATCGAGACTTACCACACAGGCCCCCCAAAAGAACAAGATGAGTGAGATGCAGCGTCGAGGTACTATGAAGTAATGAAAACGCTGCTTTAGGAAGAGGAGAAGGAAAGAATTGATCGTCTGGAGTGGTTCGGACCGTTAGCCTCAGAGACTCATGTGCGATCTATATTGATGCACTATGCTACGTGTAAGTACTAGTATGCTTCATAAGCATCTTTAAAATCTAGTTTACTGAATTCTGGTCAGGTAATATTACTTTTCATAAATATGTGAAGTAATGAGGTTGGACCTTCACGTCAATCTATGTTTTCCGGACTCCATTTCTTCCCTTGTTTGTCTGTTTCATACATGGTCACCCGTGTTTGTCTGTTTCATACACGTTCTTCCTTGATTGGTCTGTTTCATACACGTTCTCCCTTGTTTGACTGTTTGCATACACGTGCTTCCCTTGTTGGACTGTTTCATACACGTTTTTCCCTTGTTTGTCTGTTTCATACAATTCTCCTTGTTGGCTGTTTCATACACGTTTCTTCCCTTGTTTGACTGTTTCAACACGTTCTTCCCTTGTTTGCACTGTTTCATACACGGTCTGCCCTTGTTTGACTGTTTCATACACGTTCTTCCCTGTTTGTCTGTTTCATACACGTTCTACCCTTGTTGTTCTGTTGAACAAGTTCTTCCCTTGTTTGTCTGTTCATACACGTTCTTCCCTTGTTGTCTGTTTCATACACGTTCTCCCATTGTTTGTCTGTTTCATTACCCACGGTCTTCCCTTGTTTGTCTGTTTCATACCACGTCTTCCCCTGTTTGTCTGTTCATACACGTTCTTCACTTGTTTGTCTGTTTCATAACACGTGCTACCTTGTTGTCTGTTCATACAGTTCTTCCCTTGTTTGTCTGTTCATAACACGTTCTTCCCTTGTTTGTCTGTTTCATACACGTTCTACCCTGTTTGTCGTTTCATACACGTTCTACCATGTTGTCTGTTTCAACCCGTTCTTCCTTGTTGTCGTTGCAACACGTCTTCCCTTGTTGTCTGTTCATACACGTTCTTCCCTTCCTCCTTCGTTTGTCGGTTTCATACACGTTCTTCCCTTGTTTGTCTGTTTCATACCCGTTCTTCCCTTGTTTGTCTGTTTTATACGTTCTTCGGCTTGTTTGTCATTTTATACAACGTTCTCGCTTGTCATTGTCTGTTTCATACACGTCTACATTCATGTGGGTCTAAGCCTGACGCCACAAACTCCTTGTTGTTATGCAGAAATTTTAATAGATACACCAATAGATACACAGATGTGATGAAATATTAACCGTATGTGATATGATTGATGATTGATTAAATGCCTAAAAGTTATGTGATTTGAAAGGTAACATTTGTGTGTGTGATTCAACATTGTGGACCTTGCCTTTGCTGGTGTTGTTGTATTCTTATCACTGCTGCCTCAGAAGCGTCCCCGCCTCCCTCCTTCCAGTGCCATGCATTTCGTTTGTATCATATCTTCCTTCCTCTCTCTTTATTATGTCTTATATATCTTCTTTAAAATGTCTTCTTTTTATGTATTTCTTTTCTTCATCTCTTTGATGTATATATTTTTAATTTCTTTTCACATTTTCTTTATGTTTATCTGCTCACTGGTTGCTTGTTTGTTTCGAATTTGTTTTCTTTTCTCCAGTTTTTTTCTACTGTAATGTAGTTTTTACTGTCTGACTCTAGGATGTGAAAGTGTTTGACCTCTTATAAAAACCTTTAGTGTGGTCTTTTCCTCGGACAGTGATGGGATCGCGGAGAGCTGCTGTTGTGCTCCGGCTCAAACGCCATCCTTCAGAACCTGCTTCACAAAGAGGACTGGAATGCAGAGCTATTGCTGAACTCCCTATGAAGATAATGAATTCTTTTGGCGGCATCGATCTGCAATGCAAGTAAGGCATTCTCTTTCTCTTCCTGCCCCCACCCCACTCTCTCTCTCTCTCTACGCATCTGTAAACTTTGAATGCTGAAGAACCTAGTGCATTCCTCATTATCTACTGCGCGCCTGTGCATGTATAGTGTTGCTTTAATATATAAACTATGATAAAAAGCTTCATGCGTTTCTGTTTAAATACAGAATGAAAAAGTTTCATATTATATTTTTCTTTTTTCCCCCCCAGTACGTATGATAGAGTACAGCAATGTGGATTGCTGCAGATGGAAGGTGTAAGAACTCCCTTGTCTTTCGGCTGTTTAAGAGGCGGCCAGAAAGGCGTTGGGGCGCCAGTATCTGTTCCCAGACGCCATCGCCCCCCAGACTGACACCACTCCATCAGACTGACCCCCTCCCAGACGGACACATCCCCCAGACGACACAAAACCCCCAGACTTGACACCACCTTCCCAGACTGACACCTCCAGACGACACCCCCCCAGACTGAACCCCCCCAGACTGACACCCCCCAGACTGGCCACAATCCCCAGACTGACACCACCCCCAGACTGGCACCATCCCCCAGACTGGGACACCCCTCCCCCAGACTGACACGCCCCCAGACTGCCATCGCCCCCCAGATGGACAACACCCCCTCAGACTGACCCCCCTTAGACTGACACATCCCCAGACTTGTGACACCACCCCCCAGACTGGCACCATCCCCCAGACTGGACACAATCCCCCAGGACTGACAACGCCCCCCAGCTGACACCACCCCAGACTGGCCACCATCAACCCAGACTGACCCACCCCCAGAACGACACACCCCCCAGACTGACGCCATCCCCCAGACTGACACCCCGACCCCCAGACTGACCGACCCCAGACTGACACCGCCCCCCAGATGACCCCCCCCCCCAGACTGACACCCCCTCAGAATGGCACCACCCCAGACTGACACCATCCCCCAGACTGACACCGCCCCCCGACTGACACCACCCCCCAGACTGGCACACACCCCAGACTGACACATCCCCCAGACTGGACACCATCCCCCAGACTGGCACCATCCCCAGACTGGCACCATCCCAGACTGAACAAACATCCCCCAGAATTACACCATCCCCCATACTAGCACCATCCCCAGACTGACCCCCCCCCCAGACACCCCCCCAGGACTGACACCGCCACCCAGGGACGGACACCTCTCCCAGACTGACAACACCCCCCAGACTGGCACCATCCCCAGACGACCCCCCCCCAGATGACCAAGAGCGCCACCAGGACGACACCCCCCCAGACGACACTGCCCCCCCAGACTGACACCACCCCGTACTGACACCCCCCCATACTGACACATCCAGACTGACACCCCCCCCCCACCCCCCACAAGAAATGGCACCATCCCCAGAACTGACACCCCCCCAGACTGGCACAATCCCTAGACTGACACCCCCCCAGACTGACAACCATCCCCAGTGACTGACACTGCCCCCAGACTGACCCCCCCCCCAGGGTGGCACCCCCCCCAGACTGGCACCATCGCCCAGACTCCACCAAAAATAATGAGGCAATGTGGATTGCTGAAGAGGGAAGGTGTAAGGACTCTATTGTTTTTCGGCTGTTTATTGAGGCGTCAGAAAGGTGTTGGGCGCAGTATCGTTCCAGATTGCCACCACCCCGCAGTATGTGGCGGCACGTCCCCCCCCGAAGCTTTAGCCTCCTCATCCTGGCTGCCAATGTGCTGTTACAGCTCAGTCTTAGGGTCTGAAAAAAAAAAAAAAAAAAAAACAAAAAAAACAACTCGAAGGATTTCACGGGTGACAAGAATTTTGAAGAATGAAATCAAGAATGCTGACGAGATGGTTTGAGATTTCCTTGACTGCAAAACTTGTTTCTCCTTGTACTTTTCAGCCAGACTCTGAAGGGCAGAGCCATCCCCCCATTGATGGCCACATGTCTACAGTTCTTCGTTATTGTTCAGCAGGATGAAATTGCAACGAAGTGTCCCAGCAAACACAAACGACGGAGGCCTCCGGAGGCCCTCCGTATGTCATAACGGCGTGCCCGAAGGAAGTGTACGACGTAGGGCCGCTCGGGGATTTCCTCAGCGGCTCACCGGGGGCCGCTCCCTGCGGCCCGCCGTAGGGCATATGACCATTTGCCGACTGTTATATAACTGATTGAGGAATATTTATGGTTATACTTTCTAAGTATACATTGCAGGATAGAATGTTTTAAGGGGTGTGCACAACCCCATTAAGCCGATATTAAAGACTAATTTATAAGTCTATTAATTAAATAATAGTCGAATTTAGCGCTATATAAGTTCAACACTTATAAAAAACATTACTCATATCTGCAATATACTTAGAAAGTATAAACCATAAATATTCCTGTCGTAATTTTTTTTCACACCTCAACGTAATACGATGAAAAGGAGATCATAAGTGCTACGGGACATTGTTTATTTCATAAGTACAAAAACATTTTCGTTTATTGGGTTTATATATTATACATGCTGGGTGTACTGGAACACTGTAACAGCCATGTAGAAGGATATTGATTGGGGCACCCCCAACAAATAAACAACTCCACCCGGCTTGTTGCGCTTCCAAGTAACGATTTGACGTTGATTTCACCGAGTGCACTGACAACAACACTGCCGAGGAATTCCTAAAAAAAAACGTTTGTCGTACTGCAATCATTATTTATTCAGTCATTTCGATATAATGAAAGGACGCGAAAACATGTTATAACTAAGTTCTCATATGTTATCGACTGAATGTAAGGGTGATAATGAGGCCTTTGTGGGTTTTTACCCTTTGTAATGGCTATCGTACGTCTGGCAGTTAGTGCATTGATAGAGGGAATTCAAATAGATATTCTGTTCTAAATCATGAATATTATCCATGTGTAATTCTCCATCATCTACATTATCCTTATTAGGGGTACGATGATGAGTATTGATTTGTGTTGATTAATATGTTGAAGAATGATAGAAATAAGGGGAACAATATGACCTTTGTGCACATCGCCAACCGACACAGCACACAAACGTATCCTTTTTTTGCTCGGTTAAATTTAATTAAGGTTAATTTTTATATGATACTAAGCTACAACACATAGACTAACTGATAACCTTTTTCCATGCTTAAAAACTCCTTCCATGTACGTATCTCATCTTTATTTCTAGGTATCTCGGGGTGTGTTCCTGATTTACTGGAAAATTTGAAATATAAACTGATATATGTAATAATAATTTTTATATAAAACTATTATAAAAACTTCTATGCAGCAATTTTTAATAGCTGGAACAGGCCTAATAATAGGTGGTACCGATATTGAGATACTTGTATATTACTGTGTAATATAGATAATATGATATGAATATTTACCACGTACAAATACGTACCAGCGCCAGCGGGCCTCGGGAGGGTTTGAGCGTCATTCAAGTTGCCGCGCTTGTCACGAACTGATGTAATACTACAGCAACGCATAATTCTATAACTGTTGTTTCAAAATGTTACACAAGAAAATATTCAATTCTCAAATTCTGACATTAATTTCAAACATAGATAAGTTATTCCCGTCTGAAAATACACCAGCGGCCCTGTCGGAGGGCTGACGGAGGTAAAATTTGACGCCGGCGCCGCCGTTCGCCCGCTCCTACAGCCTAGTAGCGCCGCCGGTGCTGATGGTTAGGTGGGTATGCATAACCTTGAAACTCTTCGTATCATTTTATATTTTAGTTGTTTTTTTTTGCTCGCAAACATTTTACATGGAGAATATCCAATAGAAGCGGAGTTTAATTAGTTGCCAATTGATATATTCCGTTAGTGATAAATGAATTAGCGGCATGCATAAATTAGCGGTAACAGATATAAAAAAATCATGAAACGTATAATTTTACCTACTATATTTTATCAATATAAAATATATACTTTATCTTCGAAAGTTTGTTCTAAATATATCAAAATAAAAAAAACGTAAAATACAGCTAAAGAAATCCATTATGAGGACTTTCAAGAAATATGCATGAACTTAAACTTTCGCCATTAATATCTTTTGCGTGGCAAAAAACTTTTTAATGGATAATATCCTCATCCGAAGGACGTGAGTAGCCCAACACATTAATTAGCTTCCTTGACAGACACTATTTCTTTCGACAGCAGACATTATAATCCGAGAACCATGCATAAATTAAGCGTGAAACTAAATAAATATACATCAGAAATCTGGGAAATTACCCGATTTCATGATGTTATTATTTAGTAACGGCCTAACTTTATCCATAGTTCTAATGCATTTTACAGGAAAAGGAAAGTATGTATCAATGGAAAGCTATTAAAATTCCGCTTCTATTGATATTCTCCATGTAAAAAGTTTTCAAAACCCCCCCCCAAAATATTAAATGGCACGAAAAGTTTAAGTTCATGCATATTTCTTGAAAGTCTCATAATGGCATTCTTTAATGTGTTTTACGGTTTTTTATTTGATAATATGATAAGAACAACATTTCCACGAAGATACATATATATGTTTTATACTGATAAACATAATATTAGGTAGGAAATTACCCGACTTTCATGTCCATTTTTATAGTTAGTAAACGCTAATTATGCATGCCGCCTAATTCATTATCACTAAAACGAAATAGTATCCATGGGAAAAGGCTATCGCACACACTCCGCTTTCATGATATTCTCCAGTAAAATGTTCGACTACAGCGCGAGCACACACACTATATTACAATGGGCGACCGAAGAGTTTAAGTTAAGCATATTCTTTGAAAGTCTCATTAATGGCATTTTCTGGGTGTGTTTTACGGTTTTTATTTTAATAATATTATAGACCACACAACATTTTCGAAGATAACAGTATATCTTTTATATATGTATGTATAAACATTCTAGTTCGGTAGGTAAACTTGTACGGGGAGGGGAGCGGGTCGGTATCCTATGTAGTGTACCGTACGGGAGATCCCACCACCGGCCTTGTCTCTCGGTGGTCCTCGCGTGATACCGCTTCAGCAGACGGACGGGGTGTAGGGTAATATCACGCCAGGTGTTGGGGTGGGACGAAGAGGTTGGTGAGAGAAGTGACCAGTGCGCAGAGGGCGGCGCCCTGTAGAGAAGACAGTGTTGTGGTGTACATTGTGTTGGCGACGACGCTGTTAGGTAGAGTAGGTGGGCGGAAAACAGCGTATATAATAAATAAAAGCCGCGTGCACAGAAGTGCTGTACCCTTCAGTCCCTTCCCGTCTCCATTCCATGCACCGAGCCATTAGTGGGGACGAAGTGTAAAGTAGAGAGTAGTGGTGGATTGCCCCCCCACACCCCCCCCTTCTCACAATATTCAGTTGCACCTTTTAGGCATTAAATCAAAAAAAATTTGTCCCCAAATCATTCATATATAAGAAAAAATTGTGATTAACATGGAGATTTGAAGTGTATGTGAGTAATATGGCATACTTGAAGTAACTCATATGGTGGTCTATTACGCTCGTCTCACAACCGTGAAGTCCCTGGTTCGATACCCGGGCGTGAGCCCCCCCCCCCGTGAAATACAGCGGGCGGTCTTCTTAAAACCCGAGAACCCCGTCCACCCAGCAGTGAATGGCGCAGAGCAACGGGTGTGTAGCGGGTTGTGACCCCGAGCTCCCGGGGTGGGGCTTCGGCACAACACTAAGCTGCAGCGGTGAGAATCACTATGGCTCTGGGGCCAGATGTCGCAGCAGTGAAGCTAGGGGCGCCCTATGCATGACGGCACCGATGTGTAAGGCCGAAACGCCCTCCACACCGCAAGGCTCATGTCCCCCACCGTGATTTTTGCTGCCTCATAGTGGACCGCTAAAGGCGCTGAAAACTAAGGCATGGGCAGCCCTTGCCTTAGTGAGCTGCTATGGGCCTTTGACAGACATTCATACCTTCTGTTTATTAAAGCAAATTACAGCCTTGTTTCAGTTTGCAAGTACAACGTAAAACAATTGGTGTTTACGTATTAATGTACCAGACTGTAGAGAAGTGCTGTATTGATATTTGATTCTGCAGCGGACTATGCGGCATATAGGGTGTTATATGAGTGGTGATAAAGAAATGTTGGTTTTGCTGTGTTAGTAAGTTTAGAGGCGGGCGGCGCGGCGGCGCGGCAGCAGGTGCTCCGAACCGCGACTATATCAATGTTGTACTATTATACGTATTTTATCATACACCAGATGAATTTTAGGACAGCGTGAACATACCATCACACTCATCGAGACATTAGTGCATATCATGATGCAGTAAAACTATACCTATAATAAGATAATGAGAGCAAATATTGAAATCGTTGTATAAACTTTTTTTTTTCATAGTGAGGTTTTGTTTATCATTCTTCTCCTATTCCTGTGAACACGCGTCGCACATAAAATCTCAATCACTGTCCCAGAATCGGCACACCTTAACGATTATCATGGTGTATGGAACGTCCTAATGACAAAAATATATAAGTGGTCAAAACCTGCGTTGAAGTCAAACTTGTGATGAAACAGCTTTTCCGGCGGGGAGAGAGCGGTTGCATGTCCTTCGTGCATTTAAGTGCTTCCCAGCTAACACCACCGGCGGGCCTACGTGGGCAAATCGGCACAGCAGCGGGCGAACGGCGGCCACACACACGCGGCAAAACTTGCCCCCGAATGCCCGCCGTCCTTAGGGACGCTGGTGTATTTCATGTGAGATGGGAAAATTGATTATCTGTAAATCAATGTACAGGAATTGAAAAATGTATTGCGGGCAGCCAAACATTCTAAAACAACAGTTATGTGATGATATGATGTAGTCAATACATCAGTGGTGATAACCAGCGGCGACTTGACTTGAGACACTCCGTCCGCCCGCTGGTGTATATTTGAAGTGCACACAGAAAATATTAATGCGGCTACTCTCGGATGGCATAAATTTCACTATGGCCATTTAGAGAGTGAATCTGTTCCTCGTGAATGCTGGTGCATGTTTTCTGTGTTGGTGGCACAGATTTAAAATATTTTTTGCTCACGGAGGGTCAGCTAATCTGAAAAAAATACAAATTGAAAATCAAAATGCTTCCTTCGTTCGTAACAGCTCTCTGCCCCGACATTACATCCATCGAAATGTCACAGACCAGTCCGCGTAATCGTATTCGGAACGAAACAATAGCCCATTCTTTGAGTGTGTTATGATGTAGAGCAGCAGCCACATTCATGTTTTACGGTATTTACCCGGGGAACAATTATATAGGATCAGATATATGAGTTCGTTATCTTATTTGGTGTATGGGAAGCCCTTCTATTTTTTTTTTTTCCCACTTATGTGACTTGTTACGGAAAGAGGAGTAAAAGTTGACAGAACATGAGTATGTGTCATAGATGATGTACACTTTTTGTATAAATACTGGCGGGTATATACATAAAAAAGTGTCATTTCGTGACATGAAATAAGAGCTTTTTATCCCCGTGTTCTGAGAGTTATGTCAGTAGTCGACACTAAATATGTTTAAAAAGGTTACTTTTTATGGCTGATGATGGCTAGTGACAGATGAAAGTGAGCTAGGTTGGTAAGGAGAAGTAGAATTGTTAACATGGTACCTAGAAACAGTTCCCCCCGGCCCCCCCCCCCCCCCCGCCGTCGGCTATCAGGTAGGCTAGTAAAAGTGGAACTGTCTTCGAACAATTACCACTTGTGGCGAGTGTTTCCCACTATCGGCGGAGAGTACTCGGTTGAGTGTTTCGGCGAGAATTCCATAAACCGTGAACATCTTTAACGATACTAAAACACCGAATAAGTTAAGTTTGTTGCTCATATTATCGTGTTACTGCGTATCTATAGCCAATGACTCTCTTACCTACTGCAGTATTTATAGCTGACGGTCGTCACTGGCCATATCTATAGATCCTTGCTATATTCGGTATAATCACACACGTGTTTGCCCCATACTCCCCTTTGACCCAACTAGCTTGGGGGACCTGGGGAATGCAGGTATATGGCTAGGGGTGACACAAAAATATGCGCGCAAACCACTTTGTTTTTAGTAGGGGAAGTATAAAAAATTCCCTAGATCTAGGGAAAAGTAATGGGATTTTTCTGAGGTCCAGAGACGGGATGTATACACAATGCGGCCGCCTACGGGCAAATATAAGTGTAAACTTTTAGGGGGCTATAGTGTGGTTAGATTAGTAAACTTTTAGGGGGTTATGTTAGGTTAGGTTAGTACTTTTAGGGTTATAGTGAGGTTAGGTTAGTAATTTTAGGGGGTAAGTGAGGTTATGTTTGTAACTTTTAGGGGGTTATAGTGAGGTTAGGGTTAGTAACTTATAGTGGGGTTAGGTTAGTAACTTTTAGGGGTGTTAGTGAGGTTAGGTTAGTAATTTTAGGGGTTATTGTGGAGGTTAGTTTTAATAACTTATGACCATATCTTACGTGTTAACATATGTTAGTTAGTTTAGAATCAGAAAAAGGACGCGCGACTGCCCTCTATATATGCGGGACATACGGGCGGCGCAGTGGGTGGCGACCGACGTGTGAACCTGACGATCCTCACAGATGAGTGAACGAAGGGTCGAGAACCACACCCAAACCCGCTAGGAGGTTAGGTAGGTTATTGTTAGATTTGGTTAGGCTAGGTTAGATTTGGTTTTTTAGGTTAGATAGATTTGGTTAGGTTAGGTTAGGTTAATGGTGGTCAAGCCCCCCGATTAGGATTAGGTAAATTTTGGTTATGGTAAATTTCTCTAATTATACAGGAAATACTTAGATTCAGGGAAATTTTACCCCCCCCCCTAAAACAATAACTCTTAAATTACGTGTTTCCGACGCATAATGTTTTCCAACCGGAAACCCCGCATTCCCACAGGTCCCCAAACTGTTTGGGGGAAGTGGGGAGAGGTATGGGCAAACACTAGAATTTTACCGTATATTCTTTAGCACTCATTCTTTCCCCCGTTAAACTATTTATTTTACCATAATCAAATCAAAAAAAGTGTATTCGTAACTTTATATTTCGGCTTATCTACATTTCTTTAGTTAGCTACTTGCAGAGGTTTCGTTCACGAAAAAGGCATGGCACCCGCTCGGGGATCGAACCCTTGAGACCTTCCACTTGCCGGGCGGACGTTGCTACCGTTACACTACGGTCGCCTCTCGGTGACAACCCACACATCTCCCCCCTAAGCCTCCCCAGAGCAGTTCCGGGGAATGTGTATCGCCTTACCCCTCGGATCACTCACTGCGCCATGTTAGAGGTACGGGGTTTACCGAAAAGGCAGGCCCATACAGTTACTAATAATTTAAAATGTTGTATTCCGCCGCCATTCACATCCCACATATACAATTACCTGTAATCGAGGAAAACCTAAATTAGTAGTTCTAAAGGTACTAAATTTCAAGTTACCGTAAATTTGTAACATTGAATATTACCGACGAAATAAAAACAACAATGTGTTTCTTAAATATCGTGGAATGTATCATGGAATTGTTCGCTGATTAGGAATTCACGGCCAAAACAAAACCTAACTTAGAACTCAACGGACGCAGAAATGTTCTTTACATTAATTTTGTCATTCTCTTTTTATAAAGCATTCTACCATTGCGCAGACCAGTGATTGCAGCTGGTGCTTGATACACTGCAGAGTTGGTGATGGTTTGTATGTATGGACATTTTATTTCAAGGTACATTAAATGTAGCTTATGAATTATGTTTGCAAACAATGGGTTTAGTTGCTTTAAATAATAAATTAGGGTAAAGATTGGTTTTAGGGAACCTTCCTTTATTGCGGAAAATATCACCCGTTATGTGACTGTTAGTATGTTTTTTATCACGAAGATATTTTTTAACCCTCAATCAGTCAGCACCCGTTCTTTTTCCTCAATAGAGCAGTAAACTAACCTAACCTGAGTAACGCGTGAGTAATTTTTTTTTGCTTTTTAAAGTGGATGTTACGGTTTATTTTTTGCTCCCGGGCATGAATTATGTTTACTTTAAAAAAAAAAATTACTTGATCCACTTCTATGAGACATAACACTTATGGAATGGCTTCTCGCAGATCCATCACATCCATGGGGGGAGTCGTGGACTTCGTATGTGGAACGTCCCCAGAACTGAGGCGCTGGTGGCACTGGTGTCAAAATTACCAACGCTTGACCCTAAGTAGGATGAAAGTACCAAGGTGGTGTGGCGAACATCGCCTTCAGAATGAAGGGAAAATGGTATGTATTGTGAGATTAAGATAATAATGATGGATATAGTATTCCTTTGATGGTTGTTTTATATAATATTTTATTGTACAAGTGTGTTTGAATGTGGTCAGGCTACTTAAAAGCTTATAAAAAAATGTAATGGCAATATTATTTGCCATCATAATTTTACATGTTTTATAACTTCTCTCTCTCTCTCGCTCTCGCCCTCTCTCTCATGAATCATGGGTGTGTTCTCAATGCAGATGAATCGCAGCAAAGTATTGGATTAGAAGAATTTGTTGCCCTCCAGACTTTTCGAGCACCTCATAGTAGTTATGATTACCAGATGCAGTGATACCTTTGCTTGCACGACAATGCTGTTATCGTTATAGGTAGGTAGGACTGTGTGTGTTCGAATTAATATAGAGCTTACATATCATGTATTTATCTATCATGATGCAACATTCGGTTACCAGGGGGCAAGGCAATTTAGGATCTTTTTCAATCCCAGGGACACATCCTAACTACCTATAACGCCAACAATGCCTCTACATGTTAATGTACATTTCTTGTACATTTCCTTCCAGGAATCCCTTTCGGAGTGTTTCTGTCATTGCTGGGATCATTGCTAGAATGTCTTCCTTTCTCCCCCTCACACGCAACCTTGCAGCACACCTGTTCTACATGTGGACTTCTGCACCATGTCCCAACTCACGTTTCTAAGTATTTTTTTTATTGAATGCTTCATATGTTAATGTGGAGTGCTTTTAAGTGAACAAGTGACTAAAGAAATGTACACATCATGATGCACTTGTAAACCTCTCCCAACAGTATGGGCCTCACCTGTGAGAACTGTAATACGGGATGTTTTCTTTTTTTCTCAGGTTGGAAGAGTGATAAGAGGTGTAAAAGATGGAAATTGAGAGAGAAAGAGAATAAGAAGTTCTTAGAAGAGTAAGTTGAAGGTTTGTTTTCACTAATGCATAACCCCAACCTTTCCACCAAGGTGATAATATGCTTTATGAGTATGGGCAGAGGGTCAAGCACTAAATGCTTTGCCAATCCTATATATTGCCCTTTCTGTGCTATAGTGTGATGGGTGCCAACTCCATTGGAACCTGTGTTACTAACCTCTGCACAAATTTCCCTTTGTGACTCTTCTAAGGGAAAAATGCCACCTATTCACTGACCGAGAGGTTCTCACAAACTTCTCAGTTAATGAATGTAATCCTATTTACTAACAATGTAATGATAAAACTGAATGCATTTTGGTGAATTTAGTTACAGCAAAATACCAGAAAAGGTTTACAAGCAGTACTCGCCTTACCTTTATTATGAATTTGGCCTGGGATGCATTTTTGAAACTGACCAATATGAGGGGCCACATTATATTAACTATTAACCTAAGCCATTATTGGTTCCTGACCCTTGTGGCAGTAATAATTGTCTGGATTTTAAAAAAGATTTGCCCTAAATATGTATACAGTACATACTCCATTATCTGTCCGCATTCACGACATGTGGGCTGTTTCATATTACAGTACCGTATGTCAATTACATGTACTTAAAAAATATTTTGTTGTGCGTCTGCTTTCCAATATGATCAGGTAGAATCATTACTATATATTGTAGAAGAATTCTGAACATCTTCAGACAGGCGGCGGCTTCAAGTGTAGCGCCGATTCAGCACAAACCATTGACAGGTGAATGGAGGATGCGGCAAGGGAGCAGATGCAGATAGAGCAGAAGAGGCACAACAGTGCCGTGGGAGAAGCAAGCTACTCCTCCAGCTGGTGTTGGCTCAAGGGAGAACAACACTTAAAGCCTCGATCGCATCCAATCATTGAGAGGCCAGTTTTTTTTTTTTTTACCCCGCGGGCAAGGTCGCCAAAGACGCTACAAGAATATACGTCGCTCCAAGGGTGTCCTTGTGGTGCGCGTGGCGATCGACGTGCCGCCGTGCCAGGCAGGAGTTAACCAGTATGCTGGCCCACTCACTTGATGCCTAAATGACTAATTAAAGTGTCTCATACCTGTTTATATGAGGCCAGACATGAAACCAAAAGATGAAAGAATGAAATAATACAAAGAACACTTCATTAAATACACATACATATCGACAGAAATGTTTAAAGACATACAAATATGCTGTCACAACTAGTACATTTTCACGGATTTAGGCAGACACCCCGATTAGAAAATAAGAGGCAGGCCTGACAAAAAAAAACTTGTTCCACTTCAGGAACTGGGTGTATGTATATTTACGCTTCATTCCATGGCAAGGAAGCTAAGAGAAGAGGACACGTTCTGTAGCATCATTGTTCCCGTGTTTGATGTAGGTCACGGGGAGTTAGGGCTGTGTGGAGGCCGTGGGAGGGGGTTGTGGTGGGGGGAAAGAGGAAGAGGTGTTATATGACAGCTGTGGTGGTGAGATGGTGGAGGACAGGAAGAGGAAAAGGAGGAGGGATAAATAAACCTGCGAAAGGAACTTTTTTTTTTTTCTTTTTTTCCCTTCTCTTAATTCATGTCTCACACCATCTCATCTCTCTCACACTAGTTTGGTGGAAAAAGAGTTAGAACGACCTCGGAAACGTTCAAAGAAGACCAAGCAACATGGAACACAAAGAAGACCAAGCAAGCAAAGTCTTTGACATTTTCCGAGGTCGTTCTAAACTCTTTTTCACCCAAACTAGTTACCAAAACTCATCATTTAGAAGCCCTGCATGCCACCAGATTGAGACAGCATTTTGGAGGTTCTTTTTTTACCCGTCTCCCATGCTATCTGGCTCATGGACTTGCCACCACTGTACAAAGTGGACTATATGTGTCTTCTTAACAATGGCATGATTGTCAGGCAAATGCATCTGTAGACATGGGGGAGGGGGGGGGTAGAGGAAAGGTGGGGTGATGGGGGAAAATTTAGGCGCAAGGAGCAAAGATGGCAACCCCTCCCCTTCATACATATCTTAGTGCAGCCTTGAACGATGTGGAGCACTTGTGAGTGACTAACCTCCAGCCCAGTGAGATGTCAGCTATACGACAAAACCCGAGAAATTTTAACACATCACTGAGAAGGGCAAAAAAATTGAAGACGTTCTTGTCCTAATTTTTTTTTTGCAGTGAATATATAACATATATATATATATATATATATATGAGATATATATGAGATATGATGATTATATATATATATATATATAGATATATATATATATACATATATATATATATACATATAGATATAATATAATATATATATATAATATAATATACGATATATATATACATATATATTATATATACATATTATATATAGATACAAACTATGATATATATAAATGATATATATATACAGCTACATATATATATACATTAGACTATAATATATATATACATATATATATATAATACATATATATATATATACATATATATATATATATTACATATATATATTATAACATATTATATATATACAAATATATATACACATAGATATATATACCTATATACATATATACATATTACATATATACATATTATATATATACATAGATATATATAGACATAGATATACATAATAAATATATATATATTTATATAATACAATATATTATAATATACATATATAATTATTTATATATTTATTATTTATTTATTTACAAGTTGGAGTCGACCCTAGCGCATCTGCCCTTATTCGCTAAAAGGAAAGGCTTATTGAAGATTATAGAGACAGGAGGGTATGACAAGCAGAGTGGTATATGAAGGTGTAGTGGATGGCTTGGTACAGGAAGGAAAATAGGAAGGAAAATCCTGCTAATTCGAGGTATGAAAAGGTTGACCAAAAAAAATATCTGGTTAATTTTATAGTTCATATTTTGATTTTTTGTATGGCCTGCAAATTATTTAAATGTTGAAATGGATCTCATTACAAATCTTCAATCTTCATTCATCTGTTCTTCAGGCTGTTCCACCATGTAAATCCATGCGGAATTTTTTTGTGTTAATAAAAAATAAACGAAGTCCAAAGGGATTTGTGGTTCTCTTATCATATTACTGGATAACGACAAAAAATATTTTGGCTTCTTTAATAGAGCATATTGCATAATTAGTAATGTTTATGGGTGTGAACAGTCCATGGCCGTACCGAAGTCTGATGAAGGTTGAGCGAGACCTTCGTTGACAGGAAGGTCAGTACCCACTACACAAGGGATATCTTCTTCGGAAACGCAAGAGCCCGCGACGTAGGTCGGCACAAAGGATCCGGTCACCTTCGTGTCTTTGACGACCGTAGCGCGGCCTCATTCATACACGAAATATAAATATTCCTCTTTTTATGGTACCCTTTCCTTTGTACACACCGAGGTTGTCGCTACATGCCACCCTTCAGCATGACTCGAGACGTGGCCCACAGTCTTTAGGGCTAATGTCTGTGAACACCTCTAGAAACATTACTGTATCTGCAATATGCACCCTTAGAAAGTGTAACCGTACATATTCCTCAATCAGTTAATATAAACAGCGGCAAATGGTCATATTTTGCCCTACGGCGGGCCGCTGGGGAGCGAGCCGCCGGTGAGCCTCTGAGCAAACCCCAAGCGGCCCTACGGTTCGTACACTTCCGCGGCGGCCCGCCGGGTTAAGACATACGGAGGGCCTCTCGGAGGCCCTCAGTATTTGTGTTTGCTGGGTTGGTTAGGGAAGGAGCGGACAACATCCTTGCTTCAGCAGAGACGTGTTCAAGCCTGTGATGGTCGAAGCTGCCTAAGCAGCGCTCAGAAGGCAACGTGATTGGCTAGTAGGATTCTCGGACCACGCCCACGCCATAGGCTTTGGAGGTGTAAGGCTGTGCAAAAACGCGCCTGAACTTCGACTGTTACATGGGCTTTAGTCGGTGCCTTAGCCGGGCCGTTACAAAAGCGCCTGAAGAACGGTAAGCGCTCTTTCGCCTTACATCTATGGCACTTCTCAGCATCTCCCCCTGAGCAGTGGGCGTACCAGAAAATTGTTATTAAAAGGGGGGGGGGGGCCAGAAAAAAAAAATTAATTATATTTATATATAAGTATATATATATATATATCATAAAGACCCACGTGTAGTATAATGGTCTGTGAATATTAATTTATTATTTATAATAAATATATTTTATTTGTATTGTATTTTTGCAAAGGGGGGGGCATGGCCGCATGCCCCTCCCCTCGGTACGCCCACTGCTTGAGGACATTATCTCTAAAACAAAGCAAACAAACATTAATGAGAGGGAACTTATGGGAGTAATCAGAAAAAAACGATTTACGAAAAAATGAATAGTCCCCATGGTGCCGCACGAGAAAAACGGAAAAAAATGTAAACATATTATATAATGTATTATATTAAGTACATGGGACCTCTGGCCTCTCCGTCTATGGGCCTATTGATCATGACGGTTGAAGAGGAAATTTAGAGGATAAGGATTGGAGTCATTGGACAGGGAAAACAAAAGGGGTGGGGTGGGGGGGGACGAAGCGACCCAAACAGTCAAAAAGAAGAAGAGAGGGCCGCCCCAATCAGGCACTTCTGAGGAAACGCACATTGGGAACGAACCTCCCACGGATCCCAGCACACTCGAGGTGGCACAGCTTCGTGCTGATCTAGCATGCAAGTGGGGACCTGGACAGTAAAGGACGCAAGCTGATGGTGTGTGGAAGAGTTGTAGGCGAACGCTGGGGAAGGAAAGCGACAGGAACTACCACTTGTAGGTTCCCGGCCTCTTGTAGCTTCCTAATGTCTTGGACAGGTGAGGCGCTGCTCATTGTTCACATTTTGGGTATTATTTTACAAATAGGACCGAAATTCCCTACACAATTGGGAGTGTGGTTTCTGTTTACCTTATTGGATTCCAAGAAACATTCTCTATAAGCTTCCGTCGCAAATCATTACTTTTGGAGATAATGACATGTTCATAGGGAGGCAAGAGAAGAGTGTTTACGAGCGCCTTACTCTTCTTCCTCTTGTGACCTGCATCGCCTCTTTTCTTCCCTGGTTATAATGGACGAGAACTTCGCGGTCGTTTTCAGAGACCGAATTATTTTGGTAATAATGGACGAGTTTCGCGGTCGTTTCCAGAGACACCGACTATTTTTTCTTGGCCTACAATAGGTGCTTGTTCTAATGGAAATAGTTTTATTTTGCTCAAAAAAAAAAAAAAAAAAAAAAAAACTAACCTTATAGGTTTTAATGAAACCTAACCTAACCTTAAAGGTTTTAATGAAACCTAACCTAACCTTATAAGTTTTAATGAAACCTAACCTAACCTTAACCACAAAGTATACTTTTTATTTTTATTTTTTATTGGTTTGTGCAAAATAAAACTATCTCCATTAGAACAAGCACCTATTGTAGGCCAAGAAAAAATAGTCGGTGTCTCTGAAAACGACCGCGAAACTCTCGTCCATTATAACCCTAATGTTTCCTGGCCCACAATAGGTTCTTTTTCGGTATTATTCTAATGTTTGCCCATACTCCCCCTCTCCCACAAAACAAGCTTGGGGACCTAGGAGAATGCAGAATATTTGGCTGGGGTACAAGATATGCGTCGCAACCAGATAGTTTTTGAGTTAGGGGTGTTGAAAAAATTCCCTAGATCTAGGGAAAATTCTTTGGATTTCTTCTGAGTCCAGAGACGTGTGAACCTGATGATCCTCACAGAATGATGACCAAAGTGTCGAGAACCCTTCCAACCCCCCGCTAGGAGGTTAGGTTAGATTTGTTTAGGTTAAGTTAGGGTTGGTTATATTTGGTTAGGTTAGATTTGGTTAGGTTAGGTTAGGTTATCGGTGGGTCAAGCCTCCCGCTAGGTTAGGTTAATTTTGGTTAGGCAAATTTCTCTAGATATAAGGAAATTACCCTAGATCTAGGGAATTTTACTCCCCCCCCCCTACACAACTCTTAAATTACGTGTTTCCGAAGCATAATTTGTTCCCCACCCGAAAACCCGCATTCCCACAGATCCCCAAACTTGTTTGGGGGAAGTGGGAGAGTGTGGGCAAACACTAGAAATTTACTGCTTTTTCTAATGGAGATAGGGAAAATCTTAAGAACAAGGGCTCCACGCTAAGCTGATCCAAATGTTGGCTCTACGTATTATAGTCCATGGGCCGGACCCCCCAAAATAACTTTTTGGTACCATCCGAGGTGGCAAGGCCTAGTGATGTTTTTTTATATTCTCCCATGTCTATAGGATATATTTTGATATGATAGCCCTTGTTAGGTGGTAGTAGCTTAGTGCTCGTAATTGCGACTTTTATAGCCGCACCCAGCGGCACTCAACTATGGACATCCGCAACTGTGAAAGTGATATTACTATAGTTTAACCTTCTGAAAATGTTCAAAATCGAAGCTCATTCAATTACAGTTTTATTTGCTAATATACACACAATAACATAATAAGCTGGCATCAGGTTAAATGACATAAAAGTTAAAACACTAAAACTAATGAACAGAAATGTGTCGCTACCATATGCAATGAAGTCTGAATGTGTACTTCTATGCGACTTTTTGTGAACATAACAAGGACTAATTATTCTTGAAACTATTGTAGTGCCGACCGGGGTAACCCGGACCTTCCAACGGACCGGTTCTATTCGGACCGCCATCTATGCTTTGGTGTTTGTTTCTTTATAAATAAGAGTGTAACAGTTTTGAATATCCCATGTAGTAAAACAACCATTTTAACATTTCTAGTATAAATATGAATATAAATATCGATATGTAACTGAACCCAGGAAACAAAATAGAAAATGAGTAAAATGACAGCAAAAAAAAGTTGCAGGAAAGTTTGTTTACAAAATCAGCTGATTTGGCGAACTTTCGTGGGATTCAAATACGAGACGGAGTACATTCTTGTAAATAAGCGTATATAGAGTGCTTTTCCTCTACTTTAACATGAACACATCAGAAATGCTCTATCTTGTCTCATTTTCGTATTATCAATGCTCAGTTTGGGTCCGTATTTACCCCGGTGACAAAAACACTCGTGGGGTAAATTGGACCCAGTGTAATGTACCCCCCACAGCATATCACGGTGAGGATTAACTGTTTATTTGCACTAGTTTCTTTCGTTTCAGGTTGTTGAATGCTAATATGGAATTAGTCTATGGGTGCTGGTATATAAATTAAGGGTACATTTTTACTCAAGGACCAGAATTCTCTACACAATTGGAAGTATGATTTCTGTTTACCTTAATGGATACCAACAGTAAATGGGTTTTAAAAACCTAAACNTAGTCTATGGGTGCTGGTATATAAATTAAGGGTACATTTTTACTCAAGGACCAGAATTCTCTACACAATTGGAAGTATGATTTCTGTTTACCTTAATGGATACAGTAAATGTGCAGTTTCAACCAATACTTCCTATGAACCAATACTCTCCTGACATAACTGGGGGGCAATGCCCCCTATACCTCCCTGCTAGTTAACTAACCTAACATGGGCATTGATTACGTAACCTAACGGTATTATTTTACAATAGGACCGAAATTCCTTACACAATTGGGAGTGTGGTTTATGTTTACCTTAGGGGCATTCCAGGACAAGTGGTCCAAGAAAAATGAGATTTAACACCACACCATCTCGGATTTGCATGAAAATTGGCTCCCAGGGTGCTTTTGGCCAAAAAAACCGATTTTGCAAATTTCAGCTCTCTATCTTTTATAGTTCAAAAGTTATGGCCTCGTGAAATTTCGAAAAAATGTCAAAATGTCCTTTACCTTAACATTTTTGAAAGGTCATAGCTTCCTTATTATGAGACCTAGAACAAAAATTTTTACATGTTTTTTGCTCAGAATAAGCCAGGGAATCTTCATAGACTTACAGAAGTTTAGTAATTCAATTTGGAAAGGAAATATAAGAGTTGACCTTGACCTTTGACCCTTAAGCCCCCACCTGACAAAAAAAATTATTCATGCAAAAAATGAAGATTGACCACTTGACTATGGGTTGCAACAATAAAATTTACTAATATTAATTGGGATAAGGGGTATATTTGAAGTCAAACAGGTGTATTCAACAAATAAATGCAAAAAATGTCAACAGTTTGGAAGATTTTCACAAGTTCAATTGTGTTGTTAGCACGCTGACAGGCAGCGATGCTCAGCAGTAGTCATTTCGTCTTCTCTGAAACAATATCTAATTCTCCTCCCCGCTTGCAACTTTGGATTAGACATAACTAGAAGAATGTCACCCCAAGGCAGCCACAATCTGTCCACTTTTGATGGAAAAGCATGGGATCCAGACTTTCCTTGGGGCCCGAGAAATGAGACAAGCAAATCTCCAAATTCATCAGACAACTCCTCTATCATTGCAAACCAAAGCTGTTTCTCATAAACGCATCCCACATATGCACCCACAACAAGTTCTCCCTCCTCCACCACAAATTCATCTTCCAACTTGTCATCAGATTTCAGACATGATACCGAACGTCCCATTTGCTCAGTTGACACCTTGAACACCTGGAGTGTCCCAAATGGCTCCACAGGCACAAATCTGTGGTACTGCTGAGTACCTTTGACAGGCACAGCTTTCATGAAATGCTCCGCAAGGGATTCTTTTTTCAGTGCAACCATTTCTGAAGAAACGTAAAAGAATTTAATTTTTTATTCAAAAGATTTTGTTACGAAATCAAACATAACCAAAAGGGAGTTAGGATTTGATTTCGTAACAAAATCTTTTGAATCAAAAATTTAATTCTTTTATGTTTCTTCAGAAATGGTTGCACTGAAAAAAAAATCCCTTGCGGAGCGTTTCATGAAAGGTCTATTTTACCGAAATAATTTGTAGGCAATAGCTGCAAAAGTCTCCGCGAGTCCGCGTCCATGAGCCGTACAACGGTAAAAGTCCAACTGTCATACAAAGGTCAAATTATCGTACAAATACGATAATTGTCATACAGTTAACATAAAAATTTTAATTATTAAAATCTAACTATTAAAAGAAATAGTAAAAAATGAACACATGTGAATACAATCTAACATACGGAATTATAGTCTAACTTAGTCAGGATGTAATAAATATTTTTTATTTCATAGTCGATTGTAAATTAAAACCACTACGTATAGACTCGGGTGATATAACGGAATTGTAGTTTGATTACAGAATAGGTGCATCAGAACAGTATTACACCTGCATGGTTTGTTGTATTCAGGACCTCTATTCATGGCGCTGCGAGGTGACTGCAGGCAGCTAGAAGTTGTGATGTTTTAATTTCCTTATTGATGTACTGATCCCATAATGTGAAAAGGTGACCCTGCATATTCTTAATATGCTTTTTTTGATAGCACTTTAATTTTCGTTCCTTCACTAACTGCACTTGCACAGATAGTAGTGAGGCCTCTGTGTACACCAATTCTATTAGTTTGTACAAGTGTTCATTTGCACGGCCACGACTGTTCAGTCTTCTGTGCCAACCCTCAACGTCATTATTTGTGTGGACACTCATGTTAAAAACACTCAATGTGTCTGGACTCCACATTCTGCTGTCTATCCATGTATAGGATACATAATATGATAAGGAATTGATACATAATAAATTCCTGTACTTTAGGGTTAGCAGTTGTGCACGTGAAGCGAGCTTCTCAAATGATGGTTTGATGTACTCTGCAGGAATATAACAAAGTGCAAGTACCTCCTTAATATATGAATGAACGGCCCCAGATGTCATATATGGCACTCGAAGCCCAATGGAATCTGCCTTCCTCACACTTCTTGTCGCCAGTGGAAGCTACATCCCTTTATGGTGATGTCAGGAAATACGTTTGTCACTGCTCCCCAAAAACCAGCCAGCCTCAAAATCAGCTGCTAACGTCTGTAGCTTCACCTCTGTTAAGACTCTCTTGATGCACTGCAAGACCTTCTTATAGTCCATGGGCCGGACCCCCCAAACTAACTTTTTGGTACCATCCGAGGTGGCAAGACCTAGTGATGTTTTTTATATTCCCCCATGTCTATAGGATATATTTTGATATGATAGCCCTTGCTAGGTGGTAGCTTAGTGCTAGTAATTGCGACTTTTATAGCCGCACCCAGCGGCACTCAACTACGGACATCCGCAACTGTGAAAGTGATATTACTATAGTTTAACCTTCTGAAAATGTTCAAAATCGAAGCTCATTCAATTACAGTTTTATTTGCTAATATACACACAATAACATAATAAGCTGGCATCAGGTTAAATGACATAAAAGTTAAAACACTAAAACTAATGAACAGAAATATGTCGCTACCATATGCAATGAAGTCTGAATGTGTACTTCTATGCGACTTCTTGTGAACATAACAAGGACTATTATTCTTGAAACTATTGTATTAATAATTTTTTGAGTCATATGGAACCTTTAGACATGCATAGAAGCGCCAGAAACATATGTATCTGCTGTACCGTATACTTATCCTCTGAATCCTCAGAATCCGGCTCAAGGTCAGGTTCCTGCTGCTGCACTGCTTGGTTGGTGCAGGTCTGGAGCTTGCACATATCAGTGCATGTGAGGTCATTGACCAGGCATGCACAGTCAAGCAGCTTGCAAACCCGTGAACACTTGCAATCCAGTAGCTCCAACACCACCTCTGGTGCTGGTGCCGAACACATCCAGAGGATGTTCAGCTTCCCGTCTTCTTCAGTCCAGCCATGCTCACTGGGGCTTGGCACGTTGGCCTTGGGCTCTAAAGAGCATCTCCAGATATCAGCCTGGAAGTTGGCTCTCTATGCGTGTAGGAAGAGGCAGTCTGCATGGTGGCAGCTGGCTTGACTCTGCTTCCCCTCTCTTTGCACAGAAGAGTTGGTAGCGCAGCCCGTTGACACTGTTGCCCCCTGTGGCGCTGCTTCTGCTCTTGTTGCTCCTGCTGCCAGCATACATTGCACAGGTGAACTGCTCAAGCTTATCAAAGATCTCATCGCTCAATTCCCAGTATTGGCCCAGCTGCTTGAATGCCTGGTTAGACGGGTCCTTCTTGAGTAGCGTCAGTGCAATTAGCTTGCCTTTACCGGCAAAGCAGCTTACAGAGACATCCAGTGAACGCATGCAGGCCAATCAGGCTGTCGCAGACACCCTGCCCTTGACTTCTCCCGATCTTGTCTACATCTGCGTATCGGGTGCGAGTCTTGGTTCCAAACTTCTGGTAGATAGAGATATCCATGGTGCTGTGCATGGCAAGGCTAATGATGAAGACATCAGTGTCCTCTGAGCAAATGACGGCTGCCTTGTAACCATCTCTCGCTGCATGCAGCGTGTGGAGAAGCAGACGGGTATCAGCCTCTTCTTGTGTCGACTCGAGCTCAGGTACCCCACTTGTCTTCTGTTAGCTTGAAACAGCTTTGTTCACAGGTGACACAGAGTGCCTTGTCCAGTAACTTCTCTCTGTGCTTTGAGAGTTTTCACTCCTCTGTCAAAAACCTGATCAGGGAGGTCTTGTTTGAAGACCCAGACAGGAATTTCCTCCACTGCTGCACTTGATGCCCGCCAGCTAGGTTCTTGATCACATCACAAGAGTGATTCTGGAACGATATCAGGTTTGACACTCTCTATCTCTGGTGGCCAGGATTGGTTGATATCTTTGGCTTTGGTCTTGATGTCAGCCCCGAGTTGCTTGGCAGCCTTTGTTTGGAGTTCCTGGGCATCACCTCTGGACAGGGTCTTCAACTGTTTCTTTAGAGATTGGTTTTCCCTGACAAGTTCCTGCACAGTTAAGCTGTCTGAATAGATGAGAAGTTTGCCATTATGGTCTTGGATGATGTGAAGAAATCCACCAAACTCCTTCTCAATCCTTTGTCGCAGGTGCTTTTTGGTGGAGTCCTGCACTTGGTCCACACCAAAGCTCTTCATGGATGCCACAAGTCTAGAGGTAACATCAGTCATCATCAGGAACTTTGGGGTACCGAAAAGCTCCATTCTGATGTAATGAAAGAGCTCACTGTATGACTGACTTAACAGCCGCCTCATATATATCTTCATCTTTGTCATCGGCACTGACAGCACCCTTCTGCTGTGAAGTTTCGCCTCGTGTGTAGAATCTATAGCAGGACTTGTGGTAGTGTGCTTCAGAATATCTCTGCTTACAATGCCAAGTATTCTGCTGTCCAGTTTCTTTGTGGCGGCATTCCTGATCTTAGCATCAGCTCTCAGTTCTCTGCACTTCACCAACACTTCTCGAGTCTTCTGTCGTTTGGCGTACTTGTTTGTTTTCTGGCAAATTATGCACTCTGCTTCATATGTTCTTGAGGTGCTAGGGATTGCACGACCAGCCCTTGCAGGGTTGCTATCCTCAGAACAGCCATTGGTAGTCTTCTCTTTTTGAGCAAGGATGCCATCTAGTGCTTTCTTCATCGTGAAGATGCTGCGACATTTTCTATGGTAATTGAGAGCAGGGATCTCCTTCGAGAGTGTCTTCAGCCAACTTCAATATGGGCTCATGACGCCGTATTTGAGCTGCCCGGAGGAGTTTTCCAGGAGTCGACTGATTGTGGTGAAATTAGGTTTTCATTGTCATCGGAACAATGAATGATGCACTCTAGCCACGGGCGCTTTGGAGTCGGATCAGTACAAGGGTGCTCAGTGTCCGCCATCATTCAGCTCGTCCATCTGCAACAGACAAGAACATGGATTAGAAAACATTTTTTTCCAGTTCTTTCAATGTAAATACTCTGGTAATATATAAATAAGGCTTAAGACGTAAATGATATCAAGATATGGATTTCTGTGAATATACAGTTTTTTGTTTTTAGCCTCTTAGACGTCAATATATAACATTTGAAGAATAATAAGAGTACCATTTCAAAGATGAATCATCACCCTACAATCTCATCTCTATGGCATTTTATCGAGAAATTACTTGGGTTAGAGTTATTGAATGAAATATGGCTGGGAAATGCAATTTTTTCAATTTTGATGAAAACATGCCTTCAACTTCCGGCTTCATTTGCGCAAAAACTATGACATATATAGCGAAAATGCATGGAGACAAACCTGTGCAGAATTTAATTTACTAAATCCTTAGTCAATATACCCTTTATGCCTACGATGCACCGTTTCATAAATATAAACTGAAAATATGAAAAAATTCCCCTATGAAAGTGGGTTTTTCACAAAAATACACCTTAAAGCTACCAACATGGAAAGGCTATCATACATTATTTTACTTCTATTTATGCAACAAACAAAATGGCACAAGTTTTGCCACCTTGGGTGGTACCAATATCTGGTCCTGCCCAGGGACTATTATAGTCTCTATTGCGTTGCGGGTCCAGGTCGTTTGGGCCGTAAGTAATTGGGCCGTGACGCCCAAACTGGCAAATGGCCGAATCATCTCACGGCCTAAATAACCAAACTGTTGTTTCACATGTATTTCACCCTATATGTATAGTACCAGTTTTTCTGATATATATAGGTATATTATATATATATATATATATATATATATATATATATATATATATATATATATATATATATATATATAACAGTCAAACCTCGATATAACGGACTTCGGATGTAACGGACTCCATTTGCGTGACAATTTTTTTTTTTTTTTTCTTTCCCCCCCCCCATATTAGACCGCTTATTGCCGCTCGAATTGTCAACTCAACATAATTGTATTATTTTCTTATTTTACTTTGGGATGCTTGGGTTTTAAGGAGTTTTGATGTATCACATATGAAGATATTATATTATAAGGAAGGAGCCTGTGTTGCTAGTGATTTAGTGGTAGAAGGTGTGTATTGTTTAAAATAGTGACTATTAGTGTTATGGCGTGGCCGCTGCTACGTCTCCCTGTCACCTCAACACCCTAAATCACCCTTATCTAAGGTGACACGCAGTGCTACACTGACCTAAATAGTGACACGTGTATAGAACTGCACTTCACAACCATATAATATATATAATAATATGCATTAGTCATGATAATAAGCAATAACTTTGGAAGCCACGGCTGAATCTGGCTCGTAGTAATTTGTTTACCTTTCACTAGAGCTTGAGCTTGACTAGCTACACGGTTTGGTTGTGTTTGTGATTATTTCTCATTTATTTCACGTGTAGGAGCGGAACAAATTCAGCATGTAGTGCCAGTCACTCTACCTCCCAACATAGCTACACAGTCTGGTTGTGTTTGTGATTATTTCTCATTTATTTCACAATTTTTCCGTTTTTTCATATATTTTTCCACCCTTGGGAAAATACCCTCGCTATAACGAACAATCGGCTTTAACGGACCACTCCCCCCCTCCCCCCCTTTAGTCCGTTATATCGAGGTTTGACTATATATATATAATATTATTATATATATATATATATATATATTATATAATATATATATATATATACAGGGAGGTCCCGTTATACGAGCATTCGGTATACGATAATCCGATGATACGAGATGTGTAAATTAGGGTCTATTTTCAATATACGAGATCGAAAATCCAATGGTACGACATTCAAACTGGGGTGAGTAAAATTATCAAGTTCAAAATGCACGCCCTACCACTCTAGGGCTGTACAAAGGGGGATTTGGTTGACCCCAGTCAGGTCACCCCTAGCAAGTCGTGACCTGAAGGGTAATTAAGCTTATGGCATGGCCTGACATTTAGGGGTAATTAGCAGGTGTGCGGCCCCAACCTTGGGACCGCAGTCAGGTCACCCCTAGCAAGGCGTGACCTGAAGGGTAATTAAGCATATGGCGCGGCCTGACATTTAGGGGTAAATAGCCAGGTGTGCGGCCCCAACCTTGGGACCGCTACACTACCTTCTCTTGTATCACGCGGCGTCCCCTACATTACAACGTCTTTTTTGCTTGTTATGCATGTTTTATGTTTAATTAAGGTGCAGTTATGTTATTTGTTGTGCTATTTTCTCTTTCAGAATGCTTTTTCTACAGAATAGGTAGTACAGTGTGGGTAATATAGACGCTGTGTGTTTGTTGTGTTTGCTATAGTTTATTTTAGCTTGAAAAACATGTCTAATTATTTTATTTTTTTAATTGATGGGGTCCTGGAACCAAACCTATATTTTACCATCAGTTATGTGTTTCGTTATACGAGATTTTGCTTTACGAGTATGCCAGGTGGAACCTAACTGCTCGTATCTTCGGGACCTCCCTGTATATATATACACACAAACCTCGATTTCTCGGATATCGGATTTGCCGGACAAAATCCGAGGTCAGTCTCGGACATTTTTTTTTTTTTTTTTTTTTTTTTTTTTTTTTTTTTTTTTTCCCCCCGTTGAAATGCCTGGTCCTACTGT
>JACEEZ010019846.1:2500-18447 GCA_016584305.1 Chionoecetes opilio | reverse complement strand
GTACTGTGTTGTTCATCGATGTGTACTTGACTCTATTATGGTCTGTTGTGTGGCAGTGGGTTGTGCAGTACAACCTGGGATGGGTAAAATACTGCACAGATTTCCCAGAAATCCAAAGAGACGACGACAGTGGGAAATTAAAGTCAGACGTGAGAAATGGAGACCGTACAATAATGCCTATACCATATGCTCGGTAAGTACAATAATTTTTTGCTTGTATACTTGTACAGGGTGTCCCTAAAGTCTGGACACATAGGAAATCTCATTAACTATAATTTAATTTTCACCACCACCATCCGATAGTGACCATCAATCAACCACCGATGGTGATTGAGGTGGTGGTGGTGGTTGAGGTGGTGGAGGTGGTGATGGTGGTGGTGATTGTGGTGGTGGTGGTGGTGGTGATGATGGTGGTGTGGTGATGGTGGTGGTTGTGTTGATGGTGGTGGTGGTGGTGGTGATGGTGGTGTGATGTGGTGTTGAAGGTGGTGTTGATGGTGGTGTTGAAGGTGCTGTTGATGGTGGTGTTGAAGGTGGTGTTGATGGTGGTGTTAAAGGTGTTGTTGAAGGTGGTGTTGATGGTGGTGTTGAAGGTGGTGTTGATGGTGGTGTCGATGGTGGTGTTGAAGGTGGTGCTGATGGTGGTGGTGATGGTGGTGTTGAAGGTGGTGTTGATGGTGGTGTTGATGGTGGTGGTGCTGAAGGTGGTGTTCATGACACCATCACCACCTTCAACACCACCTTCAACACCACCTTCAACACCACCTTCAACACTACCATCAACACCACCTTCAACACTTCCATCAACACCACCACAATCACCACCACTACCATCACCACAACCACAATCACCACCTCAACCACCATCACCACCACCACCACCATCACCACCACCACCACCATCACCATCACCACCACCACCACCACCACCACTACAACCACAATCATCACCTCAACCACCACCACTACCCTCAACTACAATCAACACCTCAACCACCACCACCACCTCAACCACCACCACCACCACCACCACCTCAATCACCATCGGTGGTTGATTGATGGTCACCATCGGATGGTGGTGGTGAAAATTAAATTATAGTTAATGAGATTTCCTATGTGTCCAGACTTTAGGGACACCCTGTATAATGCAGATAAATATTATTGTACAGCTATTGATTGGTATGATTTCAAGTGGTTCATTGTGCATTGTCTTTCATTATATTATACATTATACACCATACTATTGATAACTAAACACATCATTAAAACAACTTTATCCACGCTGAGCTTCATGTTATCAGAATATAAAAAAAATCGGAATATTTTCCTGGGCACTTATAATGCACAGTGATCCCACATCGATATGTTATTGGCAGCAAGCGAAGCGAGCTGCTTCTTACCATAAGACCCGTGGAACCAAGTTTAAGCCAAAAAAATAATAACTACTCCTAAATATTGTCGGATTGAGCTGAAATTTGACATGCAAGTAGTGCTGTCAAAATCAATGGGGGTCGTCGCAAGAAATTATTTTGCGTAAAACAAGCCCTTAATGAGTAATTAGCGTAAATTACTCCTAATTATTGTCATATTCAGCTGAAATTCGACATGCAAGTAGTGCTGTCAAAATCAATGGGGGTCTGTGCAACAAACTTTTTGCGTAGAACAAGCCCTTAATGAGTAATTCACGTAATGAGTTAATTGGCTGGAACGTGGCTCGCTGCCACGTTCCAGCCGCAAGAACTGAGCCAAAAGCAAAGGGGCCAGAGGCTGGACGCCTATACTTGATCATAGTGATGCACAAAGATATTGCTGATGTATGTTTGTGCTGTAAGAACTGAATCTTGCGTATTCAGTGTTGCGTAAAAGAAAATGATTACACTGGTCGACAAAAAAAAATCGAAGATATGGTTCTGGACTAAATGAAGCTGATTATAGGTAAATCGACCCTGCTGAACTCGAATCTGATGTTCAATTAACTCTATCACGTCCAGTTTTTTGAGAACCAACGCAATTTTCAGAAAAAATATGGGTAAAATCAGCAGAAATAGGTTTCACCAATGTTTTCATTTTAATCTCTTAATCTTTTCTTTTCTCAAGCCTATTTAAGGCAGTGCAGTGTTTTTGAGTCAGTGTGGTTTGTGCAGTGAGCAGGGGAGGGTGTGCGCGCTGCGTATTGGCGAGGAGTTAGCAGGCTGTGTAGTACATTTTTACCTACTGATCGTACAGCTGTTTAAACATTTAATTTTTCTTTGCAGATATGATGTGTTTGATTTAGTGGAGTCCTAATTTTAGTTGGTTTACCGTATATAGTACTTTGTACCGGGCTGTGATGGAGCGCCGTAACTGTGTGAATGCATCGGACAGTTTTTGTTACATATGTGGAATTTTTACCCCTGACAGTCTGAAGAAACCTCTTAAAAAAGATGTTAAAGCAGCTTATCTGCATACTTCAAGTGCCGTATAGGTGATCAAATAAGAAGTGGGCCCCTCACGTAGCATGCAACCCCTGTGTGAACCACTTGAATGAATGGATGCGTGGCAAAGGCCATCAGGCATGGCATTCGGCATCCCAATGGTTTGGCGTGAACAAAAGGATCCCCAGTACTGACTGCCTACTTCTCCCTCACTAACATCAAAGGATATTCAGTAAAAACGCGAGCTAAAATCAGGTATCCTGACGTACCTTCTTGCCATCAGGCCTGTGCCACATGGTCCTGATCTCCCAGTTCCAAATGTTCCAATTGCAAGTGCTAAAAGTAATCAGTTCGAACGAGGAGGATAATCCCATGGATACAGACTTTCAAGAAATGGCAGACAACAGAGAGCCCAAATTCATAGTCAGGAATGCTACAGGGACCTTGCTAGGGACCTAGATCTACCCAAGGAAAAAAGTGAAGTCCTTGGATCTCGTCTCTAGGAATGGAGTTTGCTACAAGAAGGAGTTCTCATCACCACGTTTCGTCGTAGACATAAAGAACTTTCAAGCTTCTTCAAGATGGAACACAAAGCTCTGTTATTGTTTTTGATGTTGACACACCCCATGGAAACAACTTTGTGAGTCTCACACTTATGATAAGAGTGAGTGGCGGTGTTCATAGATTCAGGAAAAAACCGCTAAAGGCCGTTCTTCTGCATAAAGGAAAAGCTTCCGAGTGTTCCAATTGCGCATGGCCATGAAATGAGTGAAACTTATGAAACTATGAAGACTTTGTTATCTGCTGTTAAATATGAAGAACATCAGTGGAATCTGTGTGGGGGACCTGAAGGTAAATCTCCTTGCTTCTAGGACTCCGTTAGGTTACACTAAGCCCATGTGTTTTCTTTGTTTGTGGGACTCTAGAGCGGACAGCAAACATTACAAACAAAAGGAAATTTGGCCAGCACTACCAAAAAGACTCACCTGGCAGGTTCAACTGTATGTACAAACCTCTTGTTGACAGTGAAAAGGTGTATTTACCTCCATTGCATCTGAACCTTGGGTTAATGAAAATTTTGTGAAGGCCATGGATCAAAATGGTGCTGGCTTTTAGTATTTTTTAGCAAAGTTTGAACGCACTGTATCTGAAACCAAAGTAAAGGCAGGTGTTTTCAATGGCCCTCAAATTCGTCAACTACTCAATGATGATGACTTTGTAAAAAGCCTAAACTGCCCTGGAAAAAAAACTGCTTGGAAGAGCTTTTTGGCTGTTATAAAGAACTACCTAGGTAATTTCGAGCATCGAAATATGAGGAATTGTAAATGGGCATGTTGAAGAGTTGCCATGCGCTTGGGGCTCGGATGTCACTCCAAATCCACTTTTTCCATTCACATCTTGATTTCTTCCCAACGAATCTTGGCGCGGTCAGTGATGAGCAGGGGGAACGTTTCCACCAGGACATTGCCACCATGGAAACCCGATACCAAGGACGATTCAGTCCCAACATGATAGGGGACTATTGCTGGACGCTACAACGTGAAAGTAGCTGCTCCTACAAACGAAAGAGCAAACTACAGAAACACTTCTGATGTACTATGGAGCAGGGTGAGTACTTTTGTGTGTTAGGTATAGTTTTGATCATATGTATATTTAATACCAATTTGAGATCTTGACTGTTCTTCTGAAGTCTAGATCTGACTGTTCTTCGAACTAGCGCATCTTTCTCTCAAAAAAAATTTCGAAGTTGTGTTCCAAAATACAGATATATATAAAGTCAAAATTTACTGTGATCTGGCATATTTTCGGATATTTCCAAGATGTGGCACATTTTCGGATATATTTGGAACATAATTTAAGTATATTTTTTGCCAGATATGTACATTAGGTCCTAATAAAGCCGCAGGCACCACCAGAATTTAATTACGAGTAATATATATTAACGTAGGGGGATTGTTTCGATTAATTATATAATCATATATACGTATATAATTATAATAGCTATTAAAATTTTAAATGCCGATATTTCAAAAAACTATACGTGCTAGAGAAAAAGCAATGCCATTTTTGAAATCAGCAGCGAAAATGCTTTCCAACCCACACACAATGAACTCAGAACCATTTTTGGTGTCGACCAGTGTTATTGGCAGCGAGCGAAGCGAGCTGCTTCTTACCATAAGACCCGTGGAACCAAGTTTAAGCCAAAAAGTGAATAACGACTCCAAAATATTGTCGGATTGAGCTGAAATTTGACATGTAAAGTAGTGCTGTCAAAATTAATGAGGGTCTGTGTAACAAATTTTTGCGTAAACAAGCCCTTAATGAGTTATTAGCGTAAACTACTCTAATTATTGTCGGATTGAGCTGAAATTTGACATGCAGTAGTGCTGTCAAATCAATGGGGGTCTGTGCAACTAACTTTTTGCGTAGAACAAGCCCTTAATGAGTAATTAAATGTAATGAGTTAATTGGCTGGAACGTGGCTCGCTGCCACGTTCCAGCCGCAAGAACTGAGCCAAAAGCAAAGGGGGCCAGAGGCTGGACGCCTATACTTGATATATAAAATATTATATATATAATATATATATATATATATATATATATTAAAATATATTTATACATATATATATATATATATATATATTAAGATCCTTCGGAAAGATGTTTTCTTTACCCTTTCTGGCCTAGATCCTCGGAAGGCTTACGGTCCTGACGGAGTCCCTCCTATTTTTCTCAAAACTGTGCTTCTGTGTTTGCACCTTGCCTGGGCAAACTTTTCCGTCTTTGTCTATCTACTTCCACCTTTCCTTCTTGCTGGAAGTTTGCTCACATCCAACCTGTTCTAAGAAGGGTGACCGTTCTAATCCTTCAAACTACCGTCCTATAGCTTTGACTTCCTGCCTTTCTAAAATTTTTTAATTTATACTTAATAAGAAGTTTTTAAGCATCATCTGCTCACAATCTTCTATCTGATCGTCAGTACGGTTCCGTAAAGGGCGATTACTGGGGATCTTCTAGCTTTTTCCCCAACTGAATCTTGTCATCCTCCTTTAGGGGTTTCGGTGAAACTTTTGCTGTTGCCCTTGACATATCAAAAGCTTTGATAGAGTCTGGCACAAATCTTAATTTCCAACTACCCTCATTCGGTTTCTATCCTTCTCTCTGTACCTTTATCTTAAGTTTCCTTTCAAACCGGTCTATTACAGCTACTGTAGACGGACATTGTTCTTCTCCTAAATCTATCAATAGTGGTGTTCCCCAGGGTTCTGTCCTATCACCCACTCTCTTTCTATTATTCAGTAATGATCTTCTAAGTCTAACTCAAAGCCCTATCCACTCCTACGCTGATGATTCTACCCTGCATTTTTCAACGTCGTTTATTAGACGTCCAACTCAACAGGAACTAAGTGATTCACGGAGAGATGTCACCGAGTGCCTAACTTCTGATCTTTCTATAATTTCTGATTGGGGCAAAGCAAACTTTGTTTTGTTCAATGCCTCAAAAACCCAATTTCTTCACCTATCTACTCGACAAAACCTACCAGATAACTATCCCCTCTTCTTCAATGACACTCAACTGTCTCCTTCTTCTACAATGAACATTCTAGGACTATCCTTTACTAAATATCTGAAGTGGAAATCTCACATCTCATCTCTTGCTAAAACAGCTTCTAAGAAGTTAGGTGTCCTGTGGCGTCTGCGTCCTTTTTTTTATCCCTCCCAATTGCTTGCTCTCTACAGGGGCCTTATCCGCCCATGTATAGATTAGTCTCACATGTTTGGGAGGATCCACTCATACAGCTCTCCTAAACAGGGTTGAGTCAAAAGCTTTCGTCTCATCAACTCCTCTCCTCTGACTGACTGTCTTCAATCTTTAAATCACCGCCTCATGTTGCTTCTCTTGCTCTCTTCTACCTTTATTTCCATGCTCACTGCTCTTCTGAACTTGCTAACTGCTTATGCCTCCCCCCTCCAGCGGCCTCGTTGCACAAGACTTTCTACTCATTCTCATCCCTATTCTGTCCATCTCCTAATGCAAGAGTTAATCAGTATCTTTACTCTTTCATCCCTTTCACTGGTAAACTCTGGAACTCTCTTCCTGTTTCTATTTTTCCACTTTCCTATGACTTAAATATTTTCATAAGAAAAGTAACAAAGACACCTCCCGAACTAAATTGGCTCACCCCTCTTTTTTATTTATTCTCTTACTGTCTTCTTTATAGGGACTGGCAACTAAGCGGGCTTTGTGTTACCCATTTTGTTGTGCCCTTGGCCAGTTCTTTGTGATTAAAAAAAAAAAATATATATATATATTGAAACACTGTTTTTTTATGCTCTTATCAGGACCACTTTGAGGAGAGTCAATATGATCTAGAAGAGCTGATGGCCTGAAACGACTCAAGTCAACTGCTGTTCCAACAAAGTTTGTGTTCATTAAATCAAGACCTATGCCACGCAAGCCCCAAGATCAGCTCCCAAGCAGGCACAGAACCCATAGAACCTCCTGCCAAACGAATACACGCAGAACATTCGTACACAAGATTTACAGCTGATGACAATCAACAAACACTGCAATCATTGTCTGATGAAGGTAAGCCTACCTAAAAAAAAATTTCTTATCCTTTATTACTGTTCTATATATCAGTGTGGATATTCGTATTAGCACTTGTAGTGGACCTAAAAAGTATTACTGTAGCTACACACACACACAGTACACCACAACACAACAAATTTTCTTTATCACATTTCAGGTGAAAAGGATCGGCAGAACTTAATCCCTGATGCTGAAGGCTGCAGCTCTGATGAAAATAATGGTGCAGACAGTGCGACTGCATTGCACAGCAGGAGATATGATGCGACAGAAAAAACAGAGAGAACAGACAGAGAAACAGTTGCTGCTATAAACCCTATTGGAGAGTTACGGGAAGCAGCACTAATGAGGACGATAAAATATCTCAGAGTAAAGGTTGTAAAGTAGCGAAATAAAAAATGTCAAGCCTTAAAGGAAAAGACAGCTTTAGAAAATAGTATGACAATGGTCTTTAACAAGGACCAGCTTGCTAGTCTCGGTCGTGGCAGTCAGGGTGGTAATAGCAGAGGAATGAAGTGGTCAAATGAGACAGTTAAGCAGGGCCTTCATCTGAGGTTTGCTTGTGGGTCAACAGGTTATGATTTGCTTTTGGAACAAAAGCAGCCCCTACCTTCCCTTCGGTCACTGAGGAGAAGACTTGAGTTTGTTAGTATGGAACCCGGTATATTAGAAAAAGTGTTTTCATTTTTACAAATAATGGTTACTGCAATGAAACCAAAAGAGAGGGAGTGCTGCTTAATTTTAGATGAAATGTGCATTCAAGCGAGTCTCCAGTACGACCGATTGTCAAGCTGTTTGAGGGGTGACGTAACACTTCCTGATCACAGTGGTACAGCAACTCATGCACTTGTGTTCATGCTAGGGGGAATTACTACAAGGTGGAAACAGATAGTGGCATACTATTTTACTGGAAACAGTGTCAAGGGGGAAACTTTAAAACCTGTTGTTCTGGAAATAGTAACACGAGCAAAGGGTATTGGTTTACATGTTAGTGCTGTACCATCAGACATGGGCAGTGCAAACCGGGCTCTTCTGCATAGCTTTGGCATTATTTGTTCACGGAACTGGAGAGTAGTAAACAAAATTCCTCATCCATCTAGCAATAATGAATTTCTTTTCTTCATGCATGATGTGCCTCATATTGTCAAGAACTTGTGGGCATCCGTAGTGAAAGGCAATATCATTCATTTGAGCGATGCTGTTGTAGAAAAATTTGAACTGCCTTCGAAGGAAGTGACAGTTCAGCATGTTATCAAATTGTTAACTTTTCAGGGTGACAAAGACTTGAGGCTTGCCCCAAAACTAACAGACGCTCATGTTTATCCATCTCATTTTGATAAAATGAAAGTGTCTGGTGCTTTAGGTTTCTTTAGACATTCAGTGTATTCAGGACTTCATTACGTGTATAGCACTAAGCAAACACAACGAATCTTGTTATGAGTAAGCTATATCTCACCTTGAAAAAGTAATATGTATGTTCAATAACATGGCCATTGGGGTTAAGGCACAGTGGAAACCAGTTCAAACAGGCGTGATATTATCCACCACTACAATCCTCGACCTTCAAAGTAACTATTTAGCCAAAGGTCATAAATACTTCCTCACATCCAGGTTCACTCAGGATTGCCTAGAGAACTTGTTCAGTTCCCTAAGACTGAAAAGCCCAGTACCAACTGCCTAGAATTTCGACAAGCTGTCGAAGTGATTTAAGTTGCTCAGTTTCTGAAATGTTCAAGTGCAAGCAGCTACACGGTAGACGACCGTGAATTTCTTGCTGAATTCCTTGACAAGCCAAGTGTGATAAGAAATGATTCTTTGGACTGTGAAACAGATACACTGCGTATTGAACAGATCTCAAGCGATAAGGCAATTTATCAAGCAGAGATGAGCAGCCTGCATTACATTGTAGGTTACTGCATCAGGAAATTAAAAAAGTCTGCTACTCATTGCCCGTTGTGTCTGCTAGCAGTCGAGACCAAGCAGTCATCAGTGCCAGATTCTGTGCAAAAACTTACCCAGCTAAAAGAGTATAAAGAAAACAGCTTAGTTTATGACTGTCTGCATGTATTTGAGAAAGCAGAGAAAATATTTAGAGAAAGGGAAAACAGCTTAGCAAAGAAGAGCAATTTGGTAGGCCGCCTTGTGCATATGACAGAAACCCAGAAAAACGCTATTATATTTCCTTCTTGCCATAACATTAAGAATAAACTCCTCAAGCACTTCTTCACTTTACGGTTGCACATATATGCCAAAAAGAAAGAAAATAATCGGAAGAGAAAGATTCGTGAAGCAAAAAGGAGAAGTGAGTTAGGGAGCAAAAGTATGATGATGAGGGTTGCAGTTAAGAAATATAGGTAAGTAGTTATAGGTACGCAATATATATATATATATATATATATATATACAAAATATAATATATATATATATATATATATATATATAATATATATATATATATATATATATATATATATGAGACAGGAGTTATACAGGGTGTACGTTGCTGAGCGGTATTGGGTATATCATAAGATTGTTCAACAGCCCTCAATTATTTTCTGTATGATTCCAATTATGTATATTGTAATGAAGTCCTTACAAAAAATTACAAAGTATCATTAGTACCTTAAATGAATATCTTATGGAAGGCCAAAGTGAACAGACGATGTGGCAGCGCGGGATGGGAGGCAGGCTGGGAGCGCGGGCATAGAGGCAACATGGCGCCTGAGAAGTGAGTGGCCAAACTTTTCCTATCTATGGCTCTGGTGTGGTGTGTGTGTGTGTGTGTGTGTGTGTGTGTGTGTGTGTGTGGTTTTGTGTGTGTGTGTGTGTGTGACCCAGAAAAGTCAAAATCGTCGACGCCTCACATCTCAGCCCTTCTTTTCATAAGGGTTGGAATGGCGAGTATTCCAGTATGGAGCGATACCCTTTGTGTTCCATAATTGAAGCTCCTGAGAGGCAGGGAAAAGACGAATGGACGAGGGACACTGTTCTCCGGTGACCATCGTGAAGTGTCCTTGATACATTTTATTCTCTCCCTGTGTTTGTTTTGAGTTTGCACGTCGACTGACTTTTCTTTCACCTTTTCATTCTTGAATGACTGGGAGCTGTGTAGGACTGCAAAGTGACTTTTTGAGGCCATGTGTTTTGTGTGTGGAAGAGGAAAATTTTCAGCCTCAACGTTGTGACGTTCTAATGAGCAAAAACATATAAAATCGTGTTCGCGGTGAGGGATTGCCGTTGGGGATTGGTGAAGGTGGAAGATGTGCACGAGACTTTGAGGGTTCTCAGAAATTGAATTCATAAACATGAAAGGAAAAGAGAAAAATATCGCTGCGTCCGAGGGTTTATAGGGAGCGGGCGGTGGTGTGATAGTGGATGATGGTGGTTGGTGGGGGATGGTGTTATTTGGTGTGATAAGGATGATGGTACGATGGCGTGATAGTGATGTTGGTGGTGGTTTTGGGTGTGTGATATTTGATCATGGTAATGGTGGTGTGGTGTGATACGGGATGATGGTAGAGATGGGGGATTGGTGTCTGTGTTGTGAAAGGATGATGGTACTGATGGCGTGATAGTGATGTTGGTGGTGGTTGTGTGGGGATAGTGATCATGGTGATGGTGGTGTGGTGTGATAGTGATGATGGTAGAGGTGGTGTGGGGTTTGTTGGTGTGATATGGAATGGGTACTGAGGGCGTGATAGTGATGAGGGTTGGAGGTGGGCGTGATAGTGATGATGGTGTGGGTTTGATTTGATGATGGTGGTGGTGTTGCTTGGGGTGTGATGATGTTTGACGGGGATGATGGTGTTGGAGGTTGTGGTACTGGTGTGGTGTTGGTGGTGGTGTTGGTGTTACCCAATTTCTAAGCTTGTTATTTGTACAGGTAATGGGATCTACCCATGTAAAATACAGGTCTCTGACGTGTAGGGGTGATTCCCAAGTGATGCCCTCCTGTTTAGGCAGATAAGGTGTACTGCCCAGAGGTAGATACATCAATACGGTAGTAATTTCAAGTAGTCGAGCGGGTTTAAGTAAGGCTTGCTGATTTAAGTAAAGTTTTAAGTATTTGTAAGTAAGTAAAGTAAGTGCCAAGGAATCGAGTGAGACAATACTATTATTATAAATATATATTGTATCATATATATATATATATATATATATTATATATATATTATATATATATTAATATATATATATAAATATATATATTATATATATATATATATATATATATATATATATATATATATATATAATATATATATATATATATATATTATATATATATAATATATTATATATATGTATGTACACTTATAAGGTTATGGTTATAAATAAAGTCACAGGTTCTTACAAGCGGCCAAGGAAGTTTAAGTCTTAATGACAGCCCGAACAGTTAATATCGTTGACAAGTACTCACTCAATCACAGGTGAGTGCGTACACTCAGACTTTCATGAAGTCTAAGCTTAGGAGCGCCTGAACTGGCGTCTCCTCCTTTTCTGTCTTTCCGGCCCTCCGTCGGCGAGTTATAAAGGAAAGCTTCTTGAATAGATGTTTATACAGGAATTGCTGAGTGCGTGCAATGCGAAGCTCCGCTCGCTGTTCACACGGCGATGACACAAACACACCAATGCTAATTGTGTCTGTCCCTGTGTTCAGTTGCTTATCAACTAAGATAAGTGGCAATTAACCACAGGCACACACAAACACTGACTATATATTCTCACGAATGCAAGCAGCATCAGAACAAACACAATTATGTCCATGTCAACATTATCAACGAGGTAGTGTCTGTCCCACGCAACACAATAACATAACAAGCTGTGTTGCTGAAAGAGGCAGGACATACGTACATACACCTCCAACATGACTACATGCTGCTAATATATGTTTCATCCTACACATACTACATATAATAATATATCCAGTGCCATAACATCGCTCGGTCAACTACCAGGTCGCGTCCTCGCGATTGTCTAGAGACAGATACCTAACCATAGGATACAACATTGTGTACTAAAGATTCTCGGTGTTGCAGGCAATGCACCTAAAAAAAAATGCCTATACAAGGTGAGGGCTTCCATGAAAAACATACATAGCAAAGAGGACTCACAATAATAATGGTTGGTATAAACAAAAGTAATGCTATAAGGATAATGCACATAAATATAGTGGTAGAATCCTTTACAGCATTAATCAAATCTGAGCTATTAGAAAACAAAATGAACTCAAAGGCTGTTAGGACTGTTTTAAAATCCCTGCAATTCATTAAAAAGTGCGTTGTGAAACTTTACTGCGTTGTCACCTAATAATACTCGAGGTTAAGAGCAAGGACAAATACAGTAGATAGGCCCTGAGGGCGTGAGCAATCGCACTGGCAGCTATATAGATATCATTTATTATTTATGTCTGCACTTTAAGACCCTGCTTCTTTTAACTTGAGGAGTACGGCTTCTCAGCTATAAAATCTGACTCCGGGTCGGTACTAAAAATTATCACAACATAAGATATGCATATATATTATGTGCATACTACATAAAAAGTGATAGGAGCTAAGTTCAGCTCAAATAATATTATAAATCAATCAAATGTGCGCTGGGATTGTCAAATGGCAGTAACCTCCCTTGACATGCGCAACATTGGCATTTACTGTTTTTAAGAGTTTATTTATTTTATTTATTTATCTTATTTCGTTATTTGAGACCTATTGTTTTAAACTTACGGAGTACGGCTTCGCAGCTATAAAAAAAATAGACTCCTGGCCTGTAACATAAATTATCACGTTAAGATATGCATTTTATCTTAATTTTTAGCATATCAGAGAGTAATGTATTTATTAATCATTCTTTGAGAAGTGATAAGAGCTGCCTTCAGCTAGAATAGTATTCTAAGCAAGAAAAGTGCGCAAAAAGGAGGCTAATGGCATTAATTAATCTCCTATGACAAGGGCACCTGTGGCACCTGGCTGCTAAATCATTAATAGTTTTTGTGTTATAATATCCTTACATAGACAAGAATGTATTCCCTGGCAGATTAACTTGGCTTAATTGCACCAGTGGCCTGAGGGAGAGTCCACGGCAGGGTAAAAATAACTACCTGCAACGGATGTATTAGAATTAGACATCTAGTTACTAGAGTAGATAAACTGAGTTACAGTAGAGTTATTATAAATGTTACAACCGGAGGTACTCTGAGGTAATAACTTACATCCCTCCATTCAAGAGTTAATTCATCAAACAAAAGGTTAACTTCCCTGTACTGTCATTACCTGATTCCTCAGAGGCTAGGAGTTCATGTTTTATACATCCTAGCATCTTTTTCTCGGTGAATAATTCATCACATTATAACTGTGCTAAAGAGTCTATAAATTCATAAGTTAAAACTTCAATTAAGTTAAATAATATCAACCCATCTCCTGGCCTGTAAGGCAATTCCTAAAAGGAGAAATGATATATTGCATATAGGGATGATATGAGAAGCGAACAAATTATTAAGAATTACAAGAAAATTATGAAACAATAGTGGTAAATAAATGAAAGCAACTACAAAAGAAATTAATGACAAGTTTATCACTAAATTCCTTCACATGGCTATATAAGCAAAATATATGTGAAGTTACTCTATCTCACCGTGTTATATAAACTAGTGCGTAATTAAACACACATCTCATGTAATGTCAGCTAACGATGTGCTTGTACTCACTAAAAAATCTGTTAATGTCTGCACGCCAAGGTACACTCGTACAGCAGCGTCAGCAGTCAATAGGGCGTTCCTCCTAGGTGGTTGTAACAGCGAGGAGGCAGTTGTGATGAGTCGAGGATGGTCTTGGGGCGCTGGGTGGGAGGAAGGTTTGAGTGTGGAAGGGACAGGTGATGCAAACGCGCGTTCCGTCTTCATGATAACCCCTCAAGTCTTGTCCTTTCGTCCGACTTCCCCGAAAAAAAGCCTTGTAACGTCTTTGTCCTCTTGATACAGTTGAATCCCAATCCAATTTTATGCAGGAAGATGTTAATGTAGCCTTATGGCTCTATTATACAGAGCAGTGAGGATTCTAAGGTGGGTATATGTGGATGAACAGTGTTTTTTAACGACGAAAGAAGCTGCTGAACATGCCCTTTCTGAGGTCGTGAGGTCAATGATGACAACAGCATTAATCAATCTTTCTCTCTCTGTGACTCCCGTCACGCTTGTCTCTTAAGCTTCGCTCACTTGTTCAGTGCTTCCACAATACATTGTCCTCCCCTTACGTGTATTAGTATGTTACTCGTCCATTAATTGAAGGCACACTTATACCACTTATCGTTATACCGATGCCATCAATTCATGTTATGGCATATGTTACCGCTGCTTCCAATTACGTTATGACATATGTTACCGCTGCTTCCAATTATGTTACCCATTTCTAAGCTTGTTATTTGTACAGGTAACGGGATCTACCCATGTAAGATACAGGACCGGTATTACCAAAGCGATCATAGTTAAGAACGTATATCATAGATGAACAAATTGGCCCATTTTAGTCACAACTGGCTGGCGAATATCATAAATTGGGGGGAGGACTATCACAAACCGCGCGGGAGGCTAAGAGTGGGTTCACCGAGTTCTAGCGCGACTATGATAACGGCCCCGCGACTATGATAAGCTTTCCTGCTGTCAACAGGGCCGAGACACAATAACAACCTCAGTTAAGGAATATTCGCCCACATAGGGATGTGTTGAGTGAGCTGAGTGATGCACAGCTGATTAGGAAATACCGAGTAGACCGTGTGAGGGCATATTGTTCCTCACCAACTTTGTACAAACAACTTTTAGATCGAAAACATCGCCATCTGGCAACTCTGTCCCGTGTTTACACAGATACTGCTCAACGGTACATCTATATGCTTTATTTTCGGGAATGAATTACTACATTACTCTCTGTGTCACTGCCCTAAACATGTTATAAACATAAGGGAAGAAGTATCAATCCATATAACGTGGTTAAAGGATGAATTTACTGATTATATAACCATTTTAAAGAAACAATGACGCTATATTTAGCATACACCTATGATAGATTGCTGTGCTAGATTCCAAACTTATGATATATGGCGTATGATACAAATTTATGATATTCAAGAGCTATGATACATTTCTGTCATAGCTATGATATACGTTTTGGTAATACCGGTCCAGGTCTCTGACGTGTAGGGGTGATTGCCAAGTGATGCCCTCCTGATAGGCAGATAAGGTTTACTGCCCAGAGGTATATACATCAATACGGTAGTAATTTCAAGTGGTCGAGTGGGTTTAAGTAAGGCTTGCTGATTTAAGTAACGTTTAAGTATTTGTAAGTAAGTAAAGTAAGTGCCAAGGAATCGAGTGAGACAATACTATTATTATAAATATATATTGTATTATATATATATATATATATATGTATATATATATAAATATATATATATATATGTATATATATGTATAATATATATATATATATATATATATATATATAATATATATATATATATATATATATATAATATATATATATATATATATATATTATATAATATATATAATATATATATATAATATAATATATATATATATATTAAATATATATATATTTATATATATATATATATATATATATATATATAATATATATATATATATATATAATATATTATATATTATATATTACCTATATATATATATAATATATATATATATATATATATATATACCTATATATATATATATATATATATATATATATATATATATACCTATATATATATATATATATATATACTAGCCGCAAAGCCGCCCTCCGGGCGGACTTTTTGGCTAGCTCCTGCGGAGGGCTATTGGTGGTGGGCCTTCGGCCCACCACCTGTGTTTGGTGGGCCAAAGGCCCACCAAACACGGACTCTCCAGATAGCCCCTTCTAACTTTC
>JACEEZ010019845.1:0-17272 GCA_016584305.1 Chionoecetes opilio | reverse complement strand
GAAGTATACCCCTCCTTTTTAAGAAATTTTCACCTATAAGTGCTTACATTACATTAAGCTAAAATAGAAGAGTAAGAGGTTATTTATTGTGATATAAAGGTATATAGCAAGCGTTTTTCGTAGTTTCTTGTAAACTGTAGCGTTATTGTATACGTTATATATATACAATTAGTTTTACTTATCATATTGCTATAAACCCTTAAAATGTAGTGTATTGATATTAGCTATTTATCGGTGATAAATAGCTGTTTTCCTACAAATTGAAGTATAAAATCCTCTTTTTAGAATAATTTGCACCTATAAGTAGCTTACATTACATTAAGCTATTAAATAGAAGAGTAGGAGGTTATTTATTGAGATATAACGGTATATTGCAAGCGTTTTTCATAGTTTCTTGTAAACTGTAGCGTTATTGTATATATACAAGTAGTTTTACTTATCATATTGCTATAAACCCATAAAATGTAGTGTTTTCAATTATATTAACTAATTATCGGTGATATATAGCTGTTTTCCTACAAATTGAAGTATACAATCCTTTTTTTCGAATAATTTGCACCTATAAGTAGCTTACATTACATTAAGCTAATAAATATAAGAGTAAGAGGTTATTTATTGTGATATAAAGGTATATTGCAAGCGTTTTTCATAGTTTCTTGTAAATTGTAGCGTTATTGTATATATACAAGTAGTTTTACTTATCATATTGCTATAAACCCATAAAATGTAGTGTTTTCAATGATATTAGCTATTTATTGGTGATTTATAGCTGTTTTTCTACAAATTGAAGTATACCATCCTTTTTTTAGAATAATTTGCACCTATAAGTAGCCTACATTACATTAAGCTTATAAATAGACGAGTAAGAGGTTTTTATTGTGATATAACGGTATATTGCAAGCGTTTTTCATAGTTTCTTGTAAACTGAAGCGTTATTGTATATATACAAGTACTTTTACTTATCAGATTGCTATAAACCCATAAAATGTAGTGTTTTCAATGATATTAGCTATTTATCGGTGATATATAGCTGTTTTCCTACAAATTGAAGGATAAAATCTTCTTTTTAGAATAATTTGCACCTATATGTAGCTTACATTACATTAAGCTATTAAATAGAAGAGTAAGAGGTTATTTATTGTGATATAACGGTATATTGCAAGCGTTTTTCATAGTTTCTTGTAAACTGTAGCGTTATTGTATATATACAAGTAGTTTTACTTATTATATTGCTATAAACCCATAAAATGTAGTGTTTTCAATGTTTTAGATAGTTATCAGTGATATATAGCTGTTTTCCTACAAATTGAAGTATAAAATCCTCTTTTTAGAATAATTTGCACCTATAAGTATCTTACATTACATTAAGCTATTAAATAGAAGAGTAAGAGGTTATTTATTGTGATATAACGGTATATTGCAATCGTTTTCATAGTTTCCTGTAAACTGTAGCGTTATTGTATATATACAAGTAGTTTTACTTATCATATTGCTATAAACCCATAAAATGTAGTGTTTTCAATGATATTAGCTATTTATCGGTGATATATAGCTGTTTTCCTACAAATTGAAGTACACAATCTTTTTTTTAGAATAATTTGCACCTATAAGTAGCTTACATTACATTATCATAATAAATAGAAGAGTAAGAGGTTATTTATTGTGATATAACGGTATATTGCAAGCGTTTTTCATAGTTTCTTGTAAACTTTAGCGATATTGTATATATGCAAGTAGTTTTACTTATCATATTGCTATAAACCCTTAAAATGTAGTGTTTTCAATGATATTAGCTATTTATCGGTGATATATAGCTGTTCTCCTACAAATTGAAGTATACAATCCTTTTCTTAGAATAATTTGCACCTATAAGTAGCTTACATTACATTAAGCTATTAAATAGAAGAGTAAGAGGTTATTTATTGTGATATAACGGTATATTGCAAGCGTTTTTCATAGTTTCTTCTAAACTGTAGCGTTATTGTATATATACAAGTAGTTTTACTTATTATAATGGCATTAAACCCATAAAATGTAGTGTTTTCAATGATCAGTGATATATAGCTGTTTTCCTACAAATTGAAGTATAAAATCTTCTTTTTAGAATAATTTGCACCTATAAGTAGCTTACATTACATTAAGCTATTAAATAGAAGAGTAAGAGGTTATTTATTGTGATATAACGGTATATTGCAATCGTTTTTCATAATTTCTTCTAAACTGTAGCGTTATTGAATATATACAAGTAATTTTACTTATTATATTATTATAAACCCATAAAATGTAGTGTTTTCAATGATTTTACCTAGTTATCAGTGATATATAGCTGTTTTCCTACAAATGGAAGTATAAAATCCTCTTTTTAGAATAATTTGGACCTATAAGTAGCTTACATTACATTAAGCTATTAAATAGAAGAGTAAGAGGTGATTTATTGTTTATATAACGGTATATTGCTAGCGTTTTTCATAGTTTCTTAAAAAATGTAGCGTTATTGTATATATACAAGTAGTTTTACTTATCATATTGCTCTAAACCCATAAAATGTAGTGTTTTCAATGATATTAGCTATTTATCGGTGATATATAGCTGTTTTCCTACAAATTGAAGTATACAATCCTTTTTTTAGAATAATTTGCCCCTATAAGTAGCTTACATTACATTAAGCTATTAAATAGAAGAGTAAGAGGTATTTATTGTGATATAACGGTATATTGCAAGCGTATTTCATAGTTTCTTCTAAACTGTAGGGGTTATTGTATATATACAAGTAGTTTACTTATTATATTGCTATTTAAAACCCCTAAAATGTAGTGTTTTCAAAAATTTTATCTAGTTATCAGTGATATATAGCCTTGTTTTCCTACAAATTGAAATATAAAATCCTCTTTTTAGAATAATTTGACCTATAAGTAGCTTACATTACATTAAGAAATTTAAAAAGAAGAGTAAGAGGTTAAATTTTTTGTGATATAACGGTATATTGCAAGCGTTTTTCATAGTTCTTGTAAAATGTAGCGTTAGTGTATATATACAAGTAGATTTTTCTTTCATATTGCTATAAACCCATAAAATGTAGTGTTTTCAATGATATTTGCTAATTTCGGTAATATAAAAGCTGTTTTCCTACAAATTGAAGTATACAATCCTTTTTTATGAATAATTTGCACCTATAAGTAGCTTACATTACATTACCTAATAAATACAAGAGTAAGGGGGTTATTTATTGTGATATAACGGTATATTGCAAGCCCTTTTTTATAGGGTTTTTTGTAAACTGTAGCGTTATTGTATATATACAAGTAGTTTACTTATCATATTGCTATAAACCCATAAAATGTAGTGTTTTCAATGATATTAGCTATTTATCGGTGATATATAGCTGTTTTCCTACAAATTGAAGTATACAATCTTTTTTTAGAATAATTTGCACCCATAAGTAGCTTACATTACATTATCATAATAAATAGAGGGGTAAGAGGTTATTATTGTGATATAACGGTATATTGCAAGCGATTTTATAGTTTCTTGTAAATTAGCGAATTTTTGGTATATATGCAAGTAGTTTTTCTTTTCATATTGCTATAAACCCATAAAATGTAGTGTTTTCAATGATATTAGCTATTTACGGTGATATATAGCTGTTCTCCTACAAATTGAAGTATACAATCCTTTTCTTAGAATAATTTGCACCTATAAGTAGCTTACATTACATTAAGCTATTAAAAAGAAGAGTAAGAGGTATTTTTTGTGATATAAGGTTAATTGCAAGCGTTTTCATTTGTTTCTTGTAAACTGTAGCGTTATTGTATATATACAAGTAGTTTACTTATTATATTGCTATAAACCCATAAAATGTGTGTTTTCAATGATTTTAGCTTTTGTTATCAGTGAAAATATAGCTGTTTTCCTACAAATTTAAGTATAAAATCCTCTTTTTAGAATAATTTGCACCTATAAGTAGCTTACATTACATTAAGCTATTAAATGGAAGAGTAAGAGGTTATTTATTTTGATATAACGGTATATTTCAAACGTTTTTCATAGTTTTTTTGTAAAACTTTAGCGATATCGTATATATGGAAAATAGTTTTACTTTTCATATTGCAATAAACCCTTAAAATGTAGTGTTTTCAATGATATTAGCTATTTATCGGTGATATATAGCTGTTCTTCCTACAAATTGAAGTATACAATCCTTTTTTAGAATAATTTGCACCTATAAGTAGCTTACATACATTAAGCTATTAAATAGAAAAGTAAGAGGTATTTATGTGATTTAAAGGTATATTGCAAGCGTTTTTCATAGTTTCTTCTAAACTGTAGCGTATTGTATATAAAAAGTAGTTTTTCCTTATTATATTGCTATAAACCCATTAAATGTAGTTTTTCAATGATTTAGTAGTTATCAGTGATATATAGCTCTTTTCCTACAAAATTTAAGTATAAAATCCTCTTTTTTAGAATAATTTGCACCTATAAGTAGCTTACATTACATTAAGCTATTAAATAAAAGAGTAAGAGGGTTTTTTTTGTGATATAACGGTATATTGCAATCGTTTTTCATTGTTTCTTCTAAAATGTAGCGTTTTTGTATAATACAAGTAATTTTACTGTTTTTTTGCTATAAACCCATAAAAATGTAGTGTTTTCAATGATTTTACCTAGTTATCATGATATATAGCTGTTTTCCTACAAAAATTTAAGTATAAAATCCTCTTTTCGAATAATTTGCACCTATAAGTAGCTTACATTACATTAAGCATTAAATAGAAGAGTAGGAGGTTATTTATTTAGATATAACGGTATATTGCAAGCGTTTTTCATAGTTTCTTGTAAACTGTAGCGTTTTTTGTATATATACAAGTAGTTTTACTTATCATATTGCTATAAACCCATAAAAAGTAGTGTTTTCAATGATATTAACTAATTATCGGTGATATTAGCTGTTTTCCTACAAATTGAAGTATACAATCCTTTTTTTCGAATAATTTTCACCCATAAGTAGCTTACATTACATTAAGCTATAAATAAAAATAGAGTATTTATTGTGATATAAAGGTATATTGCAAGCGTTTTCATAGTTTTGTAAATTGTAGCGTTATGTATTTACAAGTATTTATATCATATTGCATAACCCTAAATTTTATGGGTTTATAGCAATATATAATAAACTACTTGTATAATACAATAACGCTACAATTTACAAGAAACTATGAAAAACGCTTGCAATATACCTTTATATCACAATAAATAACCTCTTATTTTTATATTTATTAGCTTAATGTAATGTAAGCTACTTATAGGTGCAAATTATTCGAAAAAAAGGATTGTATACTTCAATTTGTAGGAAAACAGCTATATATCACCGATAATTAGTTAATATCATTGAAAACACTACATTTTATGGGTTTATAGCAATATGATAAGTAAAACTACTTGTATATATACAATAACGCTACAGTTTACAAGAAACTATGAAAAACGCTTGCAATATACCGTTATATCTCAATAAATAACCTCCTACTCTTCTATTTAATAGCTTAATGTAATGTAAGCTACTTATAGGTGCAAATTATTCGAAAAAGAGGATTTTATACTTCAATTTGTAGGAAAACAGCTATATATCACTGATAACTAGGTAAAATCATTGAAAACACTACATTTTATGGGTTTATAGCAAAATAACAAGTAAAATTACTTGTATATATACAATAACGCTACAGTTTAGAAGAAACAATGAAAAACGATTGCAATATACCGTTATATCACAAAAAATAACCTCTTACTCTTTTATTTAATAGCTTAATGTAATGTAAGCTACTTATAGGTGCAAATTATTCTAAAAAGAGGATTTTATACTTCAATTTGTAGGAAAAGAGCTATATATCACTGATAACTAGCTATAATCATTGAAAACACTACATTTAATGGGTTTATAGCAATATAATAAGGAAAAACTACTTTTATATATACAATAACGCTACAGTTTAGAAGAAACTATGAAAAACGCTTGCAATATACCGTTATATCACAATAAATACCTCTTACTTTTCTATTTAATAGCTTAATGTAATGTAAGCTACTTATAGGTGCAAATTATTCTAAAAAAAGGATTGTATACTTCAATTTGTAGGAGAACAGCTATATATCACCGATAAATAGCTAATATCATTGAAAACACTACATTTTAAGGGTTTATTGCAATATGATAAGTAAAACTACTTCCATATATACGATATCGCTAAAGTTTACAAGAAACTATGAAAAACGTTTGCAATATACCGTTATATCACAATAAATAACCTCTTACTCTTCCATTTAATAGCTTAATGTAATGTAAGCTACTTATAGGTGCAAATTATTCTAAAAAGAGGATTTTATACTTCAATTTGTAGGAAAACAGCTATATATCACTGATAACTAGCTATAATCATTGAAAACACTACATTTTATGGGTTTATAGCAATATAATAAGTAAAACTACTTGTATATATACAATAACGCTACAGTTTACAAGAAACTATGAAAAACGCTTGCAATATACCGTTATATCACAATAAATACCTCTTACTCTTCTATTTAATAGCTTAATGTAATGTAAGCTACTTATAGGTGCAAATTATTCTAAGAAAAGGATTGTATACTTCAATTTGTAGGAGAACAGCTATATATCACCGATAAATAGCTAATATCATTGAAAACACTACATTTTATGGGTTTATAGCAATATGATAAGTAAAACTACTTGCATATATACAATATCGCTAAAGTTTACAAGAAACTATGAAAATCGCTTGCAATATACCGTTATATCACAATAAATAACCTCTTACTCCTCTATTTATTATGATAATGTAATGTAAGCTACTTATAGGTGCAAATTATTCTAAAAAAAGGATTGTATACTTCAATTTGTAGGAAAACAGCTATATATCACCGATAAATAGCTAATATCATTGAAAACACTACATTTTATGGGTTTATAGCAATATGATAAGTAAAACTACTTGTATATATACAATAACGCTACAGTTTACAAGAAACTATGAAAAACGCTTGCAATATACCGTTATATCACAATAAATAACCTCTTACTCTTGTATTTATTAGGATAATGTAATGTAAGCTACTTATAGGTGCAAATTATTCATAAAAAAGGATTGTATACTTCAATTTGTAGGAAAACAGCTATATATTACCGATAATTAGCAAATATCATTGAAAACACTACATTTTATGGGTTTATAGCAATATGATAAGTAAATCTACTTGTATATATACACTAACGCTACAGTTTACAAGAAACTATGAAAAACGCTTGCAATATACCGTTATATCACAATAAATAACCTCTTACTCTTCTATTTAATAGCTTAATGTAATGTAAGCTACTTATAGGTGCAAATTATTCTAAAAAGAGGATTTTATATTTCAATTTGTAGGAAAACAGCTATATATCACTGATAACTAGATATAATATTTGAAAACACTACATTTTATGGGTTTATAGCAATATAATAAGTAAAACTACTTGTATATATACAATAACGCTACAGTTTAGAAGAAACTATGAAATACGCTTGCAATATACCGTTATATCACAATAAATACCTCTTACTCTTCTATTTAATAGCTTAATGTAATGTAAGCTACTTATAGGGGCAAATTATTCTAAAAAAAGGATTGTATACTTCAATTTGTAGGAAAACAGCTATATATCACCGATAAATAGCTAATATCATTGAAAACACTACATTTTATGGGTTTAGAGCAATATGATAAGTAAAACTACTTGTATATATACAATAACGCTACATTTTTTAAGAAACTATGAAAAACGCTAGCAATATACCGTTATATCACAATAAATCACCTCTTACTCTTCTATTTAATAGCTTAATGTAATGTAAGCTACTTATAGGTCCAAATTATTCTAAAAAGAGGATTTTATACTTCCATTTGTAGGAAAACAGCTATATATCACTGATAACTAGGTAAAATCATTGAAAACACTACATTTTATGGGTTTATAATAATATAATAAGTAAAATTACTTGTATATATTCAATAACGCTACAGTTTAGAAGAAATTATGAAAAACGATTGCAATATACCGTTATATCACAATAAATAACCTCTTACTCTTCTATTTAATAGCTTAATGTAATGTAAGCTACTTATAGGTGCAAATTATTCTAAAAAGAAGATTTTATACTTCAATTTGTAGGAAAACAGCTATATATCACTGATCATTGAAAACACTACATTTTATGGGTTTATAGCAATATAATAAGTAAAACTACCTGTATATATACAATAACGCTACAGTTTAGAAGAAACTATGAAAAACGCTTGCAATATACCGTTATATCACAATAAATAACCTCTTACTCTTCTATTTAATAGCTTAATGTAATGTAAGCTACTTATAGGTGCAAATTATTCTAAGAAAAGGATTGTATACTTCAATTTGTAGGAGAACAGCTATATATCACCGATAAATAGCTAATATCATTGAAAACACTACATTTTAAGGGTTTATAGCATATATAAGTAAAACTACTTGCATATATACAATATCGCTAAAGTTTACAAGAAAATATGAAAAACGCTTGCAATATACCGTTATATCACAATAAATAACCTCTTACTCTTCTATTTATTATGATAATGTAATGTAAGCTACTTATAGGTGCAAATTATTCTAAAAAAAAGATTGTGTACTTCAATTTGTAGGAAAACGCTATATATCACCGATAAATAGCTAATATCATTGAAAACACTACATTTTATGGGTTTATAGCAATATGATAAGTAAACTACTTGTATATATACAATAACGCTACAGTTTACAGGAAACTATGAAAACGATTGCAATATACCGTTATATCACAATAAATAACCTCTTACTCTTCTTATTAATAGCTTAATGTAATGTAAGATACTTATAGGTGCAAATTATTCTAAAAAGAGGATTTTTATACTTCAATTTGTAGGAAAACAGCTATATATCACTGATAACTATCTAAAACATTGAAACACTACATTTTATGGTTTATAGCAATATAATAAGTAAAACTACTTGTATATATACAATAACGCTACAGTTTACAAGAAACTATGAAAAACGCTTGCAATATACCGTTATATCACAATAAATAACCTCTTACTCTTCTATTTAATAGCTTAATGTAATGTAAGCTACATATAGGTGCAAATTATTCTAAAAAGAAGATTTTATCCTTCATTTGTAGGAAAACAGCTATATATCACCGATAAATAGCTAATATCATTGAAACACTACATTTTATGGGTTTATAGCAATCTGATAAGTAAAAGTACTTGTATATATACAATAACGCTTCAGTTTACAAGAACTATGAAAAACGCTTGCAATATACCGTTATATCACAATAAAAACCTCTTACTCTTCTATTTATAAGCTTAATGTAATGTAGGCTACTTATAGGTGCAAATTATTCTAAAAAAAGGATGGTATACTTCAATTTGTAGAAAAACAGCTATAAATCACCAATAAATAGCTAATATCATTGAAAACACTACATTTTATGGGTTTATAGCAATATGATAAGTAAAACTACTTGTATATATATACAATAACGCTACAATTTACAAGAAACTATGAAAAACGCTTGCAATATACCTTTATATCACAATAATAACCTCTTACTCTTATATTTATTAGCTTAATGTAATGTAAGCTACTTATAGGTGCAAATTATTCGAAAAAAAGGATTGTATACTTCAATTTGTAGGAAACAGCTATATATCACCGATAATTAGTTAATATATTGAAAACACTACATTTTATGGGTTTTATAGCAATATGATAGTAAACTACTTGTATATATACAATAACGCTACAGTTTACAAGAAACTATGAAAAACGCTTGCAATATACCGTTATATCTCAATAAATAACCTCCTACTCTTCTATTTAATAGCTTAATGTAATGTAAGCTACTTATAGGTGCAAATTATTCTAAAAAGAGGATTTTATACTTCAATTTGTAGGAAAACAGCTATTTATCACCGATAAAATAGCTAATATCAATACACTACATTTTAAGGGTTTATAGCAATATGATAGTAAAACTAATTGTATATATATAACGTATACATAACGCTACAGTTTACAAGAAACTACGAAAAACGCTTGCTATATACCTTTATATCACAATAAATAACCTCTTACTCTTCTATTTATTAGCTTAATGTAATGTAAGCTACTTATAGGTGCAAATTATTCTTAAAAAAGGATGGTATACTTCAATTTGTAGAAAAACAGCTATAAATCACCGATAAATAGCTAATATCCTTGAAAACACTACATTTTATGGGTTTATAGCAATATGACAAGTAAAACTACTTGTTTATATACAATAACGCTACAGTTTACAAGAAACTATGAAAAACGCTTGCAATATACTTTTATATCACAATAAATAACCTCTTACTCTTCTATTTATAAGCTTAATGTAATGTAAGCTACTTATAGGTGCAAATTATTCGAAAAAAAGGATTGTATACTTCAATTTGTAGGAAAACAGCTATATATCACCGATAATTAGCTAATATCATTGAAAACACTACAATTTATGGGTTTATAGCAATATGATAAGTAAAACTACTTGTATATATACAATAACGCTACAGTTTACAAGAAACTATGAAAAACGCTTGCAATATACCGTTATATCACAATAAATAACCTCTTACTCTTGTATTTATTAGGATAATGTAATGTAAGCTACTTATAGGTGCAAATTATTCATAAAAGAGGATTGTATACTTCAATTTGTAGGAAAACAGCTATATATTACCGATAATTAGCAAATGTCATTGAAAACACTACATTTTATGGGTTTATAGCAATATGATAAGTAAATCTACTTGTATATATACACTAACGCTACAGTTTACAAGAAACTATGAAAAACGCTTGCAATATACCGTTATATCACAATAATAACCTCTTACTCTTCTATTTAATAGCTTAATGTAATGTAAGCTACTTATAGGTGCAAATTATTCTAAAAAGAGGATTTTATATTTCAATTTGTAGGAAAACAGCTATATATCACTGATAACTAGATATAATCATTGAAAACACTACATTTTATGGGTTTATAGCAATATAATAAGTAAAACTACTTGTATATATACAATAACGCTACAGTTTAGAAGAAACTATGAAATACGCTTGCAATATACCGTTATATCACAATAAATACCTCTTACTCTTCTATTTAATAGCTTAATGTAATGTAAGCTACTTATAGGTGCAAATTATTCTAAAAAAAGGATTGTATACTTCAATTTGTAGGAAAACAGCTATATATCACCGATAAATAGCTAATATCATTGAAAACACTACATTTTATGGGTTTAGAGCAATATGATAAGTAAAACTACTTGTATATATACAATAACGCTACATTTTATAAGAAACTATGAAAAACGCTTGCAATATACCGTTATATCACAATAAATAACCTCTTACTCTTGTATTTATTAGGATAATGTAATGTAAGCTACTTATAGGTGCAAATTATTCATAAAAGAGGATTGTATACTTCAATTTGTAGGAAAACAGCTGTATATCACCGATATTTAGCTAATATCATTGAAAACACTACATTTTATGGGTTTATAGCAATATGATAAGTAAAACTACTTGTATATATACAATAACGCTACAGTTTACAAGAAACTATGAAAAACGATTGCAATATACCGTTATATCACAATAAATCACCTCTTACTCTTCTATTTAATAGCTTAATGTAATGTAAGCTACTTATAGGTCCAAATTATTCTTCAAAGAGGATTTTATACTTCCATTTGTAGGAAAAAAGCTATATATCACTGATAACTAGGTAAAATCATTGAAAACACTACATTTTATGGGTTTATAATAATATAATAAGTAAAACTACTTGTATATATTCAATAACGCTACAGTTTAGAAGAAACTATGAAAAACGATTGCAATATACCGTTATATCACAATAAATAACCTCTTACTCTTCTATTTAATAGCTTAATGTAATGTAAGCTACTTATAGGTGCAAATTATTCTAAAAAGAAGATTTTATACATCAATTTGTAGGAAAACAGCTATATATCACTGATCATTGAAAACACTACATTTTATGGGTTTATAGCAATATAATAAGTAAAACTACCTGTATATATACAATAACGCTACAATTTAGAAGAAACTATGAAAAACGCTTGTAATATACCGTTATATCACAATAAATAACCTCTTACTCTTCTATTTAATAGCTTAATGTAATGTAAGCTACTTATAGGTGCAAATTATTCTAAGAAAAGGATTGTATACTTCAATTTGTAGGAGAACAGCTATATATCACCGATAAATAGCTAATATCATTGAAAACACTACATTTTAAGGGTTTATAGCAATATGATAAGTAAAACTACTTGCATATATACAATATCGCTAAAGTTTACAAGAAACTATGAAAACGATTGCAATATACGTTATATCACATAAATAACCTCTTACTCTTCTATTTATTATGATAATGTAATGTAAGCTACTTATAGTGCAAATTATTCTAAAAAAAGGATTGTATCTTCAATTTGTAGAAACAGCTATATATCACCGATAAATAGCTAATATCATTGAAAACACTACATTTTATGGGTTTATAGCAATATGATAAGTAAAACTACTTGTATATATACAATAACGCTACAGTTTACAAGAAACTATGAAAACGATTGCAATATACCGTTATATCACAATAAATAACCTCTTACTCTTCTATTTAATAGCTTAATGTAATGTAAGATACTTATAGGTGCAAATTATTCTAAAAAGAGGATTTTATACTTCAATTTGTAGGAAAACAGCTATATATCACTGATAACTATCTAAAATCATTGAAAACACTACATTTTATGGGTTTATAGCAATATAATAAGTAAAACTACTTGTATATATACAATAACGCTACAGTTTACAAGAAACTATGAAAAACGCTTGCAATATACCGTTATATCACAATAAATAACCTCTTACTCTTCTATTTAATAGCTTAATGTAATGTAAGCTACATATAGGTGCAAATTATTCTAAAAAGAAGATTTTATACTTCAATTTGTAGGAAAACAGCTATATATCACCGATAAATAGCTAATATCATTGAAAACACTACATTTTATGGGTTTATAGCAATCTGATAAGTAAAAGTACTTGTATATATACAATAACGCTTCAGTTTACAAGAAACTATGAAAAACGCTTGCAATATACCGTTATATCACAATAAATAACCTCTTACTCTTCTATTTATAAGCTTAATGTAATGTAGGCTACTTATAGGTGCAAATTATTCTAAAAAAAGGATGGTATACTTCAATTTGTAGAAAAACAGCTATAAATCACCAATAAATAGCTAATATCATTGAAAACACTACATTTTATGGGTTTATAGCAATATGATAAGTAAAACTACTTGTATATATACAATAACGCTACAGTTTACAAGAAACTATGAAAAACGCTTGCAATATACCTTTATATCACAATAAATAACCTCTTACTCTTATATTTATTAGCTTAATGTAATGTAAGCTACTTATAGGTGCAAATTATTCGAAAAAAAGGATTGTATACTTCAATTTGTAGGAAAACAGCTATATATCACCGATAATTAGCTAATATCATTGAAAACACTACATTTTATGGGTTTATAGCAATATGATAAGTAAAACTACTTGTATATATACAATAACGCTACAGTTTTACAAGAAACTATGAAAAACGCTTGCAATATACCGTTTATATCTCAATAATAACCTCCTACTCTTCTATTTAATAGCTTAATGTAATGTAAGCTACTTATAGGTGCAAATTATTCTAAAATGAGGATTGTAATACTTCAATTTGTAGAAAACAGCTATATATCACCGATAATTAGCTAATATCATTGAAAACACTACAATTTATGGGTTTATAGCAATATGATAAGTAAACTACTTGTATATATACAATAACGCTACAGTTTTACAAGAACTATGAAAAACGCTTGCATATACCGTTATATCCTAATAATTAACCTCCTACTCTTCTATTTAAAAAGCTTAATGTAATGTAAGCTACTTATAGGTGCAAATTATTCTAAAAAGAGGATTTTATACTTCAATTTGTAGGAAAACAGCTAAATATCACCGATAAATAGCTAATATCATTACACTACATTTAAGGGTTTATAGCAATATGTAAGTAAACTAATTGTATATATACAATAACGCTACAGTTTTTAAGAAACTATGAAAAACGCTTGCAATATACCGTTATATCACAATAAATAACATCTTACTCTTGTATTTATTAGGATAATGTAATGTAAGCTACTTATAGGTGCAAATTATTCTAAAAAGAGGATTTTAAAACTTCAATTTTGTAGGGAAAAAAGCTATATATCACTGATAACTAGGTAAAATCATTGAAACACTACATTTTATGGGTTTATAGCAATATAACAATTAAAACTACTTGTATATATACAATAACGCTACAGTTTAGAAGAAACAATGAAAAACGATTGCAATATACCGTTATATCACAATAAATAACCTCTTACTCTTCTATTTAATAGCTTAATGTAATGTAAGCTACTTATAGGTGCTAATTATTCTAAAAAGAGGATTTTATACTTCAATTTTTTAGGAAAAGAGCTATATATCACTGATAACTAGCTATAATCATTAAAACACTACATTTTATGGGTTTATAGCAATATAATAAGGAAAAACTACTTGTATATATACAATAACGCTACAGTTTAGAAGAAACTATGAAAAACCTGCAAATACCGTTATATCACAATAAATACCTCTTACTTTTCTATTTAATAGCTTAATGTAATGTAAGCTACTTATAGGTGCAAATTATTTTTAAAAAAGGATTGTATACTTCAATTTGTAGGAGACAGCTATATATCACCGATAAATAGCTAATATCATTGAAAACACTACATTTTAAGGGTTTATAGCAATATGATAAGTAAAACTACTTGCATATATACAATATCGCTAAGTTTACAAAAAACTATGAAAAACGCTTGCAATTACCGTTTATATCAACAATAAATAACCTCTTACTCTTCCATTTAATAGCTTAATGTAATGTAAGCTACTTATAGGTGCAAATTATTCTAAAAGAGATTTTATACTTCAATTTGTAGGAAACAGCTATATATCACTGATAACTAGCTATAATCTTGAAAACACTACATTTTATGGGTTTATAGCATATAATAAGTAAAACTACTTTATATTATACAATAACGCTACAGTTTACAAGAAACTATGAAAAACGCTTGCAATATACCGTTATATCACAATAAATACCTCTTACTCTTCTATTTAATAGCTTAATGTAATGTAAGCTACTTATAGGTGCAAATTATTCTAAGAAAAGGATTGTATACATCAATTTGTAGGAGAACAGCTATATATCACCTATAAATAGCTAATATCATTGAAACACTACATTTTATGGGTTTATAGCAATATGATAAGTAAAACTACTTGCATATATACAATATCGCTAAAGTTTACAAGAAACTATGAAATCGCTTGCAATATACCGTTATATCACAAAATAACCTCTTACTCCTCTATTTATTATGATAATGTAATGTAGCTACTTATAGGTGCAAATTATTCTAAAAAAAGGATTGTATACTTCAATTTGTAGGAAAACAGCTATATATCACCGATAAATAGCTAATATCATTGAAAACACTACATTTTATGGGTTTATAGCAATATGATAAGTAAAACTACTTGTATATATACAATAACGCTACAGTTTTACAAGAAACTAAAGAAAAACGCTTGCAATATACCGTTATATCACATAATAACCTCTTACTCTTTATTTATTAGGATAATGTAATGTAAGCTACTTATAGGAGCAAATTAAATTTATAAAAGAGGATTGTATACTTCAATTTGTAGAAAACAGCTATATATTACCGATAATTAGCAAATATCATTGAAAACACTACTTTTATGGGTTTATAGCATATGATAGGTAAATCTACTTGTATATATACACTAACGCTACAGTTTACAAGAAACTATGAAAAACGCTTGCAATATACCGTTATATCACAATAAATAACCCCTTACTCTTCTATTTAATAGGATAATGTAATGTAAGCTACTTATAGGTGCAAATTATTCTAAAAAGAGGATTTTATACTACAATTTGTAGGAAAACAGCTGTATATCACCGATAATTAGCTAATATCATTGAAACACTACATTTTAGGGGTTTATAACAATATGATAAGTAAACTACTTGTATATATACAATAACGCTACAGTTTTAAAGAAACTATGAAAACGCTTGCAATATACCGTTATATCACAATAAATAACCTCTTACTATTCTATTTAATAGCTTAATGTAATGTAAGCTACTTATAGGTCCAAATTATTCTAAAAAAAGGATTGTATACTTCAATTTGTAAGAAACAGCTATATATCACTGATAACTAGCTAAAATCATTGAAAACACTACATTTTATGGGTTTATAGCAATATAATAAATTAAAACTACTTGTATATATACATAACGCTACAGTTTTGAAGAAACTATGAAAAACGCTTGCAATATACCGTTATATCACAATAAATAACCTCTTACTCTTCCATTTAATAGCTTAATGTAATGTAAGCTACTTATAGGTGCAAATTATTCTAAAAAAGGATATTATACCTCAATTTGTAGGAAAACAGCTATATATCACCGATAAATAGCTAATATCATTGAAACCCCTACTTTTATGGGTTTATAGCAAATTTGATAAGTAAACTACTTGTATATATACAATAACGCTACAGTTTACAAGAAACTATGAAAAACGCTTTCTACATACCTTTATATCACAATAAATAGCCTCTTACTCTTCTATTTATTAGCTTAATGTAATGTAAGCTACTTATAGGTGCAAATTATTCTAAAAAAAGGATGGTATACTTCAATTTGTAGAAAAACAGCTATAAATCACCAATAAATAGTTAATATCATTGAAAACACTACATTTTATGGGTTTATAGCAATATGATAAGTAAAACTACTTGTATATATACAATAACGCTACAGTTTACAAGAAACTATGAAAAAAGCTAGCAATATACCTTTATATCACATAATAACCTCTTACTCTTATATTTATTAGCTTAATGTAATAGCTAT
>JACEEZ010019844.1:451202-478362 GCA_016584305.1 Chionoecetes opilio | reverse complement strand
TCTCCGGGACATAGGTCCATACTTTAGAGAAGGCTGGCCCTTCTAAACCCCAAGTTAAATGTTTTTAATATTCACTTATTATTGTTTTAATGTACTCTTGTCTTTTATGTATTTTGTTTTTAAATATTTTATTCATTTTAAAATTTGTTTTAGTTTTCTTTTCCTGTATCTTATTGTGGGGCAGGCGTCATAACCCGCAGTTGCAGCCCCTTTTTAAAACGATAATCCATCCCCATGTCCCAACCCAACCCACTGTCAACCACAGTCTCTAAAGGGCCACCTATGAGCCGAGACCCCCCCCACGTCGCCCCACTGAGTAAAAAGGGCCCGCCGGGCCACCAGGTCACTCTCGTCCCCTTCCAACGAGGAGGGAACGGGCCTTCCAGGGCACTGTAATCGGGCGCAGTGGTCACGTAATCCGGGCGGAGCCTGTTCACCCGCCGTGCTGTGTTTCTTACTGCCTCCTGCTCCGCCAGGCAATCACCACGCGGTTCCCCCCCATTTCGGCCAATGGAGGAAAGGGACGGCGACCGAACCATGGGTCGAACCCCCACCAGCGAGGCCCCAGAGGTACAGACGAAGGACCCTTGCCTTGTTCGCTTGCAGCAGCGAACAAGGCCCTTCGTAACACTACTATTGTGCAATACCAAAAAATATTGGACGAAAAGGCAAAATACACTCACCTCGAGGGTTGGTGGGGGAGGTATCTGGTGCTGTCTGCTGCGCTGGAACCTCGATGGTGTTTTGAAAATAATATACATGACTTATTTTCCATGAAAAAACTTGCCATACACATATTTACCGTCGCAATAGGTTTCCTATTTCATGAAATGCTTAGTAGTATTGTAAAAAGTATAAACTGAACGCAAAAAATGTTGATCGCCCAGTGAGAGGGAGGTCTCACCGGGGTAGCGCTACGTAGCGTAGCGTTACCGGGGTAGCATCTCAAACGCACTAGAACTCACGTTCGCCAGGCTATTCCAATACTTCTCCTACGCCAGCCCTGGCGGAGCAGCGCCTGGCGAGCGCTCGTGGCGTTTAAAAGTAAGAAATCGCGGAGCCTGGCGAACGCTTTCGCCAGCACTGGCGAAAGATTTTAAAAGTACGGCCCTAAGAACACCCACATGCCCTGCCCATCAACTCTACCTTCGATTGCGAGTGCATCGGAGGACACAGGGGGGGCGGCATCCCAGCAAACACACTACGTAAACCTTACGTCTTGAGAAGGTAGCGTTTTGGTAACGTTAGGAAAATTCGTAATATATACGTAAATCATACGTTCACTCTTGAATTGTGTATGTTGTATTTAGGTAGTGTTTGGTTACGTCGCTACGATAAGTTTTTTTTAACGTAATTAAGACGTTATGCAATACGTGTTTCTTCTACTAATATAGTACGTAGTGGTTTTACGTTTCAATTACGTACTTATAACATCATGATGTAACGTGATATTAGAGGATTCAAAACGTTATATATACATAATGAATACGTGGATACATATGTTAAAGATACGTAAGTATTACGTCAATACGAATTGTGTATGTTGTATTTAGGTAGTGTTTGGTTACGTCGCTACAATACGTTTTTCAACGTAATTAAGACGTTACAGAAATACGTGTTTCTTCTACTAATATAGTACGTAGTGGTTTTACGTTTCAATTACGTACTTATAACATCATTATGTAACGTGATATTAGAGGATTCAAATCGTTATATATACCTAATGAATACGTGGATACATATGTTAAAGATACGTAAGTATAACTAACGTTAATATGACATAAACCGTTATCCACGTGAATTCCAATCGGCGTTATGGTGAAAATCAGGTTATATCAGGTAGATCTATAGACACGAAATAACGTACAAACTACGTAGAACATTCACGTGACAAAATTACGTTTTTAGCACGTTTATAGCACCTTTAATTATTTTTTTTATTTACGATTTTGTGACGGAAATACATATGGTTTACATTTAAAATACGGTTGCTTGGATGAAGAAATTTTATTTGAAGTAAATAGTAAATTTCAGGCAGGGCCCCAAGGTTATTATGCATGTACTGTTTCATATTATAGTCTATATAGAAACGTTTTCTATTAGGTTCATATTAGAGATAATGTTAATTAATACGGTATACTATTATAAGTTCTAGTAAATCAAATTGTATTATTTGTTATGCTTATTATATAATCAAATGTAATGATTTCAAACTTTTAAACGGTAAACTTAAAATATATTCAAAGCTATATTCAATAAAAAAAGTCACATACATGATATTATGGGATATTGGGACTACTTAGACTTTTATTTTTGTAGGATTCAAATATATCTGATGGAGTATATATTTTCACATTGACACAAGGATCATTAAGTAAAAGCTAACCTACTGTGGCAAGACATTATGATCACCTCATAAACAGGGCGGGCACTAGTGAGGAGCTTTTACTGGTGGGCTGGTGGCTGGTGCACGCTTTGCACAAATTACTCGCTGTATAATTATCTACTCAACTATACATCTTCCAACTCGAAGGAGCTGTATAGCAAGAACTGTTGCAGAAAGGTAGGCAAATATGGTACGTACCAGGACGGTTGTGGCAATGTGCTCGCTGAAGGTAGTAACGTAGCAAAAACGTAGTGGGATATGTAGCAAATAGGTTGTGAAAAGGTGATGGAACGTGTTAAAAAGGCAGTACAAACGTTTTTGAAACGTGCAAATGGTTCCCAAAATGTTGTAGAAAGGTTGTCAGTTACGTAGTGAAATACGTAGTTAGGACGCACCTGGGGGTCCCCCACAATTCGTATTAGTTACGTATTTTTGCTACGTAAAAGTTACAAAACCGCTACCTTTATACTAAATAGAAAATACGTAAGTGTGTTAGCTGGGATGAGCCTCTAATCACAGGCGTCACTATAAGAATCCTGCCTGCGCCACCACGGGCGAGGACCAACCATCAGAGCCCTCAAGTGAACCTCCAGAGCCTACCATCCGAGCCCTGGGTCACCACTGCCTACAGGCGCTATAGGCACAAATGTAAAAAAATATAAAAAAAATAAAAAAAATACCATTGATATATTTCGTTTTCTGATAAATGAATTAGAACCATGCATAAATTAGCGTTAACTAAATAAATATCATGAAATCGGGTAATTTTTCCCGATTGATAAGGTTATTTATTTAGTTAACGCTAATTTATGCATGCTGCTAATTCATTTATCAGAAAACTAAATATATCAATGGAAAGCTAATGAAATTCCGCTTCTATTGATATTCTCCATGTAAACAGTTTTCTCCCAAAATATTAAATGGCGAAGAGTTTAAGTGAATATTAAGTTCATGCATATTTCTTTAAAAGTCTCATAATGGCATTTCTTTAGTGTGTTTTACGGTTTTTTATTTGATAATATTGTAGAAAAAACATTTCGGAAGATGACAGTATACATTTTATACTGATACACATATCAGTAGGGGTTAGTATATCTATAATAATATAAGCGAAAGTGTGTGTGTGTGTGTGTGTGTGAATAGAATAGAATAGAATAGAATAGAATTTATTATTGCTCAGACTTTATAAATAAAGTATGGAGCACATATGGAGGTGTGTGTGTGTGTGTGTGTGTGTGTGTGTGTGGTATAGGTTCCCCCCCGTGGCGGAATCCCATCATATGGTACATTTTTGGAACCGGGTCGAGCAGGGAAGGTTTTTAAACCCCCTATGAGATGATACGATCACTTTTTTCTCTCTTTTTTTTAACAGCCTATTAGCAAGAATTGTGAAAAAAAAGTGGGGGTTTCGAGAATTAGAGAGAACTGGCAACCCGAAATGCCATGGTCGCTGGCAGTTTTAACTCACAATTTGGTGAAAAGTTGGTCAACTTGGGAAAAAAAAATATGGGCTTTTTCCACTGCACTTAAAACACAAAAGTATTATTTTAAGAACGATTTTTCTTCTATATGTATATTGTTTTAGAAGCCTGGTCTGTAAAAAATGTATTTAACCAAATAAACCCAAATAGGTTATAGTTTAGGAGGGGAGGTAAATGTTACTCTATGATATTATATAGTCAATAACGTATGTTTAGAAGTTATCTATACCTAGGCAGTCATATTTTCCTGTTATTATTTTGTATCAATCAGATAGAAAGCCTGGAAGTGCAATGAGTCGACGCGTGAAGTGGCAATGTTTTTATTCAATCTCCCCGCCACAATCTCCCCGCCACCACTCCCCGCCGCGGCGTGTCGCCTCCACAATGGGCCCCAGACATAACTACGTCACGGTTTGTTTACATCGGTGGGATTGTGGGGATAAGGCGGGTCGCCGCGGGTGGACCTACGAAGGGAAAAACTACGGCGATGGAAGAATTTCGAGTTATTTTGCGCGAAATTGATATTCCAGGTGCTAATTACTGTGCTCTGTTCTCCCTGAGAACACTATAGAGAAGACCTGAGGTAATGGTGATGGCAGAGGCTTCTAAACCAAAAAAAACAGAGTCATAACAGCCTCGTCAAAAGGTAAGCAATGGTAGGTACGTAATGTGTCCCTATCACTTGCTTACTTTTTAAAATGAGACTCTGCTGTGACTGTTTTCCGGGTTTAGAAGCCTTTGCACATCAACCATCACCTCAGGTTCTTCTCTATGTTGTCAGCGAGCACGGAAATACAGCACCTGGAATATCAATTTCGACCAAAACAACTCTAAAAATTTTCATCGTCTTTAGTCTTCTCTTTGTAGGTTGTACATATTCATGGTTATGATAGTATTACAAATCCCTTTATTAATTGATTTCCCTTTTTGTTGTCTTTCCTCATAAAAAGTAGGGGTACATCATGGTTTAAGTTTTACTTGACGGCAATGAACTATTGGTTACCGGTCATTTCGCCCACACGTCAATTCGCCCACAAGACATTTCGCCCACATGAAGAGTCAATTCGCCCACTCTTAAGTAAATTCGCCCACACGATGGGTAATGTCACCGTGGTTATGCAACTTTTTTATGGATGGAGTAATAAGATAATCCCAAGCAAAGGTTGGTGATGTTGGTATAGACTCAAGAGTATGGTATCCGGTCATTTCGCCACATTGCCATTTCGCCACACCATGGAGTTCATTTTCGCCCACCCTAATGGAGGGTCTAGGAGCTAGGAGGCTAAGGTTATATTTGTTTAAGTGGTGTCGAGAACCCCCAACCCCCGCTAGGAGGTTAGCTAGGTTAGTTTTGTTTAGGTTGGGTTTTAGGGTAGGTTTGGATTTGGTAGTTTGGTTAGATAATGGTTAGGTTAGGTTAGGTTAGATTTGGTTAGGTTAGATTTGGTTAGGTTAGGTTAGATTTGGTTAGGTTAGGTTATCGGTGGTCAAGCCCCCTGCTAGGGTTGGTTAATTTTGGTTAGGTTAGGGTTTATTTTGGGTTAGGCAATTTTCTTCTAGATATAAGGAAATTACCTAGATCTAGGGAGTTTTACCCCCCCTACACAAACTCTTTAATTCGTATTTCTGACGCATAAATTGTTCCCAACCGAAAACCCGCATTCCCACCGGCCCCAAACTTGTTTTGGGGGAAGTGGAGAGTATGGGCAAAACACTAGAAATTTACCGTCATTTCGCCCAAGGGTTAATGGTGGTTCAATTCCATTTCTCCCAGAGGAAGATATAGTTACATAAATCCAATGACATGGATCGGTGGGCGAATTGACTTTAGAGTGGGCGAATTGACTTTACATGTGGGCGAATTGACTCTTACATGTGGGCGAATTGACGTGTGGGCGAATGACCGGGTAAACCAATAGTATTCATTGGCTCGTCAATTTAACCCACTTAAACCATGATGTAACACTATTATTATGAGGAAAAGACAACAAAAGGAACTCAATTAATAAGGTATTTAATACTATCATAACCATGAATATGTACAACCTACAAAGAGAAGACTACGACGATGAACATTTTTCGAGTTGTTTTGGGCGAAATTGATATTCCAGGTGCTATATTTCCGTGCTCGCTGAAAAACATAGAGAAGACCTGAGGTGATGGTTTATGTGCAAAGGCTTCTAAACCAGGAAAACAGTCACAGCAGAGTCTCATTAAGAAGTAAGCAAGTGTTTGGGACATATTACGTACCCACCAGTTGCTTCCATTTGACGAGGCTCTGTTTTTGACTCTGTTTTCTTGGTTTAGAAGCCTCTGCCATCAGCCATTACCTCAGGTCTTCTATATAGTGTTGGTCAGCGAGAACAGAGCACAGTAATATAGCACCTGGGGAAAACAATTTCGCGCAAAATAACTCCCAATTCTTCCATCTCCGTAGTTTTCCCTTTTGTAGGTCACCCGCCCGGGGGACCCCCCCCCGCCTTATCCCACAATGCACCGATGTAAACAAACCGTGGAGTAGTTATGGGTAGGGTCCATTAAACCTACATTGTCGCCCGCAACAAGCCGATTTCGGCATTCTTTATTCTTCGTTTTTCCAAGGCATTGCTTATTTTATTTTGACAAGCGTTTGCCAGACGCAGCAGTACTGTCTTAGAAAACAGTGTGAACATCACCCAAATTTACATGCCACAATATACATGTAAAAAAATATATTAAGCTTTGCTACTCGAGGCGAGTAATTTGCATTAAATTGCTATTATAGAACGTTCCATCGTAATGCATGTCATCCATATAATTAGTAGAACAACAGAAGAACTATATTTTTTGGTATTCAGATGCGGTGCATCAATGTTTATCGCGAAATTAATTTATGAAAAATATTGTCGCGGAGCCAAAACACAGGGAGACCAACCTTTGAGTTAAAACTGCCAGCGACCACTGGCATTTCTCGAGTTTCAGATCATTGGAATTGAGGAAACCTTGATATAGGGTGATGGGTAATGGGTGAGTGAATGGGTGGGGGTGGTGGGGAAGGGTGTGGGGTGATGTGTGAGTGAATGGGTGGGGGGTGATGGGTGAGGGGAAAAGGTTGGGGGGTGAGGGTAATGGGTGAGTGAATGGGTGTGTGGTGATGGGTAATGGGTTGGGGTGATGGGTAATGGGTGAGTGAATGGGTGGGGGGTTTATGGGGAATGGGTGAGTGAATGGGTGGGGGTGTGATTGGTAATGGGTGAGTGAATGGGTTGGGGGTGATGTGATTTCAGGGAAGTTAGAAAGGGGGTATCGAAAGTGTGTTTTGGTGGGCCTTCGGCCCACCCCAAAAACAGGTGGTGGTGGGCCACAGGCCCACCAATAGCCCTCCGCAGGAGCTAGCCAAAAAGTCCGCCCGGTGGGCGGCTTTGCGGTAGTTTACCATAAGCTGGCAAACACGGGGGGCAAGTGGAGTTTGTTGGTCCTCCAGCTCGCTCCGACGGGCGGCCTTTGGCTTGAAGACGGCGGGCATTTGGCTTTGAAGACACTAGATCGTGACGTCAGTGCAAGGCACCTATTGGCTTTTTTCTGATGCTGATCACGATTATGGTCTTTGTTTTTTCCGATATTTGGCTTAAAAGCAGTTTTTGAGCCTTTGTAAGCTTAATTACCCCCGTAAATATATATTGTTTCGCCCTTTTCAAAACAAACTATGCTTTTGTGAAAAAAAATATAGAAATTTATTATTGTTCTTCGCAAGATGTACAATTGGTATCGAGATAATTTTACGTCTGTATGATAATAAAACGACCAAATTTAGGTGCTTATAATGGTCAGAAAACTACCTTTATTGCGTTTTCCTATTTTTTATATGAAACTATTAACCCTAGACCAATAATTAGAATGCTTTTTATTAAGCTCAAAGAGATCACCCTAGGCATTTATCCGTTTCTTTTTGCTCATACAGATTTTGAGATTTAACAGATTTAAAATTGCGCAACTTTGTGCCGTTCAGTTTCCAGCAGCTTATTGATGCACCATACATCTTTCTTTTTTCCGTCAAACATTTTTTTTATGTCTTGATGGAGAGCATGTCTGCTGGAATCGTATTCACTTTGAAAATTGTACATTTCTTATTCGCAAAAGTTTTTGCGCATGTATGAAATCTTCCCTTGATTTCTGGAATAATTTTTTCGGGTAATATGCCCAAAAAACCCTAACTTAATGCGGTCATTTATCAATGGAATTTTAATCTGCTTATACCACAGGGAAGCCTGTTGAAAGCTGGATTTTTTTCCCTCGATAACGTTTTCTCGAAAAACAAATCCAGTTTTTGAGATATTAGGAAACATTGCTTCTTTTTTCCATTTTCCGCAGCCTCGTACTGATACATTCCACGGCTAACGTTTTTTCCCCCGAACAAAGGCTGACTGGCTGAGTTCAGTGAGTTCAGTGCAGGGTTTTGAACTATACGATAATTATCGTATTTGTAAGATAATTGACTGTCCGTACGATGTACGATGCATGGTTGAGAATCGTAACACGAAAAATACGATAATTGACTCACAAATAAACTACATTATAAGGCATACAAAAATTGTCATCGGCAAAAAAAAAAAAATATCTGTCGCTGTCAATTTTCCGCCAAAAAAGAGAGAGAGAGAGAGAAGAGGGGAGAGAGAGAGGGGAGAGAGAGAGAGAGAGAGAGAGAGAGAGAGAGAGAGAGAGAGAGAGAGAGAGAGAGAGAGAGAGAGAGAAAAAAAAAAAGAGTAAGAGAGAGTTTTGAGTTTGACTTTTGTCCTTTGCATGACATGGTTTTTGGGACCGTTGCTTGCCGCATTAGAACGCAGATTGTGAGAGGGTATTTAGCAAGATTAAAACCTTACCAAGATAAAGGTAAGAAACTGACTTCTAACGGGAACCAACTTGGTTCTCTTCCAGCAGCGCAGTGTGTAAGGGAAAAGGGAGATGTGTGTTACTTTCATCCCTACACATGATATATTGTCGATGACAACTTACACCTTTAATTTTAAACGCCAGCTGACACAGATGGGATACAAGAATAGAGGAGGAACAGGAATTCCTCTTTTCTTTTGAGGATGATAGCTATGTAGAGTTCTCGAGTTCAGCTTCTTTTGAGTCATTATATGTTACTAAATATATTTTTGTTTTATTTAATTTCATTTATTTTGGACAAAATAAATTAACATGGAATTTTGTGTCATGATTGGATATATTATATATTTTTGGTGAAAAGAGAAAATATTTTTAAAAGTGAATGCTGAATTCAATGATGTATGTTATATAGTTATCTTACTGACCAAATTATTTTAGCTAAGGGTTTTACGTAATCTATCTGAAAATACGATAATTTTGGTGGCTCGGTACGATAATGTGGTTTAAAAAGTTCACAACCCTGGTTCAGTGAGTTCTCAGTTTCCCCTCTCAGAGACTACACGTACGCGTGCGAGCTCTCTCTGGAAAAAGCCGCCCCCCCCCCTCCCTGGGTTTATCTTTCTCCTACCACTCTGTACACTATTAAATATATTATATATATATATATATATATATATATATATATATATATATATATATATATATATATATAATATATTATATATATTATATATTATATATATTAATATATATTATATATTATATATTTCTATTTCGGTTCTGATATGTAAAATTTTGCGGGGGAATGATGTTGAAGTAGATGCATGAAGGCAGTACAAATAATGAGCAGTCTCCTTAAAGCACTTATAGTTATATCTCAAATGTAGTTTGGCATGTGCCACTTGTGCAGTGAACTATTTAAGATGTTTACCTCATGTCCTTCTCTCATCACGCGCCCCAAAGATTCACTACTTTCATTCCTTGTAGCCCTCCTTATCACCCCTTCCGTGCTTCCATAACCTTTACACGGAGATTGAACTATATATACAATATCTGTCCCATTCATAATTATTTATGTATTACTTCTGTAGGGTGTGTGCCATGACAATGTAAAAGGCTTATCTCATGGCTCATGTGCGACCCGCCGTCCCGTCTCGCTACGACACATTAAAACACAGGCTTTAAGAATGATTGAAACAGTCATACTATATGAACGGGAACTTTCTCTCTGATTCTAGACTTTAGTTACCAATATGTTTACTATCATAAAAAATAATGTGTCTTCTCTTTGTTTTTCAGATAAAGTCTATGTGTAATTTTTGAGTGTGAAATAAACGTATTCACAAGAATAAGTCTTTCTTACTTGCTGGCCTCTCAACTGTCTTGCTAATGTGATCTTCAAACCCAATAACATTCACTCCTTAATCTTAAATCATCACTTCCCTGCGGCCACATTAAACTTTCAGTTTTCTTCCTCACACCAACAGTACTGAATTCACTCAATTTTTGAAAGCTTTACTCTGTTAGTAGTACAGTCTCATATGCAAACACTATAATATTGAGTTTCCCTTTTGTTTATCTATACTCATCTCGATACAACATCACAAACATTTGTTTGATTTATCTTTTACTCCATCCATAAACAAGTTGCATAACCCACGGTGACAATACCCATGCTGCATTATGGTACCGGGTACTCTCGTCAACGAATTCTAGTACATACACAAATCGGGAAAACTCGTCGCACGGCTAATGGGTTAAGTTAGGTTACCGTAGGTTAGGTAAAGGTCAGTTAGGTCTAGGTATTTATAATCACAGGTAAAAGCTTATTAGTATACAATACATTACTCCACTCCATACGCACTCTTTAACCCCCTTAAATACATCCCATCATCCCTCCAGTCTACTTTGTCACTTATGCTTTTCTAAAAGTCATGATAGCAGCAACATCTTCTTGTCTTTTGCTAAACATTGTCTTAATTATATTATCATTCGCATATCGAAGATCTGATCTACACAAACCTTTCCAGTTGTAAATCTGCCTTTGCTCCCACTAACCTTGCCATTGTGGATTTTTTGGACTCTTTCAAGTTATGGATTTACCATACAGTCTTACCTCATCACTGCTGGATTACATGGATGACTCAATGAAGATAAATTAAGGCCAACCTAGGTAAACAAAATTGCCAATCTAGCTAATCACAGCCCTGGGATTTAGTCATTAAATTACCCTGTGGTCAAACCATGATAGTCAGACTCCTCCCAGTTCACATCCGATACCCACAACTGATAAATTAATAAAGACATGAATTATGCAAACCCATAAGAACAAATTAAGTGTCACTATAAGACAAGAAAGAAGAAAAATAGGTAAAGAATCGTTTTATAGTGACCTCTCCCATTTTTTTTTCAAACGCAACTAGAATTATTGGTAGATTTTGATGCGTTTTGAAAGATATGTGTACCTTGATTTTTTTCTTGGCAAGAAATTATATTTTTTTATCTCTTGAATCACCTGTGAAAAATAAGTTGATTTTCCAAGAACAAACAAACTAGATTATTCCAAAACACATAAAAATCAACCCAGAAAAATATAGGTCACGAATAAAAATTAAACAAAAGAGCCCTAACCTTAACCTTACTACAACCTAACCTGTCCTGTGGAGGGAGGGACCTGGGTAGGTGCTCGGCGCGGTGGACTGCGTGATGGCGACGGCTGGAGTTTCATATATCTATGTATTCAGATAATTTTTGAAGTGATTTTGACCGAAAGTAAACAGTTTTCCAAGAGGTTTGAAAGTCGTTGAAGACGTAAAGTACTACATGACCCACAAGGTTAGTCCTTCATAAGGTAGTAAAAACGCGATGAAAGCAGGCGTCACTGAAAAGAATCTTCACCCGACAAATGATATCATCCATAACATAAAAACTTATTACCGAGAAAATTTCTTCTGTATAATCTAGCTCAACCTACAAAACCTAATAGAGTATAGTTAACAATTAATATCACCATTATTGTATGTGGGGTACTACTGAACTGTTCATTCAGACTGCATGCAATACCTACTATCTTACTGTTCACTGCACAAGTCCGGCACATGCACAACTACGTACAGTGATAATAAAGTGCGTCTAGGAGACTGCTGTATTATCTCACTCGCCTTCGCATCGTACTTTCAAAACATTCCTCGCACAAATTTTAACATATAAGCTAGCATACATTATAACAATCAGAGTACAGAAAATTCTTATATAGGTCTCTATACCTATGGCACAACTTGTATGACTAATGGTAGTAAACTGGGAACCTCATGTTAACTTCATTTTCTGCTATCTGCATGGTCGTCAAGTAAACTTAAAAACCATCGATTGCTCTTATCATACACTGACATTATTATTAGGACAAAGACAACAAAAGGCACTCAATAAATAAGGTATTTTAATACTATCATAAACTTGATATGTACAACCTACAAGAGAGACTACGACGAGAGAAAAATTTCAAGTTGTTTGGGCGCGAAAATTGATATTTCCAGGTGCTATATTCCGTGCTCTGTATCTCCGTGACAACATACAGACATGAACCTGATGTTGATGGCTGATGTTGCAGAGGCTTCTAAATAAGAAAGACCGTCACAGCAGCGTCATTTAGAGGTAAGCAAGTGGTAGGACAAAATACGTACTACCTACCACCTGCTCCCTCTGAGGAGGCTCTGTTATGACAGTTCCTGGTTTAAAATCCTATGCACTAGCGGTACGCCCGTAGTCCAATGAAAGTGGACATTTAGATTATTTCGAATTTGGAGAGGTGTTTTCTTATGGAAAAATTGAATTTTAAGGGTTGTTTGTCCTTTTTTGGTTTGAGCACTTCTTGCTATGCAAAAATGGACTTTTATATTTATATGCAAAAACATAGCTAGCCCGCTAAAAGTACCGGCTTTATTTGCACCTATCATCAATTCTTGAATCGTACGTTTTCAGGATGCTTCTCTTGTCAAAACAAGTGGGTGCAGGCCCGGAAAACTAGACAGAGATCTGGATCCACGTGGCCGCCTTTTGGCGGTGGACGAGAGGCTTGGAGAATGAGGTGGTGGGGGGCCTTACGTTAGTCGGCGTGATGAAGAGGGGAATCCTCTCCAAGAACTCAGCGGCATCGGGAGGGGTTGACAAGCGGGGGACCAGTGAGAGACATTGCGAAGGATCTGCCCCCATGGTGCTTGCCCCAGTGAAGAAATCAAAAACAGCCAGTTTGCACCTCCAGTGGTTGTTATTTACCGGTCCGTGACCAGAAGAATAGGATAATTTTGGAAGAAGGTTAGTGAAGTGGGTGGAGAGAAGAGAAAACCTAAAGCAGCAAAGGATTCGTGGAGAAGAAATATGGACACGGCTGTTTGACATAACGGCTGCCATTACACGAATTATGCCTCTGCAAGGACCAGGAATTACACATGATCCAACCCCCATCTGTGCCACGCTGAGAGCACACGTTAGTGTGACTGCCCCTGGCCAGCAAAGTCCCTTACTTTAGACCTGAGTGGCTGTACCCAGAGGATCAAGGGGGAGGAGAGTGCAATGAGATGACAGGGTAGACAAGAATGGAGACGCAGAGCAAGTGAAAGCAGCCAAAGAGAAAGCAGTGGAAGAGGAGGGCAAGATGAAAGAAGACGAAGCAGAACGCAGAAGAAAGATGAAAGGGTCAGGACCGTCTCTGAGCTGCAGGAGCAGAGTTCTAGGCCAGGCTGAAGTCACACAGGATTCTGAGATGTGACGGAAAGTCGTCGTTTCACCTGCTCACTCAGAGGAAAGAGGAAGGAGCCAACAGGAGGCTGCCATTATTTAGAGGACGACCGAGGCTGCTCAGGGAGAAGGCTGGGGTCCCTGGCAACCCTGTGATGCAGTACTGGACAGGCCAGCTGCAATGAAGAAACACAATGCCAGTCCGGACTGGCGATGGCAAGCATACGGTTAGGGACGTTTCCGCCCATGCTGCTGCTGCTTGGCTTCGGATTACTCAAGGGACCTTATCGCGCTGACGGCCACCTTCTCTCCAGACATGTCGTAATTGGTCTGCGATCCTAACAAGCTGAGGAGGGCCAGCAGGATTTTTTTTTTTTTTTTTGTTTTGGGCCCATGAGCATCGGCCAGGGGAAGCACCAGGGTACCAAAATAGTTGGATTGGGTTACGATGGGAGGAAGGACAAAGACCAGGGCGATGGTGTCCGACAAGCTATGGGAAACTGCCACCCAGGTTGATTCAGGGAGGAGCATGTGTCAGTGAAAGAGGAGCCATCTGGAAGGTACATTTGGCACTTTGTACCAAGGACCCCGGGATGCACCTGAGAAGCCTGCGTTCAAGGTGGCTCAGGCTCTCTATGATCTGCCTCGGTGACATACGACTCCAAGACTCACTGATCGTACTGCAAGGTGACTCAACTGGACCAACACGGGGGGAAGGGTAGGCTACTCCGCCCATTTGGAGAAGATGCTGGGACGCAAGCTCTTCGGAGTATATGCTGTTGCACAAAACGAGTTCGCCCCTGCCACCTGATCACCAGCATCGACGGGCCGACCTCAATCTGAACACTGGCTTCACGGGCCAAGTGGTGCAGTCGGCTGTCCAGCGGAATGAGATGCAGTACAACGCAGAGTTCGAGGAGTGCCAGGCGGTGAAGATCTTACGGAGATACCCGGAGATATATCCGTCGGTCAACATGTACACTGACCAGAAGGTCTCTACCAGCTGGTCCAGGCTGGAAGCGGGGCGTTCTCCACCGTCGAGCTGCAGGAGATCAAGTGTGGCAAGGTTGTCCCATCCAGCATGGCTCACCCACAGCAGCCCAGTCGCGCGTGTACGTGTGGACCAGAAAGATGGTAACTGGAATGGCAAAGAACTGAACACCCTGACATCCTAGTCAAGTACTGCTGCAGTCCTGTACTTCAAAACTCTACTTACCGACTTTTAGACTGTTTGTTCACACAGACTAGAGGACGCCCAAGCACATCCTCACCGCAGCTCAGGGAGTGATGATGGGTCGCAGCCCAAGACGGTCCAGGACAGCTGGGACCTTTCTACGTTGGCGGACAGGAGCAGGTTCGCACCCACTCAGAAATGTGTCATACTCTGATGATGGAGAGTCCAAGAGTGAGGAGACAGCCAGGGGTCGCCGTGACCCAGATTTGAAGCTGAGGGCTGGGCGAAGGAGTATGGGGAACCAACCAGTGTACAGACCTCGCATCACACCCACGCTGAATTGTCAGCCAACCAGCTTGCAGACAATGATCAGCGGGCCGCGCTGGCCAGGTTGCACGAGCCGGCATTCACCTGTTCACGGTCAGGGGAATCAGATCCAGGAGATCCTGGTCAAGCCGTTACGAGTTCCGGGAGTTCTCTATCCACATCAGAGCACGGAAAAGAGTCCGTGAAGCAGGTGACAGCGGCCGCCGCAGCAGGGTGAGGGCAGAAGGCCAGAGACGGGTTCATCGGGCTCAGGCCCACCACAGGGAGACCATGCCCTCGCAGTAAGGTCTAAGAAGGACATGATGGACAAGTTTCTAGGCCAAGTACGCAGGCTGTGACACTTCTGTGATGTATGCCTGATGATACAAACTGATCAGAAAGAGGTTACCACGCTAGTCATTTGGCACTCATAGTGGTGCATGATGCAATAAAAAGGACAAACCGGACACTGCGTACTCATTTAAGCATATCGATAAGGGGTTGGCAATATTTTAACAAGTGCGATTTGCATTAAAGAATTGCTCAATGCAAAATGGAAACAGATATTAATCGTTTAGAATTCCTATTTTACATAGGAAAATGGATGCCAAAGTTGAGAAAAAGAATTTTTTGTTATACGGCGTACCCTACTCTGCCATCAGCCATTATACTCAGGTCTTCTCTATATGTTGCAACGAGAACAGAACACGGTAACTTATAGCACTGCAATTATCAATTTCACACGCAAAATAAACTTATAAATTCTTCCATCGGTCTAGTTTTCCTCCGTAGGTCCACCCGCGGCGCGACCCCGACTTGTCCCCACAATGACCGATGTAAACAAACCGTGACCGAGTTATGTATAGGGCCCATTGGATCAGCGGGCGGCACACACTGGACCTCCTGCCTTACCCAAAACCCCCTTAGCAACAGCAGCGTGTTGTCCACCGAAGGGAAACTGCAAAGCCGCCCCGGTGTACTCAACAGGGCGGATTTATGGTGTGGGCGGTGGGAAGGCTAGGCCCTGAATGAAATGTGGGTTAAAATCTAGAGTACTCTCCCGCCCTTATTAGCGGGCCGGGACAGTTTGGCCTACGGAAAATTTGCCTACGGACAATTTGCCTACCGGACAGTTTGCATACGGACAGTTTGCCTACCGGACCCATTTTCGCCTACCGGACAATTTGCCTACGGACACTTTGCCTCCGTGTTTCCACAGGAAAAATTTTCTTCACCTTGGACAGTTATAGTGATAACCCTACCGTAGATAACAGTATAGTCCCCGGCTGCAATAATGTCGGCAGGCGCCAAATATTACGAATTATAGCATCACTACTGATGTATATGTGCCACTGAAGATGATACACAGTAGTTCATATAGGTGACAGGACAGCTCATACCGCGGACAACTCATACCGGACAATTCATACCATGCTAATTCATACCCCGGGCAATTCATACGCCGGACAATTCATACCCCGGGCAATTCATACCATGGTCAATTCATACCCCAGACAATTCATACCCCGGACAATTCATACCAGACAATTCATACCCCGGACAACTCATACCGGACAATTCATACCATGCTAATTCATACCCATAGGTGGGCGTTATCGCGATAAATTATCGCGATAACGATATCGGGTTATCGGTTATCCGAAGAAAAAAAATCCACGTTATTGATTCATCGGTATCGCTGGTACTTTTGGTTCCAAACTAGCGATAATCGATGATTTTATTTTTTGCTTCCAGTTTAGCACAAGGGGGAGCCGCGCGTGCCTTGGAGGCAGAAATAGGTAGGTCCGAGCTGGGAACCGAAACAACGGTCTAAACCCAGCTAACCGTCTTGACGTCTTCTCAAAACGTTCGCTCAGCTTGTCCAGCGCCGTGCAGTTGAGCGCTTGTTTTCCCTCGGCAAGGACATCAACAGGGCCCAAGAGGAGCTCCCTGTCTGATGGAAATTCAACATGCTCATGTTTATGAAGGGGACATGCTGCAGAACCTGACCTAGACTGTGGCTGTGCAAAAGACATTTTTAGTAGTTTAAACTTTCAAATGTAGTTATTTACTTAAAAAACCGTAGATTTCATTAGTGAAGAGACAGGATAAACATTGAATTTAGAAGATATTAGTGTGCAAAAGGTAAATGAAGGGTTTCCTAACAGTTTACTGCTAGCATTTAAGATTTTTTATTTAAAATATCAATATCGCTATCGTAGTATCGGAATTTTGGATTTATCGATTTATCGGTTATCGCCTTATCGGGCGATAAATGTATCGCCAGTTATCGATTATCGGTTATCGCCGATAAGGTTATCGTTATCGATTTATCGGTTATCGTGATAAAAAAATTCGTTATCGCGCCCACCTATGTTCATACCCCGGTCAATTCATACACCGGACGCCGGACAATTCATACCCTGGACAATTCATACCATGCTAATTCATACCCCAGTCACCGAATAGTTTAATTATTGGAAATAATTAAATAAATTTTTTAATGTTTATAAATAATTAATATAGGCCTATAACGTCTCATATATACTTTTTTTGGGCATGAAATTATTTTTTTTTTTTTTTTCTTGCCTAAAAAAAATTCAAAACTTGTATATGATAGAATAAGCTTGTCCATATGTTAATTGGGGGTTTCAGGTCAGACTGCTGAAAATTGAAAAAAATTGGTTTAATAAAAATTTTGAATTACTATTATTCAAAAACTAAGCTTCATTGGCGATTGCAAATGGTTGCATTTAGACAGCATTAGTGTGGACTTTATTCAATTAGTGCCCGGTATGGGTATGTCAAAAAGTATGAGAGCGGTAACTCTTACAATTTGTATCTATTTTACACTTTGTTACCCTCTATCTCAGTTAATTATTGACGGAAAGTGTTCATTTTTACTGGGCATATGATTGACATTATCCACTATATATGTGCAAAGAATGAGCTCTGAGTGGGCTTTAGTTTGAAAAATGAAAAAAAACAATCTTTTTTTGCATATTTATGCTCGTCCCATTCACGCACCAAGAATGATAGAGACTTGAGTTACGGTATACTTTTAGAAATTAATGGTATCTACCTCCAAATTAAAAAGTTTGAGGAATTCAATAAAAAATATGCTCTCTATAATTGTTCAAAAATGAGCTTAAAATCACTTTTTTGAAGATTTTCAAAGTCTTCCCGTTTCAAAAGGGAGGTTCATTCAGGCATGCAATTCACTCTATATTGTGTAAAATTCAATGCTGCTTGCCATTTGAGTGCCAAAAAAAAAAAAAAATTGTTTTCTTGCAAATACTTAAAATATTTTGGGGGGGTAAAACCACTGCAATTATTACCCATATTTAAGTCAATAACACTCAAAGACTAATTAAGATACTGCAATGAAATTCCGTCCTCTATCGCACTATACTACTGTCTAGAAGCTATTTAGGTTTCATATATATAGAGTTAAAACTGTTAAAATTATAATGCTATAAATATGACTTTTACATGGGAGAACTCATGCAAAGGTACCTTTTACGGCACTATTTTTCCTATTCTAAGCTTCTTTGAGAAACAGTATATATTTTTTATAGATCATAGATAAACTATCTTGGCTGAAATTGTGCACGAATGATGTCAGTTTAATAATAAGAATTTTGAAGGGGACAAAAATAAATGTTTTCTACAAATTTAATCACTCATATCTGTCTTGTTTATTATGAAAAACAGATACTATTGGGGAGCTGGGCTTATTATTGTCCCCATTATATAGATTAAAAAGAAAAATGAAATGCAACTATTTTGAAAATTTGTGAAAACATTATCGAAAGGCCCTTTTTAAAGTAATCGCCCAGACCCTTTTTTTTTCGCTTAATTATGTTGAATGAGCACTCAAAACACCTAATCCACCAAAAATAATTGATTTCCAGGCCTTATTTCCGTAAAAACACGACTTTTGTAAAAAGCGCGAAAAAAAAAATCTTCCCTCCAACAGGGCTACGACTGTTATTGATGACGTCAGAAGAGTGACGCCCGCAGAGGCTCCAATGTAAACATCTGTCTGACACCTGTCGGCAAATGTTATGATGAGCGATTGTACTTCGGTGTCAGACAGTGAATCTGTCGCTGTGACAGATCTAGAGTACGATGCTCAATCTGAGACCGAAAGAAATGACGCTGGTCGCGTATATGAGAATTACTGAGGCCAAAACTTGGATGGGTAAGTAAGGTAAATTGGTAAATTTGTGTGTGGGAATAAATAATGACTAACCTAAACTCTATCCTAACCAATCCAGGTAAAATTTTTGTTTTTTCCTGCAATTGGAATTAGATCGGAGCTTTTTGGTAAGGTTAGGTAAGGTTAGTAATATTATTTTAGGGAGTCCAGAGAGGGGGGTTGAAGGGGGCATCCCTCCCCCACTTTATAATTACGTTGTAGAAGTATCTGAAGGGATATGTGAAGGCCTGTCGGATGAAAAATAAAATAATAATAATAATAATAAGGACGGGAAAGGACTCTAGAATTTTACCAGAATTAATATCGGCAACAGTTCCAGGTCACGCAAATAATCAGATCGACAAGTTGAGGATGTTTATAACTACGTGCCTTGTAATGCATTAAACTACAGTAGAACTAAAAAAGGTATTATTCTAGTGTTTGCCCATACTCCCCCTCTCCCACAAAACAAGCTTGGGGACCTGGGGGAATGCGGGATATTTGGCTGGGGTACAAAATATGCGTCGCAAACACATAGTTTTTGAGTTTGGGGTGTTGAAAAAATTCCCTAGAACTAGGGAAAATTCATTGGATTTCTTCTGAGTCAAGAAATGTGTGAAGCTGCCGATCCTCACAGAATGATGACCGAAGTGTCGAGAACCCCCCCAACCCCCCGCTAGGAGGTTAGGTTATATTTGTTTAGGTTAGGGTAGGTTAAATTTGGTTAGGTTAGGTTAGATTTGGTTAGGTTAGGTTATCGGTGGGTCAAGCCCCATGTTAGGTTAGGTTAGGTTAATTTTGGTTAGGTAAATTTCTCTAGATATAAGGAAATTACCCTAGATCTAGGGAACTTTACCCCCCTCCACAACTCTTAAATTTCGTGTTGCCGATGCATCATTTGTTCTCCACCCGAAAACCCCGCATTCCCACAGGTCCCCAAACTTGTTTGGGGGAAGTGGGAGAGTATGGGAAACACTAGAATTTTACCCTAAAAAAGCCCACTAATAAGGGCGGAAAAGGACTCTAGAATTTTTCCAACCCAAGGAAAGCATAAGCACAAGAGAGTATGATACTGGTAATACTCATTGACAGGCTTATTGATTGACTTAATTACTTCCCGCTTCCTGACAGCAGATCGAGGACGTTTAGGAGTGGGTAGTCTAGTTGCTGAGCATGAGGCTGGTGAGACTGAGAGAGAACCATGTCCATCAGGAGTCTGGCAACTTGTCACAGGGCCAGGGGCGGGGGTCAAGTTCTTAGCTCTTGTTTTGGTCGAAGCAAGAGTGGAGCAGGTGCCCTCCGGGTAGATTGTCGGGACCTGGAACTTATCCTTCAAATCCAATTTGGTTGATATCCTCATAGACACTTTCATCCAGTTGCTGTAGCAATCCCGCTGGAAGTGATCACTACAAATCCTTGCAAATGTTAACTTCCCGTTCCATTTGCTCTTGTCCGCCGCACAAACCTCTTCCATACATATAACGTTGTCGTATCAGTCGGAAAGTTGTGCAAACTTCTCTCGAAAGGCACAGCTGTCTTGCTGCACCCATAAAGGATGCATGCATTTGGCATATCGCAAAAAAAATCTATCAGAAACACCCAAAAATCTTCAAGTACTAAATTTATCTCCTGTGTTTACATTTCTCTGAATCTGCGGGCGGGGAGAACGCTGCCTTTTGCTACGTCACCGACCCGTGGCGCATCGTCTGCAAACCTTGAGGAGTGTTTTGAGAACTCGGGGAATTTGCAGATTTTGATTGCGGATTCTTTAAAAACAGCTGACTGGATGCAAAAAGTGACGACGTATTGTTGATGTACTCGTTAATGGCTATGATTTGATTGCATTAAATCAGGAATGATGAAATGGTCTGGACGATTACTTTAAGCTTTTGTAACACAACCATAAAATTCATTTAACAATAATCTACCTGTTTTATACGTACAATTATATGCATTTAAAAAAATATATATTCAATTTTGTATTCAGGGAAAATGTTCACGAAATAAAAGCCTTGACTTATTGTCGCAGGTAACATTTGAGTAGAGTATTTTTGGGGGGTAAAAAGGACTGCAATTATTACCGCTATTTAAGTCACTAAGACTCCAAGATTAATAAAGATACAGCAATGACATTTAACTCCAATCACACTATACTCTTGTCTATATGCTGTTACAGTTTCATGTAAATATACTAAATACTGTTAAAATTATAATGCTCTAAATATAGACTTTTACACGGAACAATTCATGCAAAGGCACCTTTTGAAGTACTATTATTCCAAAACTAAGCTTCATTGAGAAACGGTATATATTTTTTATAGATGATAGAGAAACTATCTGCTACTGAAATCGTGCGCGAATGATGCCAGTTCAAAGAAAAAGAATTTTGTAGGGGACAATAATTTTTTTCGTCCTATTTAATCACTCATATCTTTTTTGTTTATTATCATTAAGAGTTTATATTGGGTGGCTGGGCTTAAAACAGTCCTTAGTATATACTCTAAAATGAAAAATGAAATCAAACTATTTTGAAAAAATAAATCAAAAGGTCATGTTTAAGCTTTTGTAACATAACCATAAAATGCATTTAACAATAATCTACCTTTTCCATACGTGAAACGATCTGCATTCTACAGAATCCAACATTCAATTTTGTATTTAGGGAAAAGTTGAATGAGATATCAGCTTTGAGTTATTGCCGCTGGCCCAATTTGAAGACAAAAAATACTACTCTTTGAAAGGCTCTATCTCCAAAACCAAAATTGGTAGAAAGAGTCACAAGGTGTCATTTAAGCCGGAATAGGTCATTCTTGTTATGATTAGAGCCATTCATATTTTTGTCATTAACTTTCGGTCTTATGGGTGAAAATAGAGCAAATCTGCTTGATTTTGCAACATTTTTGGATGTAACTCCGAATTTTATCGACCGATGTTTATCATATTCATATCAACGACGCATTTGGACGTCCCCCACACCATATCCGAAAATCAGCTTAATCCAAGAAAATTAAGTCACTCACTCAAACACACTTGTGAAAGTTTGGGGATTATATATTCAAAGTCATATGAGGGGTAAGAATATACAATGTCTCGAAGATTTTTTTCTCGACAGGATGTCGCTGGACTTCAATGACACATCATTTTTAATGGCATTTCCACACTTAGAATTTTTTTTTAAATATTTATTTAAATGCCCCAATTCAGCTCCTTAGTGGGAAAAATATTAATTTTCAGAAATCATTCATAGGTACAAAGTACCCTTTTTTTTATATTTTCTATCTCGGTAACCAATCGTTGTTGAGCGACCCCATTAGTGATTCTTAGACCTTTAAACTATTCGCCCGGCACCCGTAATGCAATTTTTTTTTACTTTTTATAACTTTCAACTTACAACTTTTCAACTTTTATAATGAAGGGTATCAATAGAAGCGCAGTTTTATTAGCTTTCCATTGAAGTATTTCGTTTTCTGATAAATGAATTAGAACCATGCATAAATTAGCGTTAAATAAATTAATAAAATCCTCAATCGGGTAATTTTCCCGATTGATGAGGTTATTTATTTAGTTAACGCTAATTTATACATGGTGCTAATTCATTTATCAGAAAACGAAATATATAAATAAATAAATAACCTCATCAATCGGGAAAATTACCCGATTGATGATTTTATTTATTTATTTAACGCTAATTCATGCATGGTTCTAATTCATTTATCAGAAAACGAAATACATCAATGGAAAGCTAATACAATTGCGCTTCTATTGATACCCTTCATGATAAAAGATGACTCGCAAAGTTTTAAATGGCGAAAGTTGAAGTAAATATAAGTTCATGCATATTTCTTCAGTCTCGTAATGGCATTTCTGTAGCGTGTTTTACTGTTTTTTATTTGATAATATTATAGAACAAACATTTACGAAGATAGCAGTATATCATATATACTGATAAACCAGTCTATATGATAGTCATATGCAGCAAGTGAATGGGCCAGCAGACTGGCTATGGGGCCAGTAGCTACTGCAGCGTCCACCGCGCGTAGTTGCGGAGTGTCACATCCAGTTCTACTGTTATCTATGGATGAACCAAAGACTACTGTACACTGGACTTGCTACTCATTTTGGGCTATTTCCAGTGGATGCCATTTTTGCGATTCCTGACAATGTCGAACATCACTCCCATTTCCCTTCCTATGGTTTATCAGTATAAATGATATACCGTTATCTTCGTAAATTTTTGTTCTATAATATTATCAAATAAAAAACTGTAAAATACACTAAAGAAATGCCATTATGAGACTGAAGAAATATGCATGAACTTAATATTCACTAAAACTCTTCGCCATTTAATATTTTGCGAGAAAACATTTTACATGAAACATATCAATAGAAGCGGAATTTTATTAGCTTTCCATTCATATATTTCGTTGTCTGATAAATGAATTAGAACCATACATAAATTAGCGTAAATAAATAACCTCATCAAGCGGGAAAATTACCCGATTGATGATTTATTTAGTTAACGCTAATTTATGCATGGTTCTAATTCATTTATCAGAAAACGAAATATATCAATGGAAAGCTAATAAAATTCCGCTTCTATTGATATGTTGCATGTAAAAAGTCTTTACGCAAAATATTAAATGGCGAAGAGTTTAAGTGAATATTAAGATCATGCATATTTCTTCAGTCTCACAATGGCATTTTTTTTGTGAATTTTACAGTTTTTTATTTGATAATATTATAGAATAATCATTTACGAAGATAACAGTGTATCATTTATACTGATAAACCATAGTCTACTGTATTCATGAAACACTTTTTTACTTGCCGATCCGATTGATGATGCAATTTTTTTAGTTAACGCTAATTTATGTATGGTTCTAACTAATTTATCAGAAAACGAAATATATCAATGGATAGCTAATGAAAATCCGCTTCTATTGAAATGTTTCATCTAAAATGTTTGCTCGCAAAATATTAAATGGCGAAGAGTTTAAGTGAATGCATATTTCTTCACTCCCTCATAATTTCATTTCTTTAGTGTATTTTACTGTTTTTATTTGATAATATTACAGAAAAAAAACATTTGCGAAGATAACGGTATATCATTTATACTGATAAACCACAGGAAGGGAAATGGGGGTGATGCTCGAAAATGTCAGGAATCGCAAAACTGGCCTCCACTGGTCATGGGCGGGTTGGCGCGGAGCACGAGTAGCAAGTCCAGTATATAGTAGTCTTAGGATGAACACATCAGTATCTACTGAGCATATCAGCACAGCTTGGTATCCTTCCTTTGCAGCGTGGTTAGCATGTAATAGTAAGCGACCATCTCCTTCGAGGTGCTTAATGTGTTGGAGGCGATGTGGAGGCTGGCTGACGAAGTGGAGGGCACTGGCTGACGAAGTGGAGGGCACAGAGGAGATGGACGATGCTGCAGAAAACTCTGACAATTCGAACTTCAGTTCTGATTATGGAAAGTTGGAAAGTTGTTGAAAAATTTGAACTTGGCCTGAAACAGGTAGAATTATCCGAAGTTCGAATCATACGGGTTCGAATTAGAGAGGGTTTACTGTACATGGCTACACCCTCCTCCCCCACTTACGTAATTTTTCAACGGTCCCCACTGCATGTTCATCACAAATCTGAAAATTAAAATTTACCTGACAATGATAGCTATTCATATACTATTATCACAAGTGCTTATGGGCCCTTCGGACCCATGTATTGATGTTTGTAGTAGTAGTATATATTAGACAACATGTGATTGCAAGCTCCAATCGTGTTGTTGCTGTCGTTGGTCACTGGTCAAAGTGTCTCGTGGTAGACCACGTTCTGTGTGATTCCAACCCTTTGTGTTCCGTGTGATTCCAACACACACACACTCACACACGCACACAAACGTCCATGAGTCTACTGAGTTTGTGGAATGCGGCAAGACGTTACCGCAGAGTTTTTCCTGTAATCTAATACTCCTAAAGTGTTTTTAGCCCAAAACCCCACTTCAAAATTATTCAATCAACATGGGACCAAGCCGCTTACCACCTACGATTTATTTGCGATTTTTGGAGCCTACTCATCAAAACTGAATTTAAAGTTTCGGCTACCCAAAACAGACAAGACAGACACACACAGACACACGGCTATTCCTATAGTATATTAGACAAGTGCTTGTGGGCCCTTCGGACCCATGTATTGATGTTTGTAGTAGTAGTATATATTAGACAACAATGTGAGTGCAAACTACAATCGTGTTGTTGCTGTCGTTGGTCACTGATCAGAGTGCCTCGGGGTAGACCACCTACCACCACCGTAGCCTGCCTCACCCCAGCCCCACGCCTGTCCTGCACGCACACACACCCGCACCCGCACGCACACACACACACATGCACACACACACCACACACACCACACACACACACCACACACAACACACACACACACACACACATGCATGCATGCACACACACAAACGGTAAGTCCATGAGTCTACTGAGTTTGTGGAATGCGGCAAAACGTTACCGCAGAGTTTTTCCTGTAATCTAATACTCCTAAAGTGTTTTTAGCCCAAACCCCCCCTTCAAAATTATTCAATCAACATGGGACCAAGCCGCTTACCACCTACGATTATTTGCGATTTGTTGAGCCTATTTTCATCAAAATTGAATTTACAGTTTCGGCTACCCAAAACAGACCAGACAGACACACACACAGACACACGGCTAACTCCTATAGTATATTAGATTCTCTAAGTTTTTTGTCATTAGAACATGATTAACCTGTTTCCATATATGTTGTCACTATAGGGTAGTCCAGTTAATCAATGGTTTGACCTAGACAAAATTGGAACAGAAATATTTTGTTTACACATAACTCATGATAACCTATAAAACAAACATATAAAAAAAGTAGAACAAAGGAAGCTAGGAAAGACCCCTTTTGGGGGGACCTCCCCGCTCCCCCGCGGAGGGTACCTTTTCTCATACTTTGTTTTTTCTCCATAACGGTGCATCGTACAGGTAAAAATTATACGGACGAAAAAAATATGCACAAGTTTATCTCTGTATATTTTTGCTATAAATATTATGAATTTTGCGTAAATTAGCATGAAAGTAGAGGACACAAATGCACTGATATCAAAGAAAATGCTTTCGCGCTTACATTCTTTTAACCCGGGAACTGGCGGAGCAAAGATTGTTTTAGTGCCACCAGTGCGGGGATGTGAGTAAAACAGTGACCATTACAGAATTGGATGAAAATCACATCAACGTCAAGGTAGTAAAAATCAGCATCCGGCAATTTATCTATTTTTAACCCAAACGTATGGGGTTGTGGTTGTGGTTGTGGTCGGGAGTGAAATCTCTGGCGCGAATGGCACCAAACCGCCGGCGAGAGACTGCTGAGGTGGGATCAGGGGTGCCACTCCTTTGGATTTTTCCCAAAATGTTGAGGGGATTATTCAAGTATTTCTCAGTAGTTTATCTCAAGGTAAGCATAGGTACCGTTGTACCGTACCTTGAGATAAACTACTGGAGAAATACATGAATAATCCCCCCAAAAGTCCCAAGATAGACAAAAAATATCCCAACGCCAGGACCTAAATCCCGAGATCTTGGGAAAAAAACCCAAGGAGTGGTATATCTCTGCGTACAGCGTAGTTAGGCAGATGGTGGTATGTGTTATCGAGGGCTGACATCAAGGCGTATATGTGACACAGTTTGTAGACTTCTACGAATTTTGGCGCGGTTTTTGTATGCAATTGAAAATTGCGCTTCCGGAAGGCTTGCCACAGTCGCTCAGCAGAGCCTTCCGGAAGGCTTGCCGCAGCCCACAGACTGTTGAGAGTTGAGGAATATATACATATTTCTCAGTTCGTAATGGATTTCTTTGCGTGTTTAAGTTTTTATTTGATAATATTATATTTGAACATTTTTATATCTATCCTAGTTCGTAATGATTTCATTTGTATGTGATATTGAGCATAGTGAATGTAAGACTGTTTCCCA
>JACEEZ010019844.1:444822-448797 GCA_016584305.1 Chionoecetes opilio | reverse complement strand
TTATAAGAAGGACTAGAAAGGCCCCTTAGTTGCAGTCCAAAAGAAGACAGTAAGAGAATAAAGAAAGGGGGGGGGGGCCAATTTAGTTCGGGAGGTGTCTTGTCACTCCTCTCATGAAAAAATTGAAGTCGTAGGAAGGTGGAAAAATAGAAACAGGAAGAACGATCCAGAGTTTACGAGTTTGCCAGCTAACCCTTCACGCCCAGATCTTTCCTTGGCTATATAAAATCATCTGTTGTTAGCCATGAAATTACGAAAAGCAACTTACTATACCCAATTAGTTAGTGGGAAAGGATACTAAACTGGTCATATCTATAAAACATTGCTTATATTCACTAAAAATCGTCTAATGGTACCCAAATTACAATGGAAATTACGTTCTGGGCCTCAAGGGGTTAATGTACAGTCTCCTCCTCCTCCTCCTCCTTTTTCTTCCTCCTTCATTTGCTCCTATTTCTACGACACCAACCTCTTCTCCTCCTCCTCCTCCTCCTCCTCCTCCTTCTTCCTTTTTCCTCTCCTCTCCCCTTTTTCTTTCTCCTTCATTTGCTCCTATTTCTACAACACCAACCTCCTCCTCCTCCTCCTCCTCCTCCTCCTCCTCTCCTCCTCCTCCTTCTTCCTTTTTCCCCCCTTTTTCTTCCTCCTTCTTTGCTCCTATTTCTACAACACCAACCTCCTCCTCCTCCTCCTCCTCCTCCTCCTCCTCCTCCTCCTCAAGATGTACAGTCTCCAGCCGTTGTTAGTGTTTATATCGTCTGTATATATTTTTGGTGAGAAAGTCCTGTTTTTTCCACTAGTGTTTGTATGGGTGTATAGGCTCACTGTGTAGGCCTAGGTACCCGTATGTATGTGCTTGTATTTCATTGCAAAGTTTGATTTAAGGATGAACGGTTGGATCCGGTTGGCTGAACGGTTGTTATCATTATTATTATTAGTATTATTTATATTATGATATTCACTTCTTGATTAGAAATTAACACCAGAATAATCTTATCACAATCCCATCTTCAATTTCTTTTCTAATTATACTCGGTTTATTTTTTTCATTTCCGCCTTTGCGCTCCCCAACATTCTTTCTTTCCTCTTGCACTATTTTTTTTCTTTCTCTCTCTCTCTCTGTCTCTGTCTCTGTCTCTCTCTCTCTCTCTCTCTCTCTCTCTCTCTCTCTCTCTCTCTCTGTCTCTGTCTCTGTCTCTGTCTCTGTCTCTCTCTCTGTCTCTCTCTCGTCTCTCTCTGTCTCTCTCTCTCTTCTCTGTCTCTGTCTTCTTCTCTCTCTCTCTCTCTCTCTCTCTCTCTCTCTCTCTCTCTCTCTCTCTCTCTCTCTCTCTCTCTCTCTCTCTCTCTCTCTCTCTCTCTCTCTCTCTCTCTCTCCTCTCTGTCTCTTCTCTCTCGTCTTCTCATCTTCTCTTGTCTGTCTCTCTCTCGATCTCTCATCGTCTCTCTCCCTCTCTCTCTCTCCTCTCTCACTCTCCTCTCTCTCTCTCTCTCTCTCTCCTCCCCACGCTACACTTTTTATTTTAGTCTTATCATCTTGTTTTGGATATTGATTTTCCACGAGCCATATGTCTTACCTAAACACACACACACACACACACACACACACACACACACACACACACACACACACACACACACACACACACACACACACACTCCGTAGTGTACCACAGGGGTACTCCGTAGTGTAGGGGTAGCACGCTCGGTTCACAACCGAGAAGTCCCGGGTTCGATCCCCGGGCGGAGCGGAAACATATGGGCTGTTGCCTTAAAACCCGAGCCCCTGTCCACCCAGCAGTGAATGGGTACCGGGTGTTAGCCGGGGTTTGTGACCTGCTCTCCGGGGTGATGGCTTCGGCCAACACAAAGCACTAAGGATGAATGATAAAAATGTTGATATGGAGACTGGGCCATACGAGTGCAGCTCAGGCCCTGTAAAATACAACTAGATGAATACAACTAGATGAATACAACTAGATGAATACAACTAGATGAATACAACTAGATTAATACACTATTAATATTTTATAATATTTTCCGTATTTGCCAGAACTTTCACTACAGACATATTTTCTTCCTCATTTTCATGGATTAAATTTCAAGGTCACTTCTTTGCTCCCTAAAATACCGGTCTCTTTCTTTCTTGCTCTTTCTTGCTTTCTTTTTCTGTCTTTCTTTCTTCTTTCTTTTTCCTGCATTGCTGTCTTTCTTTCTTTTTCCTGCCTTTCTCTCCTTTCTTTTTTCCTACATTTCTGACTTTTTTTCATGCCTTTCTGTCTTTCTTTTTCCTATTTTTCTTTCTCTTTTTCTCTCTCTCTGTCTCAGTCTTTCAAAGGATCAGTCAGGCGTGAAAGAGGGGAAAGGAGGGCATGTGTGGGTGGTGGTGAAGCGAGGTAATGAGGGGAAATAGACGTGGGCGTGAGGGAAGGGGGGAGGGGGGAGGGTGGTGAGAGGGGATTGGGGTAAGGGAGGGGTGTGTGTGGGTGTCCGTGTGTGTGTCTGTGTCTGTGTGTGTGTCTGTGTGTCTGTGTGTGTGTGTGTGTGAACAAAGTGAAAGCGAACCTGAAAGTGAACAGATGTTCAAAGGAAGCGATGAGGAGAAACTCAAAGATATTGTGATAACTAGGGAAATGGTGGAAGAGGGTATAGATAAAATGAAGAATTTTAAATCACCAGGACCAGATGAAGTGTATCCCAGGGTATTAAAGGAATGCAAGGAGGTTGTTAGTGAGTCGTTAGTGCACATTTTTAGGAAATCGGTTGAGATAGGCGGTTGAGATAGGCGATGTGCCATTATTGTGGAGGAAAGGAAATGTTCCCATATTTAAGAAGGGAGACAGAGGACTAAAGTCAAATTATCGACCCGTAAGTCTAACGTCAGTGGTGGGTAAATTATTGGAATCTATTATTGCAAAAAAACATTAGAGAGCACTTAGATAAACATAGTTTGATCAATGATTCACAACATGGATTCACCAAGGGTAGGTCATGTCTCACCAATTTATTGAGTTTTTATAGGAAAGTTTATGAGACGGCAGATAATGATAAGGATTATGACATAATATATCTGGACTTTAGTAAGGCATTTGACAAAGTACCACACGAGAGACTCTTAAATAAGGTTAGGGCTCATGGAATAGATGGGAAGGTTCTTCGTTGGATCAGAGCTTGGCTAAGTAATAGGCAACAAAGGGTTACAATTAATGGTTCTAAATCTTTATGGGGGCAGGTAACGAGTGGGGTTCCACAAGGGTCTGTTTTGGGTCCATTACTATTTTTTATTTACATCAACGACTTGGATAGTGGGATTAGCAGTGATATCAGCAAGTTTGCTGATGATACTAAGGTAGGTAGGATTATTGGATCACAGTCTGACGTAAACATATTGCAGGGAGACTTAGATAAACTTAATGAGTGGGCAGTCAGATGGCAGATGGAATTTAATATTTATAAGTGCAGCGTTATGAATGTTGGTAGAAAAAACCCTGGTAATAGATACACCATACGCAATGTATCGCTGAAAAGATCAGAAGGTGAAACAGATCTTGGAGTGAGGGTGAGCCCAGACCTCCGACCTAGGAAACAATGTATTGAGGCCAGAAATAGAGCTGATAGAGTATTAGGATTCATTACCAGAAGTGTTAAAAGTAGAAGTGCGGAAGTTATTCTAAAGCTTTATCTGGCTCTAGTCAGGCCTCACCTAGACTATGCGGTTCAGTTTTGGTCTCCATATTACAGGATGGGATATAGCCTTGTTAGAAACAGTGCAGAGAAGGATGACCAAAATGATACAAGGGATGCGTAACTTTAGTAATGAGAAGAGATTGAAGTTATTAAAGTTACACTCACTCGAGAGACGCAGAGTAAGGGGCGATCTGATAGAAGTTTTTAAGTGGATAAAGGGATTTAATAAAGGAGAGGTAGGAAAAGTTCTTACGGCTTTTAACCAGGGTAGAACAAGAAGTAACGGATTCA
>JACEEZ010019844.1:427322-437322 GCA_016584305.1 Chionoecetes opilio | reverse complement strand
AAAGTATCTTATCTTATACCACCAACACCACTACTTCCACCACCACCACTTCTACTACTACTACCACTACTTCTACCACTACTACTATCACCAGCACTACTACTACTACTACTATTACCATCACTACTACTACTACCACCATTACTACTACCACCATTACTACTACCACCACTACTACTTCTACCACCACCACCATCACCACCAATACCACAACTACTACTACTACTACTACACTACTACTACTACTACTACTACTACTACTACTACTACCACCACCACTACTTCTACCACTACTACTATCACCACCACCACTACTACCACCACCACCACCACCACCACCACCACCACCACCACAACCACTACCACCACCACCACCACTACTATAAAAATGAAATAGGCATAATAGTCACGCGTATATTTCCCGCCATCCCCAATTTCAGACTAACAAGCAGTGCAGAGTTAAATAAAAAGTGCCGTGAAATATAATATTAAGGGACAAAAAACTTTCATATTCATTTATTTGGAAATCCTGAATCACATCTCTACTCGCCCGCGCGGGAAATAAAATGAATGGAATTGTTTTATGTATTTATTTTGCATTATACACACTGATTGGTAGTATATATTTATTGACTTTTATATACGAAGAATGGAAATTGATGGAGAGTTAATTTAGTTCGATATTTATTTAATTATATTTTATTATCAATTACTTTTAGTCATTTATTGATTTGATATATATATTTGCATTGCTTTATTTATTTTTATCAGTATTAGAAGCATTGGTTGAACTCTTAACACACTCGTATATTTTAATAGCAATAATAATAATAATAATAATAATAATAATAATAATAATAATAAATTAATGTCTGCTATATTTCTCCACATATTTATTTCACCTTTACAAAAAAAAACTAACTTCTACTCTACAAACTATTCACTCTACTCGCCCTAAGCTACCGCAGATAACAGTGAAGTCGCCAGTTCTACGTTTCTTTGTTATTTACAGATAAGACGTCTGGTGGCGTTAATACTTACATTTGTACATCCATGATTTCAGGAAAGTTAGAAGGGTCTATCTGGAAAGTCTGTGTCATTTTGTGTCTTCATCTGTGTCATATTAGGGTTATAAATGAACAAATTACAAAAATAAAACTGAGTGGCGACCTCACTATACCTACTACAGTAAAGTCGCCAGCTAGTATTTTAACCCAACAGTTGAGTCGCCACTCTGGGGAATTCAGGGAAATTAGAGGTAAAGTAAAACAAGTCTCTATATTTATATTAGCTGCGGAAGATGCTTGGATATATAAAAATTCCTCTGCCAACGTGAAAATAAATTCTATTCAAGTTTGAAAGATCTGGCAAGTTTTGTGTCATTCGCCCGAAAAGCTACTGTTTACTGTCTGTCATCGCGCGAAGAAAAACGTGAGAAGCAAAATGCGCAACAGTTATACTTGCAGATACAAAGCATAAAACAACGCTGAAACAGGGTAGATTATACAGCCATAATATAAACTACTGTGTAACATCTTCAGTGGCACATAAAAATCAGTAGTGATGCTATAATTCGTAATATTTGGCGCCTGGCGACTTCACTGTAGGTGGCGACTTCACTGTTATCTACGGTAGGTAGAAATAACTAATAATAATAATAATAATATCCATAAATTAATGTCTGCTATATTTCTCCACATATTTATTTCACCTTTACAAAAAAAACTAACTTCTCTAACAAACTCTATAGTCACCCTACTCGCCACCCTCCGCCCTAAGCTATAAACAACAACAAAACGGCCGCCGCACACACGTAAACAAAGGACGATCATATATCACCATTCCAACGGCACGCTAAACGAATCGCCTCAATGAATACTACAATGCCAGTACAACAAACGCCAAAAAAACAAAACAAAACACTGAATAAATATCATCAATTAGACCAAAAAGCTGAAAAACACGAAATATGAAAATACATCAACATGAAACCACCAAAAATAGAAATCATAGAAAGAGAAAAATCAAAATAACAAAAGGGTAAGAGATTTAACCCTTTTTTCGTATAGTTTTTTTTACTACTACTACTACTACTACTACTAATGCTGCTACTACTACTACTACTACTACTACTACTACTACTACTACTACTACTACTACTACTACTACTACTACTACTACTACTACTACTACTACTACTACTACGTTTTAACCTATAAGACCTCAATAGAACAAAGCAAGTAAAAAACACCATTCTATTTATACAAAATCTAAAACCAACACGTGAGCATCAAAAAAAAAAAAATATTAATCTAGGAAAAAACACGAAAATAGTCGAAAAATATGACAACCTTTTTTTCTGTCTATTATTATTTTTCGGAACAAAGCATGGAATAAAACACTACTATTATATGACAGTACCAGGCGGGATTCGAACCCGTGTACAGCGCGTCGCAGCCACCTCACCACACGGAGGTTAGAAGGTCATTACAGGCACCCCAACCGTAGATAACACTATAGTCGCCAGTCACTTGCCACTGCACTAATATCGCCAGGCACAATATATAACGAATTTTAGCATCCCTATAGACTTGTATGTGCCAATGAAGACATGTAGTGTGATGTACATAATATAAACTACTGTGTATCATCTTCAGTGGCACATACAAATCAGTAGGGATGCTAAAATTCGTAATATATTGTGCCTGGCGACATTAGAGCAGTGGCAAGTGACTGGCGACTATAGTGTTGTCTACGGTACCTGCTATTACCCCAACCTCAAATCTGTGGGGTAGCAAGTGATTTTAACCCCTTCACACCCAGATCTTTCCTTTGCTATAAACTCCTTTACGCCCAGATCTTTCCTTTGCTATAAACCCCTTCACGCCCAGATCTTTCCTTTGCTATAAACTCCTTTACGCCCAGATCTTTCCTTTGCTATAAACTCCTTCACGCCCAGATCTTTCCTTTGCTATAAACCCCTTCACGCCCAGATCTTTCCTTTGCTATAAACCCCTTCACGCCCAGATCTTTCCTTTGCTATAAACCCTTCACGCCCAGATCTTTCCTTTGCTATAAACCCCTTCACGCCCAGATCTTTCCTTTGCTATAAACCCTTCACGCCCAGATCTTTCCTTTGCTATAAACTCCTTCACGCCCAGATCTTTCCTTTGCTATAAACCCCTTCACGCCCAGATCTTTCCTTTGCTATAAACCCCTTCACGCCCAGATCTTTCCTTTGCTATAAACCCCTTCACGCCCAGATCTTTCCTTTGCTATAAACCCCTTCACGCCCAGATCTTTCCTTTGCTATAAACTCCTTCACGCCCAGATCTTTCCTTTGCTATAAACCCCTTCACGCCCAGATCTTTCCTTTGCTATAAACCCCTTCACCCCAGATCTTTCCTTTGCTATAAACCCCTTCACGCCCAGATCTTTCCTTTGCTATAAACCCCTTCACGCCCAGATCTTTCCTTTGCTATAAACCCCTTCACGCCCAGATCTTTCCTTTGCTTAAAAAAAAATTGTTATAGAGCCAAAAAATTATGAAAAGTAACTTAATATACCAAATCAGTTAGTGGACAAGGATACTAAACAGGTCATATCTATAAAATATTGCTTATAGTCACTAAAAATAGTCTAATGGTAACCAAATTACAATGGAAATTACGCTCTGGGTCTCAAGGGGTTAATCTAAAAGTGTCCATCTAGTGTTTTATAATCTAGTGACTATAAAACACTAAATTATAAGCAACAAAATGTAAGACTAACACTTAAACACCAAGATAAAAGGATGCAACTAGGAAAAAAACCGAAAATAGCAAAATTTGACACAATCTCTCTCTCTCTCTCTCACAATCTCTCTCTCTCACTCACAATCTCTCTCTCCCCTCTCTCTCTCTCTCTCTCTCTCTCCTCCTCTCTCTCCCCTCTCCCCTCTCTCTCTCTCTCTCTCTCTCTCTCTCTCTCTCTCTCACCCAATCTCTCTCTCACTCACATTTCTCACACCAATCTCTCTCTCTCTCTCTCTCATCTCTCTCTCTCCTCTCTCTCTCTCTCTCCTCATCTCCTCATCTCTCTCTCTCTCTCCCCTCTCCTCTCTCTCTCTCTCTCTCTCTCTCCTCTCTCTCTCTCTCTCTCTCGATCTCTCTCCTCTCTCTCTCTCTCTCTCTCTCACACACACACACCCCACACACACACACACACACACAATCTCTCGCTCTCCCTCTCCCTCTCCCTTTATTTTCATAATTATTTATTTACTAGCCGCAAAGCCGCCCTCCGGGCGGACTTTTTGGCTAGCTCCTGCGAAGGGCTATTGGTGGGCCGAAGGCCCACCACCTGTGTTTGGTGGGCACAGACTCTCCAGATAGCCCCTTCTAACTTTCCTGAAATCATGGATGTAGAAATGTATGTATTAACGCCAACCCATTCACTCACCCATTACCCATCACCCCTCACCCATTCACTCACCCATCACCCCCCACCCATTACCCATCACCACACACCCATTCATTCACCCCCCACGTATTCTCTCACCCATCAATCATCCCCCCCCAACCCATCACCCCCCACCCATTCACTCACCCATTACCCATCACCCCACCCATTCACTCACCCATTACCCATCACCCTACATCAAGGCTTCCTCAATTCTCGCAACCCATTTTTTTTCACAATTCTCGCTAATAGGCTACTAAAAAAAATAAAAAATAAAAGTGATCGGATCATACCATAAGTGGGCTTAAAATGCTCGACGCGATTCCAAAACTGTGCCATATGATGGGATTGCGCCACGGGGGGCGGCACCCATCGCGGACACATAGACAGCCACACAGACACACATACTTTCGCTTATATTATTACTAGCCGCAAAGCCACCCTCCGGGCGGACTTTTTGGCTAGGTCCTGCGGAGGGCTATTGGTGGGCCTTAGGCCCACCAAACACAGACTCTCCAGATAGCCCCTTCTAACTTCATGGATGTAGAAATGTATGTATTAACGCCAACCCATTCACATCACCCCCAACCCATTCACTCAGCCATTACCCATCCCCCCACCCATTCACTCACCCATTACCCATCACCCCCCACCCATTCACTCACCCATTACCCATCACCCCCCACTTATTCCCTTACCCATCACCCATCACCCCCCACCCATTCACTCACCCATTACCCATCACCCCACCCATTCACTCACCCATTACCCATCACCCTACATCAAGGTTTCCTCAATTCTCGCAACCCACTTTTTTTTCTTCACAATTCTCGCTAATAGGCTGCTAAAAAAAAAAAAAAAAAAAAAGTTATCGGATCATCTCATACGTGGGCTTAAAACCTTCCCTTGCTTGACCCGGTTCCAAAACTGTGCCATATAAGGAAGGGGATTGCGCCACGGGGGTCGGAACCTAGAGCGGACACACAGACAGACACACACACACACACTTTCGCTTATATTATTATAGATAGATTTATTATTATTATTGCAGAACCGGGGTGGCGCGCTGGACATGAACGTGGAGGCGGCGTGGGCGGCGGGCGCGACGGGCAAGGGCGTGGTGGTGACGATCCTGGATGACGGGCTGGAGAAGGACCATCCCGACCTCATCAAAAACTACGTACGTGTGTGTGTGTGTGTGTGTGGAGGTAGGGGTGAGGTGTGTGGGGGTGGGAGTGTGTGTGGGTGGAGGTAGGGGGGAGGTGTGTGTGGGTGTGTGGGGGTTGTGTGTGTGTGGGTGGGAGTGTGTGGGTGTGTGTTAGTTAGTTTGTGTGTGTGACAGAGAGAGAGAGAGAGAGAGGAGAGAGAGAGAGAGAGAGATGAGAGGAGGGAGAGGAGAAGAGAGAGAGAGAGAGAGAGAGAGAGAGAGAGAGAGAGAGAGAGTGTGTTTGAGTAAATTCAAATTATAAAAGTTTGTTAAATTTTGTTTTGGGAATTTTTTTAGTGGGATTATTTTTCAGCTGTATTTTTCATGTTTTTTTGTGCACGTGTAATGCTCACACACACACACACACACACACACACACACACACACACACACACACACACACACACACACACACACACACACACACACGCAACCCCACAACCACACAGCACACCCACACCCCCACCCCCACCCCCACAACCACACCCACACCCACACACCCATCTTTCTGCACAAGACCCAAACACATTTCTTCTCAATTTCACAGAACCCAAACCCATTTCTTCACTTATTTTCACAGGACCCAAACCCATTTCCTCCTCATTTTCACAGAACCCAAAACCATTTCTCCCCTCATTTTCACAGGACCCAAAGACCAAACCCATTTCTTCCTTCATTTTCACAGGACCCAAAGATCCAAACCCATTTCTTCCTTCATTTTCACAGGACCCAAACGCCTCTTATGATGTCAACAACCACGACCCAGACCCAATGCCGCGCTACGACCTGGTCAACTCCAACAGACACGGCACCCGATGCGCCGGGGAGGTGGCGGCCGATGCGAACAATTCCATATGTGCAGTCGGTGTAGCGTACGAAGCCAGCGTCGGAGGTTGTTGTGTGTGTGTGTGTGTGTGTGTGTGTGTGTGTGTGTGTGTGTGTGTGTGTGTGGTGTGTGTGTGTGTGTGTTGATTGATGCTGTGTTATTAAGTAAAGTTAGAAGTTATACAAGATGTGGTGGAGATTATTAGGTGGTAAAGAAGAGAAAAGAGAAAAAATAATTGAGGAGAAGCATAGAAATTGTATAAGAGAGAGAGAGAGAGAGAGAGAGAGAGAGAGAGAGAGAGAGAGAGAGAGAGAGAGAGAGAGAGAGAGAGGAGAGAGAAGAGATTGTGTGTGTTGAATATATGGAGAGAGAGAGAGAGAGAGAGAGAGAGAGAGAGAGAGAGAGAGAGAGAGAGAGAGAGAGAGAGAGGAGAGAGAGAGAGAGAGAGAGAGAGGAGAGAGGAGAGGAGAAGTTGTGTGCTGAAATTGGATATATATAGCGTGTAAAGTGATGATAGTGGGTGTCAAGGCAAGAGCTACGTGGTAAGTGTGTGTGTGTGTGTCTGTGTGTGTGTGTGTGTGTGTCTGTGTTCTGTGTCTGTGTGTGTTGTGTGTGATGTGTGTATGTCTGTGTGTGTGTGTGTGTGTGTGTGTGTGTGTGTGTGTGTGTTGTGTGAGGGGCGGGCAGGATTAGGGGGAAACGAGGTGAATGGAAAAGATAGGTCCTGATACGAAGAGATGGAGGAGGATGGATGAGAGTGATGGAGAGAGAGGAGAGAGAGAGGAGTGAGAGAGAGAGCGATGAGTGAGAGATGGAGAGGAGAAAATGCTCGTTACATAATTATACAGGAGAGCAGTGGCTAATGATTGGTGGTGAAATTATTATTATAGCAATGGTAATGGAAGTAATTATTATTATTATTATTATTATTATATACATATTTACGTCTATGTGTGTATCAGCTCATCTCTCTCTCTCTCTTTCTCTCCATATATTCTAACAGAACCTTCCTTTACTCTCTCTTTCTTTACTCTCGCTCTCTCTCTCTCCATATATTCTAACACACAACCTCTTTCTTTACTCTCTCTCTCTCTTCTATCTCTCTCGTCGTACTCTCTCTCTCTCTCTCTCTCTCTCTTCTCTCTCTCTGTACCATCCATTCATCTCTATCTGTATCTCTTCTAACCATTACACAGAGGATCGCTGGCTGACTAGGTTTTCGCGGCACAACACTTCAACAAACTCGGTCCACACACACACACTCTCTCTCTTTCTCTTTCTCTCTCTCTCTCTCTCTCTCTCTCTCTCTCTCTCTCTCTTCCATGCACATCCACCCACAGGAGTCCGCATGTTGGATGGTGACGTGACGGATGCGGTGGAGGCCCGTTCCCTGGCGCTCAACCCTCAGCACATCGACATCTACTCGGCCTCGTGGGGTCCCGACGACGACGGCAAGACAGTGGACGGGCCGGGACAGCTGGCCACCCGCGCCTTTGTGGAGGGGATCAGGAATGTAAGTGTGGCTTTTGTCCGTGTTGTTTTAGGTGTAACTTAGGTGTAACTTGAGCTTGACTTGTCTGGGCCATTTTAGATTTCAGGAATGTAAGTGTGGCTTTTGTCCGTGTTGTTTTAGGTGTAACTTAGGTGTAACTTGAGCTTGACTTGTCTGGAAGAGCCAATTTTAGTTTTTTTTTATTTAGGAATGTAAGTGTGGGTTTTGTCTGTTGTTTTAGGTGTAACTTAGGTGTAACTTAGACTCAACTTGGGCTTGACTTGTCTGGAAGAGCCAATTTTACGTCTTTTTTTTCTATTTAGGAATGTAAGTGTGGGTTTTGTCTGTTGTTTTAGGTGTAACTTAGGTGTAACTTAAACTCAACTTGGGCTTGACTTGTCTGGAAGAGCCAATTTGATGTCTTTTTTTTTTAATTTAGGTTAAACAGAAACATTGGGATGATGATTATAGCCTGGTATTTTTAACGAGGCAAAAAATCCTGTCCCCTTGCTGCTTCTGACTAATATTGGATGCCAGGAGAAGGGAATACTACGCTTCTTCTAAATTTCAGTTGTGTTTTATGATAGCTAACAATATTATCAGGTAAACACAGGCATCATTTTATCACAGCATGAGACCTTAAGATAGAATGGAATGTTTTGCCTCGTTAAAAAAAATAGACTATAGTGTGGATATATAGTGGGAATCAGGAATGTTAGTTTGGGTTTTGGCAGCATTGTATTAAGTTAAGGTGGTATTTACTTTTTGGGGGGGAGAATGTGTGGCTTTTGTGCGTATTGTTCATATTTTAGGTCTAACTTAATTTTAGGTCTGTTTTAAGTGTGGGTTTTGTTCGTAATTGTTCATATTTTAGGTCTAACTTAATTTTTAGGTCTGTTTTAAGTGTGGGTTTTGTTTGTAATTGTTCATATTTTAGGTCTAACTTAATTTTTAGGTCTGTTTTAAGTGTGGGTTTTGTTCGTAATTGTTCATATTTTAGGTCTAAATTAATTTAGTCTGTTTTAAGTGTGGGTTTTGTTCGTAATTGTCATATTTAGGTCTACTAATTTTAGTCTGTTTAAGTGTGGGTTTGTTTGTAATGTTCATATTTTAGGTCTAACTAATTTAGGTCTTTTAAGTGTGGTTTTGTCGTAATTGTTCTATTTTAGGTCTAACTTAATTTTTAGGTCTGTTTTAAGTGTGGGTTTTGTTTGTAATTGTTCATATTTTAGGTCTAACTTTATTTTTAAGTAAGTTTTAAGTGTGGGTTTTGTTCGTAAGGGTGTTGTTTTAGGTGTCACTTCATATTTTGTTTGTCTTCGTGGAGGGAATCAGGAATGTAAGTGTGGGTTTTTACTGTGTTGTTTTAGGTGTAACCAAAGACTACTCTATACTGGACTTGCTACTCGTGCCCCGCGCCAACCCGCCCATGACCAGTGGAGGCCAGTTTTGCAATTCCTGACATTTTCGAACATCACCCTCATTTCCCTTCCTGTGGTTTATCAGTATAAAGACATACTATTATCTCGTAATGTTGTTCTATAATATTATCAATAAAAACAGTAATCATTAAAGAAATTGCCATTATATGAGTGAAGAAATATGCATGAATAATATTCACTTAAACTCTTCGCCATTTAATATTTTGCGAGAAAACATTTTAGATGAAACATATCAATAGAAGCGAACTTTCATTAGCTTTCCATTGATATATTTCGGTTCCTGATAAATGAATTACCACCATGCATAAATTAACGTTAACTAAAAAAATAACAGCCATCTCCAACAAAGGAGTTACTCCCTCCTTCTTTCCCAGTTTGGTTTTTACTCCTATGATGTTTGTTTTGTTTTTTTTAGCTTTAACTTAACTTATTTTAGGAATGAGTGTGTTTTTTTTTTTTTTTTGTTATTTTTTTTTTTGTTATTCTTTATTTCCCCTGTCACCTCCTCCTACTCCCTCCTTTTCTCCAGGGGCGTGGTGGTAAGGGGTCCATCTTCATTTGGGCGTCAGGCAATGGTGGGCGTGACGAGGACA
>JACEEZ010019844.1:399822-424822 GCA_016584305.1 Chionoecetes opilio | reverse complement strand
TGATCAGAACTACCGTCGATAACACTAAGTCGCCAGGACAAGGTTTCTTTGTTATGTACAGAGATGTGGTGGCGTTAATACTTACATTTCTACATCCATGATTTCAGGAAAGTTAGAAGGGGCTATCTGGAAAGTCTGTGTCATTTTGTGTCTTCATCTGTGTCATATTATGGCTATAAATAAACAAATTTACAAAAATAAAACCGAGTGGCGACGTTGATAACGGGCTACACTAAGGTCGCCAGCTAATGTTTATGTTGTGAGTGTCCTCCCGCCGTCGTCGTCGCCCGAAAAAAAAAACGAGTAGTGAAATTTGCAACCGTCTATACTTGCAGATACAAAGTATAAAACAACGCTGAAACAGAGTAGATTATACAGTCATGATATAAACTACTGTGTATCATCTTCAGTGGCACATACACAGCAGTAGTGATGCTATAATTCGTAATATATGGCGCCTGGCGACGTTAGGGCAGGTGACGACTATACTGTTATCTATGGTAGTGAATCATTTATATACTTGAGATTAATGATGAAAGATATAGATACAGATGTAATGTGTAGATAGCGGTGACTTTCAGTGTTATCTGTGACTGATAAGGGATTAGATACGCCTTTGTGACTCACTCTTAACCCCTTCACGCCCAGATCTTTCCTTGGCTATAAAAAATCGTCTGTTGTGGAGCCATAAAATTACGAAAAGTGACTTAATATACCAAATTAGTTAGTCGACAAGGATACTAAACAGGTCATAGCTAGAAAATATTGCTTATAGTCACTAAAAATCGTCTAATAGTACCCAAATTACAATGGAAATTACGTTCTGGGTCTCAAGGGGTTAACACAGCTCTTATCAGCAATGGCACAAAGCAATGATGTCTTCCCCTGTTAGGAAAGTTAAGTGTGTTAGGCTGGCTTTGACCTATTAAACAATGCTATAGTTATCATAATCTAAGAAGGCAGTTAGAAAGTCATACTATATCATGTTATAAGAATTCTACCCATCACTATTCGTACGATGATACATTTATGATACACTACAGTAAAACCTCTCGTATCCGGACTCTCATTATTCGGACTGTGACATTATTCGGACCTCCTCCTATTTTTTTTTTTTTTTTTTTTTTTTTTTTTTTCTCCTTTTTTATATATAGGGGTCGAAATTTCCTAGCTATATATAAACCTAGATTTTTTTATTTTTTTTATTTTTTTTATTTTTTTTTAGGTGTCGAAATTTCCTAGCTATATATAAACCTAGATTTTTTGGGTCAAAATTTCCTAGCTATATATAAACCTAGATTTATTTATTTATTTTTTTTTTTTTTTTTTTTTATTTATATTTAGGTGTCGAAATTTCCTAGCTATAATTAACTTAACACCTATATATTTTTTTTTTTTTTTTTTTTTTTTTTTTTATATATAAAGGGTCGTGAACCTACACCTAGATTTTCTTTTTTTTTCTTTTTTTCTTAGGGGTCGAAATTTCCTAGCTAGATACACCTATAATTTTTTTTTTTTTTTTTTTTTTTTTTTTTTTTTTTTTAAAGGGTCGAAATGTCCTAGCTATATATATACACCTAGATATTATTATTATTATTATTATTATTTTTTTTTTTTTTATACATATCCCCCCATATATAATCCCGCCATTATTCGGATCCTTGCATTACTCGGACCGCTCCTTGGCCCAATTAGTCCGAATATGAGAGGTTTTTACTGTACTGCAAATATACACGCCACTTTGTATCTATTAAACGATACTGCTTGTTATCATGATCTAAGAAGGCAGTTAGAAAGTCATACCATATCATGTTATAAGAATTCTACCCCATCACTATTCGTACGATGACATATTTATGATACACATCCGTTAATTTCCGTAAATCTACACGACACAGTGGAAAGGTTGTGGTGGTCGTCCAGGTAGAGATTAATGCCGGTACTGTGACTATCAACCCCTTCACGCCCAGATCTTTCCATTAATATATAGAGTCGTCTGTTGTTAGCCATAAAATAACAAAGAAGGAGCTGAAATATACCAAATTAGCTAGTGGACAAGGATACTAAATAGGTGTTGTCTATAAAATCTTGCTTATATTCACAAAAATCGTCTTATGGTATACCCAAAGTACAATGGAAGTTACGTTCTGGGCGTGAAAGGGGCAAAAGTGGCTCGTTCATCCGTTGGCAGCCTTTTGTTGTTCTATTAATACCAGTGGAATGTTTGTGCTAATCAAGTAATGTTTTGATGTCTTATTGATGTTTTGATCCCAGCAACTCTTTATTACCCCTTGACACCCAAAACGTAATTTCCATTGTAATATAACCACCTTGAGAACAATTTTTAGTTATTATAAGCAATATTTTATAGCTATGACCTGTTTAGTATCCTTGTCCACTAACTAATTTGGTATGTTCAGTTACTTTTCGAAATTTTATGGCTAACAACAGACACATTTTTTTATAGTAAAGGAAAGATCTGGGCGTGAAGGGGTTAAGGGCAGCGTCACACCATTTCTTAATTATCAGTGGATTGTCATGATTTTTTTTATGTCTAAAGTATGCTAATGCTGAAATAATCCTAGCTCATTTTCAGATCCATAGCTTGATACAAAAGAAAAATAATAATCTGCCATAACTCCTTCATTTTTTCTGCTTTCCTTACAACACTGTCACAAGCTTGCTCAAGTGTTCAACGACGCATGAGGATTTTTACGAATATTTTGATTTTTTTCAGATATATTAGTGTGACGTGACGCTCCCCTTAAATTTATCTCACTCAGCTTTTAGAGTACATTTCTAACACTGGGTTGGCAGCCGTGTGGCGCTGAGCTTGACTTGGCCGTAAGAGCCCATATAGGCCGTGTTTCTATGAAGGTAATGGGTCGTATTTTCTTGTAATGCACATTCAAGAAAGCTGCAGAAGTTAACAAGAGAAAAAATGGTGCAAGAAAAAACAATGAAGGAAAAAAACCAGCAAAGGCCTTTTATGTTTCCCTCTATTGTGGCGAGAACAATGAGGCTTCCAGGAAGGCTGCCTGCTGGCCTCCCTTCTGGTCGCCTTTACAATTCTTGCTAATTAGTAGTTACAAGAACAGGCAAAATGCGTAACTAATCAACACTGCTCATAATAACACAAGCAGTACAAGTGTCTCCCCCTCATCAACACTAATCAATACTGCAAGCAGTACAAGTGTCTCCCCCTCATCAACACTAATCAATACTACAAGCAGTACAAGTGTCTCCCCCTCATCAACACTAATCAATACTGCAAGCAGTACAAGTGTCTCCCCCTCATCAACACTAATCAATACTACAAGCAGTACAAGTGTCTCCCCCTCATCAACACTAATCAATACTACAAGCAGTACAAGTGTTTCTCCCTCAATAACACTATCCAATACTACAAGCAGTACAAGTGTCTCCCCCTCATCAACACTAATCAATACTACAAGCAGTACAAGTGTCTCCCCTCATCAACACTAATCAATACTACAAGCAGTACAAGTGTCTCCCCCTCATCAACACTAATCAATACTGCAAGCAGTACAAGTGTTTCCCCTCATCAACACTAATCAATAAACAGCAGTACAGTGTCCCCCTCTCACATAGTCACTGCAAGCAGTAAAGTGTCTCCCCTCATCAACTAATCAATACTGCAAGCAGACAAGTGTCTCCCTCATCACATAATCAATGACTACAAGCAGTACAGTGTCCCACAACACTAATCAATACTGCAGCAGTACCAGTGTACTCCCCTCTCCCAAACTTAATCCAATACTGCAAGCAGTACAAGTGTCTCTCCTCATCAACTATAATCAATACTACAAGCAGTACAAGTGTCTCCCCGTCCATAACACAGATCAATACTGCAAGCAGTACAAGTGTCCCCTCATCAACATAATCAATCTACAAGCAGTACAGTGTTCCCTCATCAACACTAATCATATAAGCAGTACAAGGTCTCCCCTCATCAACCTAATCAATATACAAGCAGTACAAGTGTCTCCCCTCATCACACTATCAATACTGCAAGAGTACAAGTGTCTCCGCCTCATCAACACATCAATACTACAAGCAGTAAGATGGTCTCCCCTCATAACTAATCAATACTAAACAGTACAGTGGTTTTCCTATAACACTACTCAATATCAAGCTAGTCAAGGTTCCCCTCATCAACACAATCAATACTGAAGAGTACAAGGTTCCCTCATCAACACTAATATATAAAGCAGTACAGTGGGTTCCCCCTCATCAACCTAATCATACTGCAAGCAGTACAAGTGTTCCCTCATCAACACTAATCAATACTGCAAGCAGTACAAGTGTCTCCCCCTCATCAACACTAATCAATACTACAAGCAGTACAAGTGTCTCCCCCTCATCAACACTAATCAATACTGCAAGCAGTACAAGTGTCTCCCCCTCATCAACACTAATCAATACTACAAGCAGTACAAGTGTCTCCCCTCATCAACACTAATCAATACTACAAGCAGTACAAGTGTCTCCCCCTCATCAACACTAATCAATACTACAAGCAGTACAAGTGTCTCCCCCTCATCAACACTAATCAATACTGCAAGCAGTACAAGTGTCTCCCCCTCATCAACACTAATCAATACTACAAGCAGTACAAGTGTCTCCCCCTCATCAACACTAATCAATACTACAAGCAGTACAAGTGTTTCTCCCTCAATAACACTACTCAATACTACAAGCAGTACAAGTGTCTCCCCCTCATCAACACTAATCAATACTACAAGCAGTACAAGTGTTTCTCCCTCAATAACACTACTCATAAACAGGCAGTTTGTCGCCTCCGTGGTGTAGTGGCTAGCGTGCCTGGCTAAATATCTGCGGGCCCTGGTTCGAATCCGGGCCAGCCCACCCAGCTGTTCATCCTCCATTTCGGGGTTGATAAATGGGTACATGGGGAAACCTGGAGAAGATAACTGTGGTAACCTGGATGTTACACTAGCCCTGTGTCCCGGGGTAACGTTTATACTCCTCATAACACAGGCATTACAAGTGTCTCATTAACTCTACTTATAATAACACTAAGCATTACAACTTTCTCTCCCGTGCGCAGGTGAACCGAGACATCACCTGGCGGGACATGCAGCACATCGTGGTGAGGACGGCGCGCCCGGAGAACCTCAAGGCGCCCGACTGGCAGATCAACGGAGTGGGCCGCCACGTGTCACACAGGTGAGTGGGCGGCCTTGATGAGTGGGCTGAAGGGTTGATGAGGGGATGGGTGGGGTGAGGGGTTGATGAGGGGATGAGTGGGTGGTTGATGAAGTGATTAGTGAGTGGATTAATCAATGAGTAAGGTAAAGGGTTGATGAGGGGATATGAGTGATTGGATTGATTAGTGAGTGGTTCCAATGGTTGATGAAGTGATTAGTGAGTGGTTCCAATGATTGATGAAGTGATTAGTGAGTGGTTCCAATGGTTGATGAAGTGATTAGTGAGTGGATTAATTAATAAGTGGTTGAGTGGTTGACTAATGAGCAGGTTGACTGAAGATTAAATGAGGGTTTATGAAGGGTAATACAGCAGTTAAGATCTTTTACAGGAGGTGTCTTGCAAGGGTTTGATGGATTATTGATGTATTATTTGATGTATTATTGTAGTGTTTGAGAGAAATTAACTTTGAGGCAGTGAGGCGAATGGCTGATGAAGTGATTAGTGGGTAGATTAATCAATGGATGAATGTGTGGTTGGAATGGTTGACTAATGAGCAGGTTGACTGAGATTCAATGAAGGGTATATCAAGAGCCACACAGGCCAAGGAAGACATGGAGGCAGTGTGTTGAAGAGGATCTGGCAGCATTGAAGAAGTTGAGGCAATGGACAGAGAGAGTTGGAAGCGTATCATCAGGCGTCTGACCTCATAAGATATTAACCCTTCACGCCCAGATCTTTCCTTTGTAGTAGTAGTAGTAGTAGTAGTAGTAGTAGTAGTAGTAGTAGTAGTAGTAGCAGTAATAGTAATAGTAGTAGTAGTAGTAATAGTAGTAGTAGTAGTAGTAATAGTAGTAGTAGTAGTAGTAGTAGTAGTAGTTAACCCCTTCACGCCCAGATCTTTCCTTTGTTGTAGTTGTAGTAGTAGTAGTAGTAGTAGTAGTAGTAGTAGTAGTAGTAGTAGTAGTAGTAGTAGTAGTAGTAGCAGTAATAGTAATAGTAGTAGTAGTAGTAGTAGTAGTAGTAATAGTAGTAGTAGTAGTAGTAGTAATAGTAGTAGTAGTAGTAGTAGTAGTAGTTAACCCCTTCACGCCCAGATCTTTCCTTGGCTACAAAAAAGTGTATGTTGTCGAGCCATAAAATCACGGAAAGTAACTGAATATACCAGATTAGTTAGTTGACAAAGGCAGGGATGCTCGAAAATCCCTCGTAAGTGACAACTAATGAGTGTATGGCTACAATAACCGTACGAGGGTAGACCGAGGTTAATGCCCGAACAGAGGCGGCACTGCCGTATGGTGATCGCTGGGCCTCTGGCTGGGGAATGTTAGGGATATTCTAGGGATGTGTGGGGAAATTTTGCTGACCAATCACAGAGCAGCGCCTCGCATGATCTGGCCAATCATGTTGCTGTCAGGGAGCCCGAGAAAGAAATTTAAAGAGACGACTTCAAATGCAGCGAGACTGTTAAGCGTGTGTGTGCGTGTGTACGTCAGACAATGACACCACCACCACCGCATAGCGGCCAAACTTGTATGATGAACTATACGTTTTGATTCAAGAAGTTGACCGATATATATTTTTAATATATTAGGTTTGCCCTGATATGAATCTATCGCAAGTATAGCTATTGTATGTCAAATATGATATATATGGAGTCAATGATGCAATAAAGACATCACATTTCAAGCAGGCAAGCATGAAATGGCTCTATAATACACAATAAACATAAAATATAGTGATACAACTTGTATTTAGGCATTTATTGATGTCTCGACGCCTCAAATATCACTCGTAGGGAGCTAAGGGGCCGAGCATCCGTAGCCTCGCGGTCCCGTAACAAGGGAGAAAACGGTTTGAGCATTAACCGTGGAGGCGCTACGAGGTAAAAGCCTCGTAGGGTAATACTTATGGTCCCGTAACTCCTTCGAGCATCTCCCCCAAGGATACTAAACAGGTCATATCTATAAAATATTGCTTATAGTCGCTAAAAATAGTCTAATGGTGCACAAATTACAATGGAAATTACGTTCTGGGTCTCAAGGGGTTAAGGGAAACTTTGACGTTAAATAAAATGAAAAAGAACACGGCAGTCAAGATCTTTTGCGGGAACTGTCTTACAAGGGTTCGGTATTATATTCTAGTGTTTGAATGAAATGAGATTCAGATGTGGTTTATTACTAGAAGGATGTCATGAGTAGGGGTCTAGTGGAATTTGATGTCAATTTTTTATAGATGAATAACAACAAAAAAACAAAGAAATACAATGCACTGCCGTTGTTTTAGGGCGCTGCAGCTTGGAAGACGCACAATGATTCTGGAAAGAAGTTTCCAAGAAAAAAAACCAGACCACCAAAACTGTTGTCCGATATACAGTCATTTTCACACAAGACCACACTCACTATTCATTATCTTCATTCAGCACTGCTCATCAGCCATTTTCATTTTCTAGCTTGTATGCGATAGTATAAGTAAATCGTCATATCATGTTGGCTGGCTGAACATGTAGACGCAGGTTGGACGGCGGGAGTGAAAACAAACCCGACCGCGGCGTTGTGCAGCTGCATGCCTGCCTGGCGTGCCGATCAGCTGAGTCTGACTTTGTTGTTCTGAGTGTAAACACCTCTCCTGTCCTCCCGTGCCTCACTACGTTGCCTGCCTCCTGTGCCTCACCACGTATTGTTTGAATTTTCCTGTATGTGTGTAGTATTTGTGGTGGCTGCATGTAGTACACAAGTATACAAACTTTCATCTAATGTAACAAACAAAGTTCCTTATGGGTATTGGCGCCAATCTGCCGAGGTGGAATGGCTCCCGCCAGTACTGCAGTAAACATCACAGAGTGAAGACATATTAGTTGATTTGAATGTCTTATGGTATTTGAAATACTTGTAACAGTTAAGTACTGAGGTTACATCATATAAGAGGCTGAATTGAATAGCTACCTAAGCTAACCTCCTACAACATTCCTCTTGGAAGACGCACGAGTGTTTTTCAGGGTATTTTTTTGGGGAAAAAAGTGCGTCTTATAAGCCGTAAAATACGGTATTTGATATTTAAAAGATATCTTGAGGAGTAGTGGAATTTCTTGCTCTTTTTGATATTTTTTTATACATGAAATGAATAAAGTAACGAGGTAGTATGTAACTTTGGATATTAGAAAACTATTATGAAAAACTCAATACTAGTCATCATCTTTCTGTTTAACGTCAAATTTTCCCACAATGTTTTATGAGGTTAGACGGCCGATGCCACGCTCCCAACTATCTCTATCCATTGCCTCAACCTCCTCAATGCCCAATGCTGCCAGATCCTCTTCAACACACTGCCTCCATGTCTTCCTTGGCCTGCCCGGTGGACGGCGACCTGGCACTTCATATAACTCTTACAAGTTCAGAGAAATATTAACCCCTTCACGCCCAGATCTTTCCGTTGCTATATAAAATTGTCTATTGTCGAGCCATAAAATTATGAAAAGTAACTGAATATACCAAATTAGTTAGTGGACAAGGATACTAAACAGGTCATATCTATAAAACATTGCTTATACGTAGTCACTAAAAATCGTCTAATGGTACCCAAATTACAATGGAAATTACGTTCTGGGTCTCAAGAGGTTAATGGCATCTTTCCGCCCCACTTTCAGGTTTGGCTACGGCTTGCTGGACTCGCACGGCATGGTGAAGCTTGCGCGGAACTGGACCAGCGTGCCAGCCCAGCGCACCTGTGACGTGGAGGCGCCGCACGTGGATAAGTGAGTACCTGTGGAGTGCCTTTGTTTGGGTCCTCCACATTATTGCGGGAATTCTGTTTTAGGCGGAAATAGCTGTCTATTGGATCTGTTAAGGCCACTCAAGTCATGGATCTTAAGGTGTTATTTTACCTATAGCTTTATCTATTATCTTTTGAGAGAGAGAGAGAGAGAGAGAGAGGAGAGAGAGAGAGGAGGAGGAGAGAGAGAGAGGAGAGAGAGAGAGAGAGAGAGATGAGAGAAGAGAGAAGAGAGAGAGAGGAACTGAGAGAGAGGAGAGAGAGAGAGAGAAGAGAGAGAGTACTAAACTTCTTTCACCCCCCCCCCATCCCCAGACTAATTCCCCAGAAAAGCTTTGTCTCCCTGGAGTTGGATGTCACGGACTGTCCCGGGGTGAACTTCCTTGAACACGTCCAGGCTAAGGTGCGTGGCGGTGCCTGTGTTGACCTAGTTGTATTTAGTATTGACCTAGTTGTATTGACCTAGTTGTATTGACCTAGTTGTATTTAGTATTGACCTAGTTGTATTTACCTAGTTGTATTTACCTAGTTGTATTTAGTATTTACCTAGTTGTATTTACCTAGTTGTATTTAGTATTTACCTAGTTGTATTTACCTAGTTGTATTTAGTATTTACCTAGTTGTATTTACCTAGTTGTATTTAGTATTTACCTAGTTGTATTGACCTAGTTGTATTTAGTATTTACCTAGTTGTATTGACCTAGTTGTATTTAGTATTGACCTAGTTGTATTTAGTATTGACCTAGTTGTATTTACCTAGTTGTATTTAGTATTGACCTAGTTGTATTTACCTAGTTGTATTTAGTATTTACCTAGTTGTATTGACCTAGTTGTATTTAGTATTGACCTAGTTGTATTTAGTATTGACCTAGTTGTATTTACCTAGTTGTATTTAGTATTTACCTAGTTGTATTACCTAGTTGTATTAGTATTACCTAGTTGTATTTACCTAGTTGTATTTAGTATTGACCTAGTTGTATTGACCTAGTTGTATTTAGTATTTACCTAGTTGTATTGACCTAGTTGTATTTAGTATTGACCTAGTTGTATTTACCTAGTTGTATTTAGTATTGACCTAGTTGTATTTACCTAGTTGTATTTACCTAGTTGTATTTACCTAGTTGTATTTAGTATTTACCTAGTTGTATTTACCTAGTTGTATTTAGTATTTACCTAGTTGTATTTACCTAGTTGTATTTAGTATTGACCTAGTTGTATTTACCTAGTTGTATTTAGTATTTACCTAGTTGTATTTAGTATTGACCTAGTTGTATTTACCTAGTTGTATTTAGTATTTACCTAGTTGTATTTACCTAGTTGTATTTAGTATTTACCTAGTTGTATTTACCTAGTTGTATTTAGTATTTACCTAGTTGTATTTAGTATTGACCTAGTTGTATTTACCTAGTTGTATTTAGTATTGACCTAGTTGTATTTACCTAGTTGTATTTAGTATTTACCTAGTTGTATTGACCTAGTTGTATTTAGTATTGACCTAGTTGTATTGACCTAGTTGTATTTAGTATTGACCTAGTTGTATTTACCTAGTGTATTTAGTATTACTAGTTGTATTGACCTAGTTGTATTAGTATTTACCTAGTTGTATTGACCTAGTTGTATTTAGTATTGACTAGTTGTATTTACCTAGTTGTATTAGTATTGACCTAGTTGTATTTACCTAGTTGTATTTAGTATTGACCTAGTTGTATTTACCTAGTTGTATTAGTATTGACCTAGTTGTAATTAGTATGACCTAGTTGTATTTAGTATGACCTAGTTGTATTTAGTATTGACCTAGTGTATTTACCTAGTGTATTTAGTATTGACCTAGTTGTTTTACCTAGTTGTATTTAGTATTGACTAGTTGTATTACTAGTTGTATTAGTATTGACCTAGTTGTATTTACCTAGTTGTATTTAGTATTGACCTAGTTGTATTTACTAGTTGTATTTAGTATGACCTAGTTGTATTAGTATTGACCTAGTTGTATTGACCTAGTTGTATTTAGTATTACCTAGTTGTATTTACCTAGTTGTATTTAGTATTTACCTAGTTGTATGACCTAGTTGTATTTAGTATTTACCTAGTTGATTTACCTAGTTGTATTTTATTTACCTAGTGTATTTACCTAGTTGTATTTAGTATTGACTAGTTGTATTGACCTAGTTGTATTTAGTATTGACCTAGTTGTATTTACCTAGTTGTATTTAGTATTGACCTAGTTGTATTTAGTATTGACCTAGTTGTAATTAGTATTGACCTAGTTGTATTTAGTATTGACCTAGTTGTAATTAGTATTTACCTAGTTGTATTTAGTATTGACCTAGCTGTATTTAGTATTGACCTGTTGTGTTTAGTATTGACCTGTTGTGTTTAGTATTGACCTAGTTGTATTTAGTATTGACCTGTTGTGTTTAGTATTGACCTAGTTGTATTTAGTATTGACCTAGTTGTAATTAGTAGATATGACCTGTTTAGTATCCTTGTCGACTAACTTATTTGGTATATTAAGTTACTTTTCGTAATTTTTTGGCTCGGCAACAGACAATTTTATATAGCAAGGGAAAGATCTGGGCGTGAAGGGGTTGATGTCCCTTTCACATTCCATTTTTCTACATCTATAATTAGTGTTCTTCCCTAAATCAAAGTCCCCCACTCTTAATAGCCCTGTATTCACTTTGGTCATCAGGCGCGTACTAACTGACTAAACTGACTAAATAACTTACTTAACTGACTAAATTGACTAAACAACTGACTTAACTGACTAAACTGACTAAATAACTGACTAAACTGACTAAATAACTTACTTAACTGACTAAATAACTTACTTAACTGACTAAATTGACTAAATAACTGACTAAATAACTGACTAAACTGACTACATAACTGACTAAATTGACTAAACTGACTAAATAGACTAAATAACTGACTAAACTGACTAAATATCTTACTTAACTTACTAAACTGACTACATAACTGACTAAACTGACTAAATAACTGACTAAACTGACTAAAATGACCTGACTAAATAACTGACTAAACTGACTAAATAACTTACTTAACTGACTAAACTAACTACATAACTGACTAAACTGACTAAACTGACTAAATAACTGACTAAATAGACTAAATAACTGACTAAACTGACTAAATATCTTACTTAACTTACTAAACTGACTACATAACTGACTAAACTGACTAAATAACTGACTAAACTGACTAAACTGACTACATAACTGACTAAACTGACTAAATAACTGACTAAACTGACTAAATAACTGACTTAATAACTGACTTAACTGACTAAATAACTGACTAAAACTGACTAAATAACTGACTAAATAACTTGACTTAATAACTGACTTAACTGACTAAATAACTGACTAAACTGACTAAATAACTGAACTAAATCAAAATCACCGCCACCATCAAATCCCTTCACTTTACCATAACATTCCCTTCATAACATCCCTGTTTTCACTTGGATCCTCAGGTGTGTAATAACTTGACTCACTTAACTAACTTGATAACTTATTCATAACTTATTTAACTTATAATATATGTAACTATAATATATAACACTTATTTAACTTTTAACTTATAACTTTACTTTAATAATTTCCTTCTTTCTCTTTGTCTTGCAGGTGTCTCTCACTGCCGACCGCCGCGGAGACATTGAGATCTACCTGTCGTCACCGGCCGGCACAAAGTCCACCCTCCTAGCGCTGCGGCCACATGACAGCTCGCGCTTGGGCTTCCACGTGAGGCTTGTTCTCTCTTCTATTGAGGCTCTTGTCCATATCTTCTTGTAGGCTCTTGTCCATATCTTCTTGTACTGAGGCTCTTGTCCATATCTTCTTGTAGGCTCTTGTCCATATCTTCTTGTACTGAGGCTCTTGTCCATATCTTCTTGTAGGCTCTTGTCCATATCTTCTTGTAGGCTCTTGTCCATATCTTCTTGTAGGCTCTTGTCCATATCTTCTTGTACTGAGGCTCTTGTCCATATCTTCTTGTAGGCTCTTGTCCATATCTTCTTGTACTGAGGCTCTTGTCCATATCTTCTTGTAGGCTCTTGTCCATATCTTCTTGTACTGAGGCTCTTGTCCATAACTCCCTGACTTTCCTTCCTTAACATCATACCTTCTATAGTCTATTTTTTTTAACGAGGCAAAACATTCTATCTGACGGTCTCCAGCTTAAATTATGCCATATTACCTGTAACACGGTGGTATTCTGGCTATATCCAGAGAGATAAACTTCCATAATTACCCAACTATTTGTGAACCAATTTTTCCCTATTTCCTTTTTATATCTACGCTTTTCCAGTTTGAATCCGTTACTTCTTGTGCCACCCTGATTACTACCCATAAGACCTTTTCCTACATCTCCTTTATTTTATTCTTTATTGTATCTGTATCTGTATTTTATCTTACGAGGTCAGACGGCCGATGATACGCTTCCGTCTGTCTCTTATCTGTTGCCTCTACTTTTTTTGCCTCCCTTTGCCGGCAGGCTTGGCCCTTCATGACGGTGCACATGTGGGGGGAGCGGCCGCTGGGCAAGTGGGTCCTCGAGGTGCACAACAACGGACACTTCTTCACCACGGGTACGTTGTGACCGCGACTTTTTATTATTTTTTTATTTTATTTATTTATTTATTTATTTATTTTATTTATTTTTTGGACGAGTGGTTTTTTTTTTTTTTTTTTTTTTTTTTTTTTTTTTTTTTTGGGGGGGGGGACAAAGTGAAGTTATTTTTTCTTTTTTTTTCTTTTTCCCTATATATTTTTTTTTCTAGACATGGAGCCGTATAGTGACCCCCTCCTCCCCCCCCCCCTTTTTTTTTTTTGTTTGTGGTGGTGGTGGTGGTGGAATGATTTTTGTTATTATAATATTTAGTTTTTTACATGGAGCCGTATATTGACCCCCCCCCCTCCCTTTTTTTTGTGGTGGTGGTGGAATCATTAGTGGGAATGGTAAAGGTGGTGGTTTGGGTGATGGGGATTGTGGTAGTGGTGGTGGTGGTGGTGGTGGTAGTGGTAGTGGTAGTGGTGGTGGTGGTGGTTTGGGTGATGGGGATTGTGGTGGTGGTGGTGGTGGTGGTGGTGGTGATAGATGTGTTGGTGGTAGTGGTGGGTGGTAGTGGTGGGTGGTGGTGGTGGTGGTGGTGGTGGGTGGTGGTGGTGGGTGGTTGTGGTCTCTTATAAGGAATGTACTACACTTTAGATCCTTATGGGAAATTTGACTTAAGTGACAGTCGAGTTCATAGATTTTGAAAAGTATGACCAAATGGATGGTTTGGCTAAGGGGTGATGTCCTTATTTGGTAACGGATGGTTTGCTAAGGGGTAATGTCCTTATTTGGTAATGGATGGTTTGCTAAGGGGTGATGTCCTTATTTGGTAACGGATGGTTTGGCTAAGGGGTAATGTCCTTATTTGGTAATGGATGGTTTGCTAAGGGGTGATGTCCTTATTTGGTAACGGATGGTTTGGCTAAGGGGTAATGTCCTTATTTGGTAATGGATGGTTTGCTAAGGGGTAATGTCCTTATTTGGTAACGGATGGTTTGCTAAGGGGTAATGTCCTTATTTGGTAATGGATGGTTTGCTAAGGGGTAATGTCCTTATTTGGTAACGGATGGTTTGCTAAGGGGTAATGTCCTTATTTGGTAATGGATGGTTTGCTAAGGGGTAATGTCCTTATTTGGTAACGGATGGTTTGCTAAGGGGTAATGTCCTTATTTGGTAACGGATGGTTTGGCTAAGGGGTAATGTCCTTATTTGGTAACGGATGGTTTGCTAAGGGGTAATGTCCTTATTTGGTAACGGATGGTTTGGCTAAGGGGTAATGTCCTTATTTGGTAACGGATGGTTTGCTAAGGGGTAATGTCCTTATTTGGTAACGGATGGTTTGCTAAGGGGTAATGTCCTTATTTGGTAACGGATGGTTTGCTAAGGGGTAATGCCCTTATTTGGTAATGGATGGTTTGGCTAAGGGGTAATGTCCTTATTTGGTAACGGATGGTTTGCTAAGGGGTAATGTCCTTATTTGGTAACGGATGGTTTGCTAAGGGGTAATGCCCTTATTTGGTAATGGATGGTTTGGCTAAGGGGTAATGTCCTTATTTGGTAACAATTTATGTTTTTCACGACGCCAAGCAAGTCACGTATGAGGTCCAAGCGTTCAATTTAGGTTATTTTTTTAGACTTTTTCCAGCCCAAAGTTCCCTCCGAGGCAGTGCATGAGCAGGTTAGTCGAGTGTTGTGTGTGTGGTGTGATGACACTTGTGATCTGTTTGCCTCTCGTCTGCATCATACTCACCACTGCCTACACACTGTTTGGATAGTGTTTCTAGACTTATCACAGAATATCACTGTACCACTATACTGCCTGGACACTGTTTGGAGTCCTGTTTCTAGACTTATCACAGAATATCACTGTCACCTTACTGTTATTGTAATATATTGGTATCTTTAAGATTGCATTAACCCTTTCCCAGCGGAGGATTTATATGGAAAATTTTCAAAACTGACTTCACTACTACGTCCATATATACGTAGACGTTCATTCAGGTTAGACTTCACTAGTTTTTAGAAAGATCTGCATTGAGACTTTCCCTTTGACACACATAATCATACATACATATTTAACACAACTTCGTAGTGTAGTGGTAGCACGCTCGGCTCACAAGATGAGAAGTCCCGGGTTCGATCACCGGGCGGAGCGGATATAGATGGGCTGTTTCCTTAAAACCCGAGCCCATGTCCACCCAGCCGTGAATGGGTACCGGGTGTTACCCGGGTGTTGTGACCCGCCTCCCGGGGTGGTGGCTTCGGCCAACACTAAGCACTAAGGAAGCAAATTAAAAATGTAGCTATGGAGACGGGGCCAAATGAGTGTAGCTCAGTCCCTGTAAAATACAACTAGATGAATACAAATTGATAGTTGGCATCTCAGACTTGCTCTATGATGGCTCTGTCTGCCTTCCTCTGTGCAGTAAACAAGAAGCACAGCAGGCAACAGCGCGTCACACCGTGCTTCACACTGCACCGCCAAGATGCTGTTTTGACTCGGTGAATGTCATTGATGCACAAAGGAAATTGATAAACAAAAATAATAAAAGCTATAACTAAAGAAAGATCGAGGGAGTGATTGAGGGAACACACACCCAGGCCACAATGCACGGACGTTGTTGTTGCAAAGGCAGCCGGGCCACAGTTACCTTCTGAAATCCCGTCACTATGTCCTTCCAACAGACATCGGGCTCAGGCTGGTCATTCATAATTCAGTTTAAATAATTTCCTTTTTTCCTTGGCCCGCGAGGATTCCGACCGACGCTAACACCAGATTTGCACCCAACACGGGCGCCTTAACCCACTAGGCCAAGAAGTATACACCACTTGGCTGAGTGGCTCTTAGTGTATATATGTTCATGACACTGCTGCCAAGAAGGGGTACAGTTTTGTTTCTACTTCAACCCTAGGCTAAACTTTTTACATCTGTCCATATTTATGATTACTCTGCTGCTGTTCCTGCTGCTACTGTGCTGCTGCTACTACTACTACTACTACTACTACTACTACTACTACTACTACTACTACTACTACTACTACTACTACTACTACTACTACAACTATACTACTACTACTACTACTACTACTACTACTAGGACAACTACTACTACTACTACTACTACTACTACTACTACTACTACTAGGACAACTATACTACTACTACTACTTATAGGACCACTTTACTACCACTACTACCACCACCACCACCACTTCTACCTCTACCACTGCTACCACCACCGGCACAACCACTACCACCGATTCTACCACCATTATCAGCCTCACAACCACTATCACCCACTCTACCACCACCACTGCAGCCACTATTGCCACTATCACTGTTATAACTTACTCCTAGTTTCTACTATGGCTGAGATATCTACACCATTGGCTAATGACTACTTTTATCCACTTTTTTCAACTTTTTATCTACTTTTTTCTACTTTTTATCCACTTTTTTCTTTTTATCTACTTTTTATCCATTTTTTTTCTACTTTTATCTACTTTTATCCACTTTTTATCTATTTTTTTCTACTTATATCGAGTTTATCCACTTTTTATCTACTTTTATCGACTTTCATCTACTTTTATCCACTTTTTATCTACTTTTTATCCACTGTATCTACTTTTTATCCACTTTTTATCTACTTTTATCCACTTTTTATCTATTTTTTTCTACTTTTATCGAGTTTATCCACTTTTTATCTACTTTCATCTACTTTTATCCACTTTTTATCTACTTGTATCAATTTTTTTTCTTCTTTTATCTACTTTTTACTCCTGTCTGCACCTTGAGGGCTGACTTAAGTATCATGGCTACTCATTGTTTACATCCCCCCTGGCCTACCTTTCCTCCTCTCACTCACTCTTTCTGATCTTTTCGTTGAATGAAGTTTACATCTATCATTTCCTATAGTGTTGCAGCCATAGATAGCGCACACTAATCAAGGGAGAAAGTATGGCGTTGACTATGTGTGTCAGTGTGTTGAATGGAAAGGTTAGGATTATTTGGTAATCATTTTATAGAGCTGATTCAGAGTGTTGAGTCCTTTTATAGAGCTGATTCAGAGTGTTGAGTCCTTTTATAGAGCTGATTCAGAGTGTTGAGTCCTTTTATAGAGCTGATTCAGAGTGTTAAGTCCTTTTATAGAGCTGATTCAGAGTGTTGAGTCCTTTTATAGAGCTGATTCAGTGTGTTGAGTCCTTTTATAGAGCTGATTCAGAGTGTTGAGTCCTTTTATAGAGCTGATTCAGAGTGTTGAGTCCTTTTATAGAGCTGATTCAGAGTGTTGAGTCCTTTTATAGAGCTGATTCAGAGTGTTGAGTCCTTTTATAGAGCTGATTCAGAGTGTTGAGTCCTTTTATAGAGCTGATTCAGTGTGTTGAGTCCTTTTATAGAGCTGATTCAGTGTGTTGAGTCCTTTTATAGAGCTGATTCAGTGTGTTGAGTCCTTTTATAGAGCTGATTCAGAGTGTCGAGTCCATTGGTTCCGTTAAGAGCTCATGTGTGTCAAGCAAAATAATTCAAAATTTTAGCATTTTATGTTGGGGAAATGGCAAGATGTGGATTGAAGGAGCCGAGTAGTAAGGAGATTGAGGCGGTTTGGGCACGTGAAGAGGAGAGAAGGTGGTGAGGCATTGGGGAGAGCTGTTGGAGTGAAAGTGCCAGGTGAGAGTAAGGAGATGGAGGCGGTTTGGGCACGTGAAGAGGAGAGAAGGTGGTGAGGCATTGGGGAGAGTTGTTAGAGTGGAAATGCCAGGTGAGAGTAAGGAGATTGAGGTGGTTTGGGCACGTGAAGAGGAGAGAAGGTGGTGAGGCATTGGGGAGAGCTGTTGGAGTGGAAATGCCAGGCGAGAGTAAGGAGATTGAGGTGGTTTGGGCACGTGAAGAGGAGAGAAGGTGGTGAGGCATTGGGGAGAGCTGTTAGAGTGGAAGTGCCAGGTGAGAGTAAGGAGACGAAGGTGGTTTGGGCACGTGAAGAGGAGAGAAGGTGGCGAGGCATTGGGGAGAGCTGTTGGAGTGGAAGTGCCAGGTGAGAGTAAGGAGATGGAGGTGGTTTGGGAACGTGAAGAGGAGAGAAGGTGGTGAGGCATTGGGGAGAGCTGTTAGAGTGGAAGTGCCAGGTCGCCATCCACCGGGCAGGCCAAGGAAGACATGGAGGCAGTGTGTTGAGGATCTGGCAGCATTGGGCATTGAAGAAGTTGAGGCAATGGATAGAGATAGCTGGAAGCGTCTCATCGCCCGTTTAACCTCAGTAGAAATTATGGGAAAATCTGACGTTAAACAGATGATGGATGATGTTGGGGAAATGGGGTTAGAATTATTACACTATTAAATTGACATAGTATAGTAGTAGATTGACATAGTGGGTTCAGTCAGGAGCAGGATTATGCACAGATTGTTAGAGAGAATAGTGGTGATCCGTGGCCCAAGAAACATTGTTGTGTATGCGAGAGTGCCTTTGTTTACATGAGAGGTGAGGGAAGGCACAACGGAGGGATGTACAAATGTTATGAATCTTTTATATTGACCTATTTAACTTTTCATTTTTTTTCTTCCTCTTTTGGCGTGAGAAATGGGCTGGGGATTGTTTACTTACTGGTGGTGGTGGTGGTGGTGTGGTGGTGGTGACTCTAGCTACTTTATTGGTGGTGGATGATGATTCTAGCTACTTTATTGGTGGTGATGGTGGTGTGTGGTGGTGGTGGTGGATGTCTCTAGCTACTTTATGGTGGTGGTGGTGGTGGTGGTGGTGTGTGTGTGTGGTGGATGACTCTAGCTACTTTATTGGTGGTAGTGGTAGTGGTGTATGGTGGTGGTGGTGGTGCATGACTCTAGCTACTTTATGGTGGTGGTGGTGTGTGGTAGTGGTGGTGGTGGTTGATGACTCTAGCTACTTTATGGTGGTGGTGGTGTGTGGTAGTGGTGGTGGTGGTTGATGACTCTAGCTACTTTAGTGGTGGTGGTGGTGGTGTGTGGTGGTGGTGGATGATGACTCTAGCTACTTTAGTGGTGGTGGTGGTGGTGTGTGGTGGTGGTGGATGATGACTCTAGCTACTTTATGGTGGTGGTGGTGGATGACTAGCTACTTTAGTGGTGGTGGTGGTGGTGTGATGACTCTAGCTACTTTAGTGGTGGTGGTGGTGGTGGTGGTGTGATGACTCTAGCTACTTTAGGTGGTGGTGGTGGTGGTGGTGGTGGTGTGATGACTCTAGCTACTTTGTTTCCTTCTGTGCCTAGTATGTTTGTGTATTTTAAACACACACGGATTTTACTGTCATGAGAGCGACCTGATAGTGTAGCTAATTGCACTGCCCCTCCTTTCATCCCCTTCCCACATCACCTCTTGCCCCGCTGCTGCTGCTGCTGCTGACCTCTGCTGACCTGCTGACCTGCTGCTGAACGGCTGACCTGTAGGATCCACCTTGCTGCAGGGTTGGCAGCTGATGTTTCATGGCACCAGAACTAACTATGACAAATGGCAGGAACGGGGCGCGCGCAAAAACCGTGGTGGTGGCGGTGGCAGTGGTGGCGTGGCGGGTCGGAGGGGAGGTAGTGGCTCCACCCAACCTTTCCCCTACAGGCGGAACCACCCCATCTCCCCTCCATCCACTACAACCACCACTACCACCACCACTACTACTACTACCACTTCTCCTACCTCTTCAGTCACCCCTACGACACCCTGGCACCCTTACTCTATTCACAACTATCCCCACTACGTCCCACAACAGTACCCCAACCAGTCCCCTCCTCAAGGCTCCCTCCCCGCCCCCATGCGACCACCAAATCACCGTGACAGCTCCCACCACAAGGGTAAATAGATCAGTGGATGTTCAATCATTCCGGCTGTGGTATGTGTGTCCTGCCTGCTGCGACATGCCTCTTATTACTGCATGTGGATAGTGGTCGTTCAAACATCCCCCGCCCCCTAAAGCGTCCTGTCCTACGAGACACCTGTATGGGAATGAAGTAGTGAATAACTATGTGAAGTATTGACTGCCTTGTTTTTACTGTCATGTTGTCGGCTTGTCTTATTCTTGCTGCATGTCTAGTCTATTTTTTTTAACGAGGCAAAAAATCCTGACCCCTTGCTGCTTACTGACTGATATCTGATGCCAGGAGAAGGGAATAGTACGCTTCTTTTAAATTTCAGCGGTATTTTATCGTAGTTAACCCTATATCAGGTAAACATAGACATTATTTCAAGCATACGACATTCAAGATAGATTGGAATTTTTGCCTCGTTAAAAAAAAAGACTAGTTATCGTGGGGACTTGATATGAATGTGGAATTTTTTTTATCACTACGAAGGGAATGTTGGAATGGTGTCTTGAATGTCTTGCTTTCATTTCCCGCATTTTTTATTTCCTCTATAATGTGACTTGTTCTTCCTTTGCCTTACAGATCCTGAATTGCATGAGTGGCGATAGACTGTTTGTTTTGATTCCGTGATGTGTCCTGTAATGCCATAATGCTTTATTTCCCTGAGCAGGAATTATCCACTGGCTGTGTCCTTGCCATGCCTGAAGAGAGAGAGAGAGAGAGAGAGAGAGAGAGAGAGAGAGAGAGAGAGAGAGAGAGAGAGAGAGACTGCAAGCATACAAATAAGAGAAACAAACAGACAAAAAAGCTCCAAGTTTAGTTTTGAGTGTAATCAAAACTTGCTCAAGGAATCAGGCATCCCCCCAGAGTGTCATCAGCCTCACACAGTAAGGCCCGGTTCACACCACGTTTTTGCTGTCCGTAGTCTACGTGCGTCTTGTCATCAGTGACGTCACAGTACCTCACAGTGACGTCACTCCCTGCGTCTTATGATCAGTGACGTCACAGTACCTCACAGTGACATCACTCCCTGCGTCTTATGATCAGTGATGTCACAGTACCTCAGTGACGTCACTCCCTGCGTCTTATGATCAGTGACGTCACAGTACCTCACAGTGACGGTCTTTCCCTGCGTCTTATGATCAGTGACGTCACAGTACCTCACAGTGACGTCACTCCCTGCGTCTTATGATCAGTGACGTCACAGTACCTCACAGTGACGTCACTCCCTGCGTCTTATGATCAGTGACGTCACTCCCTGCCTGTGTAGTGTGAACCAGGCTCCCCGCGGCTAGGGTACCTTTATAAAGATGTATATAATACAGGTACTCTACCCGCGACCACCCCGTTGCTGGAGCAGTGGTGACGTCACTGACCTTGAGAGACGCGCGTCCCAGGCTCACATTATTCGGAGCTCCCAATTCTTTGTCCGGGACTGCGGGAGTGACGGGGTGACGTCACTGTGACGTCACTGATCGTCCACGTAGACACGGACAGCAAAAACGTGTAGTGTGAACCCCGACTTACACTAAATATTAAACTAAATGTACCCATCCTCCCTTTCTATATCCTCTTACTGTCTTCTTTATAGGGACTGGCAACTAAACGGGATTATTGTTGCTTCTCTTTTTATACCCTTGGCCAGTCCTTTGTGATAAAAAAACAAAAAAAACCAAGCCTGGATTATTGCCTGGGTAGAAAAGCACACACAGGAAAACAGTTTAATCTTATCCCTCATCAATTACTGTTGAATGTCATCTGAATCCTTTTATAGCTTCTTGTTGGGTAAATAGTTGATGTTGTTGCATGTGTAGCCCCTCCCCCCCTCCTCCTCCTCCTTCCTTCTTTCTCTTTCCTTCTCCTCCTCCTCCTCCCTCCTTCTCCTTCTCCTTCCTTCTTTCTCTTTCCTCCTCCCTCCTCCTCCTCCTCCTCCTCCCCCTCCCCCCCTCCCCCTAAGCCTGGTCTGTGGGCCCTGCGTTCCATGTCATCTTGAGGGACGCAGATATGACAACGCTGCTTTTTGGCTGAAAAATCTGTTATGGAATGTGGCCGATCTAAGTTTTAAGTTCATGTAGGCTTTGTTGATTGATTTATTGATACATATTTGTTTGTTTATATACATTTTCTTTTTACAGTTGCCTTTTTTGATATGCATTCTAAAGTTAGGAAGAAAAACTTGATAGAATATTTGTTGGGTTTTGCTTTTGTGTTATTGTATTGATGTGTTGTGATGTGAAGAATGGTGCTTAGACAATGTGACTCAGGTACACACACACATCACACACATACAATGGTGGGCGCGCTCCGGTGTGCGCGGTGGTGCGGCTGTGCTCTGGGCACCTGCACAGCCGGCCCGGCGCACTCCGCGCTCACAAAAAATAGCTATATAATAAAAAAACAGCTTCTAGAAGTTATTTACCTTATAGATTATGAATTTTTTTTACTGTCAAGCCAAAAAATCACTGTAACAAAAAATCACAAGTTAAAATAGTCTGTGGTCACTCCTTCAGTCCTTTTTAGCCCTCCTCCTGCTCCATCTTCTGAAAAGTAGTCTTCGATTGGAGCGCCAGAAAGGAGCGCAAAATTCAAGTTGCGCTCTGCACTCCCAGTTCAGATTTTCGCGCTCCTGCGCACCGAATTTTGGTAGTGCGCACCGGAACGCGGAACGCAAAATCGGAGTGCACGCGCCCACCTTTGCACACATACACATCAAAACACTGACATCATTATCATCATTCTGAACTTTGGGTTGATCAGGCAGCATTAGGCATTCTATCCCTCTGTCTATCTGTACAACAACCCATGTGTCTCTATCTCAAATTTTATGCCAGTTTCAGGAGCTTGAGGAGGGTGGTGATGGCAGAAGGTTCTCTCAGTCTCCTCTCCCTACACCTCAGCCATGCATATTCCACTCCTCTCTCTCCCCTTTATTTCCTCCTATTCTCATTGTATAGGGAGATTCCTCATTCTTTATTTCTTCTATTCTCATATTATTCTCCTCCTCCTCCTCCTACCCATCAGGGTGGCATGGTTGGTAGAGCTGTGGGCTCGCGTGTAGCGTCCCTGCATTCGGTCAGCGGTTCGAGTCCACCAAGTTCGTCCTGGTGTGGTGGCGCTTTGTATAGTCAATAACCTTGTAGTTGGTACTTGCAAAGTGTCTAGATAGGATCAAAGTATCTTATCCTCCTCCTCCTTCCTTCATTCTCCTTCCTTCTTTCTCCTTCCTTCCTTCGCCTTCCTCCTCCTCCAATCTTCTTCATTCTTTATTTTCTTCTATTCTCGTATTATTGGGAGATTCTTCCTTCTTTATTTCTTCTTTTTTGTTATTTATTTTGTCCTTTCATTCACTATTATTTCCTCCTCTTCTCATTGTATAGGGCGTCATCCTGCTTTGTGTCCTGCATTGTCATCCAGCCATGCATGATATATGACTATCAATATTACTTATCTAATGTATGCCAAGGCCTTACTACTACGCCTGTGTCATGACGTGCTTCGTAGTTCACATCAGCAAACCGAGTCATGTGTATTTACTTTATTGACAGGAACTACCACGTATAGGTCTCACGGCCTCTTGTAGCTTCCTTATTTTCTTATGTTCTGATGTTCTTATAAGCAAGCTGAGTCGTGTATGTGTGTTGCAGGCAAGGCTAACATGAAGGACTGGAGCCTCACCATGTACGGCACCGAGACCGAGCCGGGCCAGGCGGTGCCGCCCATGACTGGCAACCACCACCAGTCCATCTCCCAAAAAGACCCCAAGGTGCACCAGGTCGTCGACACCACCGAGGGCAAGACGGAGACGCGCGACCCCCCGATGTCCATCTACCCGTCCTCCCCCTCCTCGGCGCCGCGCCCCGCCATCGTCACCCCCCTGGCCGAGAAGATCCTTCCCGCGGGGTGTCTGAGGAGCTCTGCCGTGGGGGCTTGCTTAGGTTTGTGCCTTGTGGTGGTAGTGATACACTTGGTGGTGGGTGCTCTATTCCTGCCTCAGCCATGCCTCGACCAGAAGGCCTCCCGCCGCCTGCCCCGGGACAGGTCGTTACGGTGCCCCCGCGGCTGCCCGGTTGCCGGCTCGGCGCAGGTGTTGCCGTGCTGTCGGGGCAGTATAGCCGGGTGCAGTTAGTGTCGGGGTTTTTAAGTAGAGATTTTTAACTTGTGGGTCCGGGGGTTTAGCAAGCGTGGGATGGATGCTGCCTTGGGTTTGGACAGGATTGCAGTGTGATTGGTCCAGTATTGTGCCACACCACCGTTGGTCCAGATACAGTAGTACTACGGTGCCACGGGTGGGCTAGAGTCACGGCACCCTTGGCCGGACCGGCACCACCTGGCGCTGGTCTCCACAGCATCGTGCCATCTTGGCTCATAACTCTGTTCCACCAAGAATCGAAACACTTCTTGGTACATAGCAGCTGCAGAAAGTGGGAACTTGACAAGTGTGAGCACTTGATGATATATCAAAATTACCTCTTCAGATGCATATGATTATATATATATATAGTTCTGTGTTTTTACTACAGTCAAAGTGAACCCCTCCATCTCTTTTTATGTAAAAATTTTACAGTGTTGTACAGGCTACTTTCTCTCTCTTAAGCGTTATTTTTCATATAGTGCCTTTGGCATTTTATACTAATTTATACT
>JACEEZ010019844.1:329822-394822 GCA_016584305.1 Chionoecetes opilio | reverse complement strand
GGTTTGCTCTGGCTCCCTTTTCCATCACCCAGAGTCTAGTAGTCTAGGTTTGCTAGCTTGTGTGAGGACTTCATTATGATACCCTAACACCATCACTCCAAGGCAAAAGTCAAAGGCAGGCAGGGCAGTGTATGCATGGACTCATAATATGTTTGTGGGCAACCAAGAAAATCAATGGGATGTGTATGATGACATCCCCTGCCTGTGCGTGCCACGACCACTGCCATCTGTGCGTGCCACGACCACTGCCATCCTATACACTGCTGGATCAACTTGTTCGCCGCTTTCTGGGTGATACATGAGTCAGAAATATATGTATTTTATACATCGAAATGCAAGGTTAGAGAAGAGTGAACTGGAGATAAGTTTACAACTTTGTTGTCAGTCTCATTCTGAAGTTCTGATCCAATAACAGATCAGCAGATGGCACAGGCAGACGGGAAATTGTTGTCATCACACATACATATATAAACAAAAATTTAAGTTAAGGAATTGTTTGGCTGGTAAATTTCACTCAACACAATTTTTTTGCAAGATATATTCCATGGCCAACGAGGCATTACGGTCACAAGTGTGAGATTGCACGAACCTACCAAACACCAGGCTGGGGGAAGTGTGTGTCCAGCTTCCTCCTGGACAGTTCTTGGCGCAACACTGCTTTGTTAACACTGATGGAGACAGGAAGGTTGCCGTGCTTTCAGTGTATGTGTACGTGTGTGTGTGTGTACATGAGTGCATGCGCGTCCTGTGTGTGCACATGTGCAATATTATGGTGACCAAGCTACAAGGCCTTGTTGGAAGACTGAGGTGTGTGCGTGTGTGTGCGTGGTGTGTGTGCGTGTGTGTGGCTGCATGCGTGTGTCTTCCCGCTGTGGCCCCGAGTCAGCGTGTGGGTGCCTGGCATAACCGTGAAGGCAGGAGAACAGGTCTTGTGTATTTATACATATTATTATACATGTAAGGATTTTTGTGTTGATGTTCAAATCTTTTTATAAATTGCATTTTTAAGATGATGGTTGTGGAGGATCGGTGTCACATATCGAGTGTTTGTCTTTGTAATAAGTCACATGTGACAAATAAAACATCTTTTTTTTACTTATGACTTTTGTTACTCTGATAATTAGTTCAGAGAATATTGGTCAAATTTTCTACATATGTAAATTTGTATCATGAAGGGCAGCAGCAAACCCGTCATTGTGTCACAGCAGAGTAGGGATGATAATGAATGGTACATGTTAAGACTATTACCTCCGTCATGTCTTCCTTCCAAGCACCATAACGCCGCTAACGCGCCGCGCCGACGTTAATGTTTCCTCCCGAGTCACCTGCAGGTAGTGGAGGCTTTTTATGTGAGAGGATTTTAGGCTGTCACTTTTCCCAGGTTCAGTGGAGGGTAAGACTAAGCATCACTGCACACTATACAAGTCTTCCGAGCATTGCACCGGGCACTGCTTCATGGCATGTTGAGGAGCATGGACTGTAGATAGAGCACAGTGGAGAGAACCCTAGGGATAGAGAAATGACTAACACAGTACTCATGGCGCACAGGAAATTATAGATGCTAAATATATTCATGTTTTTAAAGCTAAGATTGACCCAAGGAGACGAGACCCCACGAGTGTAAGTAATTTCCCGTATATCACGACTATGTAAATACAACTAGGTAAATACAGGGATTATGATGATTATGTCGTCAACCGCATCTTTCATCACACAATTAAGCTCCCTTGCAGTACATGATTAAAACTCGTGCTTGTTGAAATTTTTTGGCGAATTATTTTGGCTACCATTAGAAGGAATTGCATTATTTTGATTTTTTTCATTCCTAGCATTGTCATTTTGTTTTATGCGTAATGATTTTATTGGGTTTCTCTCGGATACCATTACTCCCGTGTGGCAAGAGCAGTTGTACGTAACTCACTCGATGAAGTGTCGTGATGTAAGCTTGGTGACTATGTAGTATGATGTGATTTGCTACATGGGTCTCATTCAAAGAGTATTACGCTTGTGTGCCAGACGTTGCCAATTTCTATTCTTAAGGTTCTCTACCATTCAGAGTGCAGGGAGGCATGAGTTTTTGTAATGCTCAAGTATCTGCATGCCCTTAACTCCTGGTTTTGCATTGGGAAGTATCTTGGCAAGCCACTCATTACAAACAGATCCTTCATTACATTTATGGTTTCTCTATAAAAACAAATTTTGAAGATTCACAAACTTCAAAACTTTTCTTCTTTGATTTTTGTTTGGGTTGATTTAACTTGCATGGATAGTTTTTGATTATAGTAAAGCTTTCATGATTACCCAGCAGCACACATTTGCATTTATTATAAGAGAAACCAAAACAAAGGAAAGACTGTTTTGATTTTGTTTTATAGTGTTGCTTGCCACTTATCTAATTTGGCACCTGGAACTGTCGCCGATCGGAACTCTCGCCGCCGTCGTCGAGTGTTCCAATTCTTGATATTACAGGGCCCAATATATACATTTAATCAGGTTTTACCCGTGTTTCTGCATTCAGGGATGAACTAGCAGCAATAGCTTGATCAGTCAGGTTAAGTTAGGTGAAAATATCCAGGTTAGGTTAACATATTCACGTTGGCAAGAGATCTCGGTTGGTGTTTCGGCGAGATTCCCACCGGCGACAGTTCCATAAACCTTTAATTTTATGACTAACATCTAGATTGATCTTTCAGGTGTGTTACAGGCATGCACTGGGCTTCTTAACCATACAATACTCTTCATTGTTTGTAAGGTAGGGGATGCTAACTCCTTCCTTCTAGTCGTGGTGGTAGTGGTACAGAACGGCCAATTTTTACTTCCGGGCACAAACACTGTCTTTCCCGCCCCACTCACAAGTAAAGCATGTGTTACTGTCAGCTGGTAAGTAACCTCCATGTCTTCTCATCTCACTGATCCATATCTCCTCACACACACACATGCACACACACACACACATGCACACATACACACACACAGACACACACACATACACACACACGCTATCATACACACATACACGCTATCATACACACATACACACACACACGCACACACACATTTGCCGTGTGAAAGGTTGACTTCTCCCGCCACATCCGCCACAGAAACTGGGATGTGTGGGCTGGGACTTGCTTCTGAGCCGGTGATGGTCATTCCTTAATATACACAGTATGTGAGGATATGTCTGCAGTGTGTTGTGTAGGGACAGGAAGAGGGATTAGGAGGCATAGAAGCAAGAAATTGAGGATTTTGCACAGAGAGAAAGTAAAAAATTGTGACTTTAATGTTTTAATCTTTTCGTTAATGGCCAAATATTCATCATTTCTCTTCCCTATTCCGTAAGTGTTGATGAGAGGGAGCAGATTTCCTCAAACAAAGGCGTATTTCATCATTCCCTCGTCCCTACTGACCCCTTGCGCCTCCGTGGTGCAGTGGCTAGCGTGCCTGCCTGCGAATCTGCGGGCCCTGGTTCGAATCCGGGCCAAGGCAGTCGGTGTGCAGCCCAACCAGCTGTACATCCTTACTTTCGGGGTTGATAAATGGGTACCTGGGGAAACCTGGGGAAGGTAACTGTGGTAACCCGGATGTCACACTAGCCCTGTGTCCCGGGGTAACGGGTCCTCACCCACCACAGGCTCAAAGGTTAATGCCACGGAGATGAGCACCGAGGCCACGTGCAGCATAGCGTGTGCCCCCATCTTTACCTTTACTTCCTCCCACCCTGCACACCCCCGCCCCCCCATCTGTTTTGCTATCTCTTTATTCTCTTTGTGGTTATTTGTCTTTTTCTGTATCAAGATTTTACTTCATAATTTTCATGATACTGTAATTGGTTTCAAGAATTTATAGTATTTGACCGGCTGTATGCTGAAAATAATGGTACAGACCTGCTTGTATTTACCAAGTTGTATTTACCTAGTTGTAACATACAGGAAAAGAGCTATGCTCGTACTGTCCCGTCTCCAAATCTACTATTATCCAGCTTGCCTTTGAAGTCCTGAATACTTCTTACATTAATCACTTTTGCATCAAGGTTGTTCAAGGCTTCTAGGTTTCTATACGGGAAGCTGTATTTTTTTATGTCCCTCTTGCATGTTGTCCTTTTCAATTTCTTCTCATGACCTCTTGTACTTCTATAGTCCCACACAAACAGATCTTCTCTATCAATTTTTTCCAGACCCATTGATGCTCTATACACTGCTATAAAATCGTGTGTGTGTGTGTGTGTGTGTGTGTGTGTGTGATCTATTCCATTAGATTTACGCGTAGAAATGATCTTTTTCCTTCTACGTCTGCAGCTCAGTGTTCTTTTTTATGATCAAAAATGTCTTTGGTCCTCTTTGCTTTCTGTCCGTGGCTTTGAAGGAGCAGACTCATGTAGATTGCTTGCCCCTAACTAGACTCTGTAGTTTTGATTGTTAAGGCGCAGGTTCTGTTTCTTACTGATAGTATAGTGAACTGTTACTATACTACCTGCAGGCTGGTAAAATTGCACCTGTCTTTGATTTGTCACAATGTTTTGAAGTTCATGTTAATTTAGATAGTGTTAACATCCCTTAGCAGTGGCGGGGGGTGTCACGTCTGGGGGTGCTGCAGCTCTGCAGCCCTATGTCACGAGCCGCCACTGTCCCTTAGTAATGCATGTGAGGATGTTGTTGGATGGTTTTGTGTGAGTACGAGGAAACTAAGACTCAACATTTCATAAACGATGTTAACAGGAAAACTAACAATCATACAATTCATAATAATGAAATATTATTTTCATTGTGATAATCATCGTGATCATAAAGTTTAATGTCTCCCCAATACACTCCTGTACAATGCTTCTCTTTCATTCTTTTAATATTTCTTTTTCCATCTTCTACTTCCTGGATGTCACCTTGCATTGCAGGAATAGCATCAACGATATCCTCATCATTATTGTCATCATTAGCATTATCATAATAATTTCACTATGAACACTCTGCTTTGTGCCAAGCGCCACCCCACAGGTTTGGGAAAAGGCCTTTGTATGAAAAGAACATCAATTATTGTGCAATGTTGACATCTTGGCAGACTGTCGAACACCTTCTTGTACACACTGTTCTCCCCGCCGCCCCATGAAGCCTTAACCTCCCCCTCCTGCTGCTCCCATGCTTGCCTCCCATCACACAGGAGGTGAGGAGAGGAGGGTGGGGGATGGGTGGGGCGTGAGTGGGGGCAGGGGGGGTGTTGGGGGTAGAGGTGATGATGGTGAGGGAGGCAGCAGCAGTGTGGTGGTGATGGTGAGGATGGTGTCGCTTGCTGGCTACACTCGCCTGCCTCAGGGGAACGGGTGAGTTTGAGCCATGCACGGCAAAGGCTGTAGAGAGTAGAGATAGCGTGAGTGGTTTGCTTCAGTCTGTAGAGGGTAGAATGAGTTAGTGCTTGTCTTGTGCGACTGAATAAAATAAGTCTTTTAGAGAGGAGTGAATGAGTGAGAGTGAATGGTCCACACGATGCCTGGGACTGTGTGGTGCAAGGACACACTTCTGTCTCGCTAATCAGGTCCTCATTCTCATCTGTCATGCATTTCCTCTTTGTCTCTACTTGTGAAAGGTGAATGTGTATCCTTCACACTTGCCCAAGTCACTCTGTACAATGCTTGAAGGCTTTGCCTTATGTTGTGTTTGCTGTCATGTTTCTCCTGTAAACTGTACTGAAGAAATTACCTTTTTTCCTCCACTTTTTCTTGTCCTTTGCCTTCTTTTCTGCCTCTTCTCGTGCTCATTTCATTTATTTACTTTTTCAATGTAGTCCAGAAACTCAAGCACCACAGTTTTACATGATGCAGGAAACTCTTTAGCGGCATGATTTCTCGCCACAACCAGCAGGAAAACTTATCCTGCCAACACTGCCTGAGGCAAGGCAGGTGGCCTATGAGAAATCTGTCTCTGTATGTGTGTGTGTGAGATTGAATGCGTGAAATGAGATATCTCTCTGAGGAATAAAAGGTAAAGCTTTAGCTTATTAAATGAGATGAATGCTTCTAGTTCATTTAGATAGTAGTATCCTTCATCCTAGATATCTGTCCTTCTGGTTATTTGGCCTCCCTTGCATTATAAATTGTTAACACAGCCTCCTTCACAAATAGATAAATCCATCAGTGCACGTTGTCATAAAGTGATGCTCACCAATAAACGTAGTGACTGCAGCCTTGTAGGAAGGGATGCAGGGCGACGCCACAAACCTTTGCCTTCAGTGTGCAGGATATCAGACACCATAACAACCACAGCTCAGTCAGGCTGGAAGACACCACGGCACCGTCCGCCGCCCTTCATCACGCCCTGTCATCCTTCATCCTTACATTTCCTTTGTTCAATACATATTTTATACACGGCTTCCTTTTCTCCCGGACAACATGCATGAGTATTTCGTTTACTTATGATTTATCCATTTGTCCATCTGGGTCAGACTTGTCATTATGATTTACCGACCACACACTGCTGCTCCCCGGCCCTCCCCACCACCACTGCCACCTCTCATGGACATATTTTTCTGGTTTACTGTTCTGTTGACTGTTGTGTTGTTGTCTGTCCCTCTCTGCTTTTCATTGCAGGATCACATTATCACCCAACACAATCCTCCAACTAACCATCAGTGAGTAAGTGTTCTCGCTGCCCTTGTGTCCTTCCATCGGTGTTTTGTAAACGTGGAGTCGCTGGTCTTTGTAAACCCCCAATAAAAACTGCATTGACACAAACCTTCCGTAGAGAGATGCAAGTAAAGCCCGAGTCCCACCGTCAGGTTACGGGTCCACGTCAACCCACGTTACAGAAAATGACCTGACGCTGGTTGACGCGGGAATTATTTTCGCGTCAACTCACGTCGGCCCGATCGCCACGTCAGCAACGTTAATGCCTCGTCACGTCACAGGGACAGATCCACGTCACGGCCACGACACTTGTCCCGGTAACTGACGAGGGCTGACGCCACTATTTTTTGTATTTTCTAAAATCACGCCACGTCAGGAACGAGGCCTCGTCAGCCCGCGTCACCATAAAAGTCAGGACCACGTTACGTCATGTTTTTATCTCGTCGACCCAGGTTAACACGGGTATAACGCGGGTTGATGTGGCCCCGTAGCCTCATAGTGGGACCCGGGCTTGAAAGGGCCCAATGAGCTTCACATGTGTATGTATTTTCACATATTTACCACACACACACACACACACATAATGTTTTCATGTACACTGCTTCTCACTTTGGGCTTTGGCTACAGCCTTGATGCCGTATTTTCTATTCACCGAAATCAGGGAAAATATCACTTGACAGATATTTGGTACAATCTGATAAACACCAAAGCTTGATCAAAGGTAACAAGATGGCACAGCTTTCACTCGTGCATTCTGGTTCAAAGACTCTCGTCACCCTTCTTGATCTGGAAATGTATAAAGTTTATGCGTGAATTATTTTCTTATCATAACAAATTTACGAAGCTGTGTGGGTTGTGTCCTGCGAGGTCTGTGTCAGTGTGGCTCTGCATGTGTAGACTAATCCTAACCCATCAGTACTCACCGCATGTTAAGTTGGCGAAATTGTGGCCCTCACTTCCCCACTCCGAACATAGGGATTGGCTGAGGTGTTGCCTTGGGGCCCAAGAATGCCTTACTCCAAGCTCTGCCCTAAAGCCCCAACACCCAACACCTCAGCCAAGACCGTGCATGGAAGGGGGGAGTGAGGGGAAATGTGAAAAAATGAGAGGATTAGAAGGGAAATAAGAGGAGGAGGAAGAGAGGGAAGAGGAAGAGCGCCAAAAAAGAGGCTTGGGAGGGATAAGAGGAGAAGAGGAAGAGGAGAAGAAATATTGATTGCTTTGTTAATTAGTCTTCCTCTTCCTCCTCCTCCTCCTCTTCCCATTTTTGCCAACGTAACGTGTGGTGTGTATCGCTATGCTTCCCTCTCACTGTTTTTTATCTAGTGTCCATCTTGTTGTTGTCCTGCCCTGTACAGGAATTGGAAGAGATAGAACTTTTACTGTACGCACTTGTACATATATTGAAAGCTTTTATTCTCATGAACCAGACTTTTGTACCCTCTCTAGTTATATCTTTTTTTTTTCTTTTTTATTCTTTCTTTTTTAAATCTATTGTTTTTTTATGAGTGAGGCTGTAGGCGACGTTAGGGTGACTGACGAGCAACACTGTAGCCTGTGACTGCATGGTGTTAATGGCCAGACATGTTTGTTTCCCCTAAACTACGTGCACTGAATGTACTGTTTACGTTTATAAATGTCTATGTATGATTTATTGCTGCCTCATAAACTTTTGGTTGCTTGGCATTCAGATATGGTACAATAATTAATGGTTCCTTATTGTATATTAGTATGACTGTTAATGCTTTTCAATTAGATTATCGAGCACTTGATAATAAAGAAAACTTGAATGCTGAATATTGTTGCATAAAAGGATGAGTTTATAGTTTACCCTCAATTCAATGTCAATTATATTTTTTATTGGAGCATTATTTCCCTTGTGCTGATCAACAAACTTTCTCATGAACATATATCATCGAATGTTGCTTAATGCTCCTCATGAATGTTTGATTGCTAGGATATATTCAACAAAATTTAACATTGCACCTAGGAGAGTGATCATGAGAGTGAGTAATAAAGAGATACTAGGAAAGTGATCATGGGAGCGAGTCATGAGAGTGCTAAGCCACCAGCAGTGTGTGACCTGATATCGGGGCCTTACAGAGTGCCAGCAAGACCTGTACATCTTCAACGGGCAGTGCCTCAAGACCTGCTCCCCAGGGACACTACGCGTGGCAGCCCCAGCAGGAGGGCATGACGGGGACGCCCACCTGCCGTTCCTGCCACTACTCCTGCTACGGCTGCTCCGGCCCGCAGGACTACGAGTGCACCAAGTGTTGGGGCGACGCCGAGCTGTACTCCCCCTCCAAGGTGAGTCTGTATACGGTTTTTTTTTTTAACGAGACGAGAAATCCTGACCCCTTGCTGCTTGACCCCTTCACGCACAGATCTTTCCTTTGCTATAAAAAAAATGTATGTTGTTAGCAAAAATAACTAAAAGTAACTGAATATACCCAATTAGTTAGTCGACAAGGATACTAAACAGGTCATATTTATAAAACATTGCTTATATTCACTAGAAATTGTCTAATGGTACCCAAATTACAATGGAAATTACGTTCTGGGTCTCAAGGGGTTAAAAACTGATATTTGATGCCAGGAGAAGGGAATACTACACTTCTTCTTTATTTCCCTCCTAGGTGAGTCACTACTGTAGTCGTTCTCTTTGTGTGTGTTTATTATAGTCTTTAGTTTGTAGTTTAGTAGAGTTATTATTCTTTGTGTCATTATAGTTTCTCCCTTCATGTGTGTTACCGTAGATAACAAAGTTGCCACGACAACGTTTTTTTCTGTTTACAGACGTGTGGTGGCGTTAATACTTACATTTCTACATCCATGATTTCGGGAAAGTTAGAAGGGGCTATCTGGAGAGTCTGTCATTTTTTGTGTCTTCATCTGTTTACTAGTATGGCTATAAATGAATAAATTACAAAATTATCACCAAGAGTGGCGACCAACACTAAGGTCGCCATCTAGTGTTTATGTTCTGAGTGTCCTCCCGCCGTTGTCGTCTTTGCGAAACAAAAACGAGTAGGAAAATTTGAAACCGTATATACTTGCAGCTACAAAGTATAAAACAACGCTGAAACAGGGTAGATTATACAGTCATGATATAAACTACTGTGTATCATCTTCAGTGGCACATACACAGCAGTAGTGATGCTATAATTCGTAATATTTGGCGCCTGGCGACATTAGTGCAGGTGGTGACTATAGTGTTATCTAAGGTACTACTTGTACAGTTCTCTATTACATGCTTGTCAATCTGATGCAAACTGTTATTGTTATCTTACTCATCTTTATCTTATTGTTTTATGAAGAAAGTGAAAATTAAGTTATCTGCAGTCATTTTTTCAAGAGAGATTCATGACTGTGTTTATAAGCAGTGCATCCATCACTTCACCTGAAAAGATGGCGTATTGAACACTTGACATCGGATTGTTTTGTAATTTTTGAGATCTTCAATGCCTCAGTTTTACAGTTGTATCCCCTATCAAGTCAATAGATAAAGGTGTGCGTGTGTTTATTAACCCCTTCACGCCCAGATCTTCCCTTTGCTACATAAAATTGTCTGTTGTTAGCCATAAAATTACGAAAAGTAACTGAATACAGGGAGGTCCCGAAGATACGAGCAGTTAGGTTCCACCTGGCATACTCGTAAAGCGAAATCTCGTATAACGAAACACATAACTAACGGTAAAATATGGGTTTGGTTCCAGGACCATCAATTAAAAAAAAACAAAAAAAAAAACACCATGTTTTACAAGCTAAAATAAACTATAGCAAATACAACAAACACACAGCGTCATATTACCCACACTGTACTACCTATTCTGTAGAAAAAGCATTCTGAAAGAGAAAATAGCACACAAAATAACATAACTACACATTAATTAAACATAAAACATGCATAACAAGCAAAAAAGACGTTGTAATGTAGGGGACGCCGCGTGATACAAGAGAAGGTAGTGTAGCGGTCCCAAGGTTGAAGCTGCACACCTTCTAATTACCCCTAAAGGTTAGGCCGTGCCATATGCTTAATTACCCTTCAGGGCAAGCCTTGCTAGGGGTGACCTGACTGCGGTCCCAAGGTTGGAGCCGCACACCTGGCTAATTAGCTACCCCTAAATGTCAGGCCGCGCCATATGCTTAATTACCCTTCAGGTCACGGCTTGCTAGGGGTGACCTCACTGGGGTCAACCAAATCCCCCTTTGTCCAGCCCGGGAGTGGTAGGGCTCGCATTTTGAACTTGATAATTTTACTCACCCCAGTTTGAATGTTGTACATTGGATTTTCGATCTCGTATATTGAAAATAGACCCTAATTTACACATCTCGTATCATCGGATTATCGTATAACCGAATGCTCGTATAACGGGACCTCCCTGTATATCAAATTAACTAGTGGACAAGGATACTAAACAGGTCATAGCTATAAAATATTGCTTATATTCACTAAAAAACGCCTAATGGTACCCAAATTACAATGGAAATTACGTTCTGGGTCTCAAGGGGTTAAGGCATAGAGACGTGCCACCCCACCGCCCACTACACTATGGTCTCTGCTCCTCCATGGTGCAGTCAGTATGGCTGATAACCACACTGTCAGCCCTGAAACACTGGGGTAGACTGCATGTCTCTGTTTTCCTGCTTGATTCAAAACTCTCCAGAAAAATATAGTTTCATCCATCAAAGTGAATTCGGTGTCAAACTGGAATAATACCATTTGTTGTTGTTGTTTGTGGTGGTGGTGGTGGTGGTGGTGGTTTTCCTATCATACTCCTTCTCTTTCCTCATTTCTCTTGAATCATAACAAGGTTTAGAGTTCGAAATAACTTTAATTACATAACACTCCTGCGTTGTGATTACTTTTAGGGGAAGTCATTGTAGCTGTTCTTCTCATCATGGTTTTTATCGTTATTATTATTATTACTATTATTATTATTATTATTATTATTATTATCATGAAGAAGGAATTGAAGCAGAAGGAAAAACCAAAAAAAGTCAAGGAGAAATATGGAAGGTGATGAAGAAATGGGACTGGTGTGGTAACGTTGTGGTGAGAATAAGGAAACAGGTGATAGTGGATAAAGGTGGGGAGGAAGGAACACTGGCAGAGAAGTGACGCTGTGGGAGTGTGTTGATTGATTGATTGATTTAATGCCAAAAAAGGGGAGTGTGTTGAGGGAGCAAGGCAGGAAGGGAAAGAATAATTGATTTGTTGGGTTTATTTATATTATAGTGACGAAAAAGATACTGACATATATAATAATGAACACTTCAAAGTTGCTTGCCTCACATTCTGGCTGGCACAGAACACACATATATAACTTGTAGGTTTAGAACACCGTGTAGTGATGCAGAACACAGCCATCGCCGTGACGCGCTGGGTCACAAACGCATCACGAGGCTCACCACACTAACACAGTCAAGAATATAAACACAACTTATGAAACTGTAAACAATATTGTAGTGTAGTAGTAATGGTGCAAGGCTCCCTCTTCACTGCCAGGCACTGCCAGGCACTGCCAGGCCCTCTCTCATTCTTTCTTTTTATTTATTTTTTTATTATTTTTTTTTCCAGATTTTATTTTATTTTATTATATTTTTTTATTATATTTTATTTTTATTTTTGCCACTTAGCGGTGTAAATCGGCAGAGGTTAGAATCTGCTCGCTCCTCACAGCGTGGCATCGCAGGCCTGGGTCTTCACTCCTTTCTCTTCTGTTTGGAGGAGCCCTTGGTGCTGGCTCCCTTGGCCTTGCCGCCCTTGCCGCTCTTGTTGTCCTGAGGCGCGGGCGCTGCCTTCTGCTTCTCAGGAAACAGCAGCTTTTTGAGCTCAGCAAGGGCGTAAGCCACGTCCTCGGGAGCCCCCGTGACGGTGCCGCGGCCCTCGGCCACACCCTTGCGTGGGGGCTGCACGTGCACGTCGAAGCGTCGCTCCACCATGGCACGGCAGCCCTGCAGCACGCTTCTCTTCTCTGCACTCACCGGGAAGCAGCGCGTCGTTTCTGTCTCCGGCAGGGTTGTCTCCTCCTTGTTTTCCTTCTCTTCATCACACTCTTTGTCTGAACTATCCTCCTCGCGCCGCTCCCGCCGCCTGCGTCGCGGCTTGCCAGCGGTGACGGTGGCGGCGGGACGCTGCTGCACCTCTATGTCCCACGCGGGGTCAAGGGACTCTTCGGGGGCAGCAGCCTCGTCCTGCTGCTCCTATACTTGCTGCTCCTGCTTCTGCTTTCTTTTCTACAACTTTGCCTCGGTCTTCTGCTGCTGCCTCTCCTTGGCCTGCTGCTGCTTCTCCCGCTCCGACTTGCGTGAGAGGACCTTCCTCTTGGTGTTATTGAGGCGGTCCATGACCCTGTCGTCCCGCCGGTTGACGAGGATCTTGCGCACCTCCTTGTCGCAGACGAAGCCCACCTCGCCGGCCTTCATGTGGCGGGTCTTGCTCAGGTTTGATCCCAGCGTGTACACTACCACCACATTGCCCAGCCTGTTGCCCTTGGCGCTGTTGGCCTTGCACAGTTGTGCCGCGTCGTTCAGAAGGACGCGGGGCACGTCGCGCAGGGCCTGGCCGGGCTCCAGCTGGAGGTACACGTGGGCTGAGGGCAGGTCGTCCACATGAAAGAACACGAGGCGCTCCGTCGCCTGCGCCAGGAGGTGGTCGTTCTCATGCTTGTCGGAGCCCATGAGGAGGGTGGCGGGCGGGTCCACCACGTCGCTGCGGAAAGTGATCACAGCGCCGTGTGGCCGCAGCAGCAGCTCGGGCGCGGCGGAGGGCGGGGCAGCGTCCTTGGTGCCCGCCTCGGGGGTCTTGGTGGCGCTGGGTCCTGACATTGATGGCAGCGTGAAGGTCTTGAGTTTTATTGTTATTCTCTTCTGCTCCATCACCCTGAGTCTGATATACAGATGAAGGTGCACGCAAAACAGGGGGGGTGGCAATATTAAGGATGTCTTAAAAAACACCTGATTGAACAAAGCCAAATAAGGGCAGCAGGGAGAGGAAGAGGCAGGAGTTAGCAGCAGCTTGGAGTTATGAAGAATAGAACTTTGTAGGTTCCATTCTTCATAACTCCAAGCTGCTGCTAACTCCTACCTCTTCCTTTCCTTCTTTCCCGCACCACCACCACCACCACCACCGCCACCTTCTTCTTCTTCTTCTTCTCCTGCTCCTCCTCCTAACTCCTACCTCCTCCTGTTTCCCGCACTTTCTTCACTTCTATCACCACCAGTGACCACCACCACCTTCTGCTCCTCCCCCTCCTTCTCCTGCTCGTCCTTCTCCTGCTCCTCCTCCTCTTCCTTCTGCTGCTCCTCCTGCTCCTGCTCTTACTCCTCCTGCTCTTACTCCTCCTCCTGTTTCCTCCTGCTCCTCCTTCTCCTTCTCGTCCTTCTGCTCCTGCTCGTCCTTCTCCTGCTCCTCCTCCTCCTGCTGCTCCTCCTTCTCCTCCTGCTCGTCCTTCTCCTGCTCCTCCTCCTGCTGCTCCTCCTCCTGCTGCTGCTCCTCCTCCTCCTCCTCCTCCTGCTGCTCCTCCTCCTCCTGCTGCGCCTCCTTTTCCTTCTCCTGCTCCTCCTTCTTCTCCTCCTGCTCGTCCTTCTCCTGCTCGTCCTCTTCTTGCTCCTCCTTCTCCTGCTCCTCCTTCTCCTGCTCCTGCTCCTCCTTTTCCTGCTCGTCCTCCTTCTCCTGCTCCTCCTCTTCTTGCTCCTCCTTCTCCTGCTCCTCCTTCTCCTTCTCCTGCTCCTCCTTCTCCTGTGATCTGGACTGGGGACTTGTATCAGTGTACTTGTACAGTACACTGTACTTGTACAGTACACTGTACTTGTACAGTACACTGTACTTGTACAGTGTACACTGTACTTGTACAGTGTACAGTGTACTTGTACAGTACACAGTACTTGTACAGTACACTGTACAGTAAGCCACCGCTCAACCGTTCGTTGAGCTAACACAGTCTCCCTCACAATTAAAAAAAAAACTAAAACTGATCTTATATAAGCTGTGAACACGCATGATCTGGTCTGCAGGCAACGTGTGGCTTAGATCCCATATCCAACTGAGCGAAAACACTTTCCCGAAATGTTTTGGTGACGTTTTGGGAAATCGAACCGGGAGTGACGATAAGAAGCAATACGTCCTGGTCACTGACCAATAATGACTAATGAGTTGAACTGCAAGCAGGAAGTCAAGGCCGTGAGTGAGTTGTCAGACACCTTTTTTTTCAATCATTCCCCATAGGAAGCGCCGGGAGGGAATTATACGAAATTTATCAAGGAGCGTGACGGATGCAAGACACCGCCAACTTCCCCGTCTTCCACCGTACACTGAAATGTAAATGTAAACAAAATAATGATACTATGTCTTGGTGCCTGCTGGTTCCTGGACCCTTCTATAATGGTACTGGCACACTATCTGCAGTGGCCATCTATCTATCTAGCTCTGATGCCCTCCTGGAAAGTCACTAAATAAGTGGAGATATGGTTACATTTTCAAAAATAAATTGGTAAAGTAAAGAATGGTCGCATGTTTGTTTAGTTACAAAAGAAGTCGTAATTAGTTTAGTTTATTGATCTCGTACCACCCAAGTGAAAATTATGGTGATGGCCGCGACAGATGAGTCTCCATTTATTCCTGTCCTTGCACACTCTGACCCCCTCGTTCTTCTCTCGCCCCTTTCTCTCACACACTGCAGCACTGTGTCCCAGGGTGGTTTGATTTAAATCAAGTTGATTTTAATCAGATTTAAATCATGATTTATATCAATTTTTTTTTTTAAATCTGATTTAAATCATAACCTTATCATTAATTGAAAACGAGAGGGGAAAGAAGGAACATTAAGCAAATGGGCTTTATGAACACTAATTGTATCATTGTAGTATAATTATATCATAATGAGACACAATGAGTGGTGCGGGGGAATCCACTGTGGCACTTTGAGATAGCAAATTGCCATGTTTTCACAGCAGAAATATTTTTTTCTCAATAATATATATATATATATATATATATTTGTTGTACTGTACAAAAAGCCACACTACTATAACCAAAAGTTCAATGTGCATGTTACTTTTGTTTATAAAAAGCCAGTGATATTAACCAAAGTTTAATATGCATTATGATTCATTATCAAACAAAAAATATAATAGGTCCCAGGCCTATTGATGTGAAAACGTCCATCACAGAAATAGAAAATATGTAAATTCATCTGTATTTCATGTTATATGCAATTTTTATTCACTTATTCTTTCGCTTTTTAGTTATAAATAATCTAAATACAGGAGAACCTCGTTTATCCGGCACCCTCGGGGGGGAGCGCATGCCGGATAACTCATTTTGCCATTGTTTTGAGAGTTACTCTTATGGAATCGCCCAAAATCCCAATAAATACTGTGGTTTCTGGAGGTTGTTGTTGTTGTTGTTTTAGGGCTGCGAGGATCCCTCTGGGAACACTATGAGCCCTGGTGATGTCCTATGATGCTATCACAGGCGCGGTAGTTGACCTGTCTTCCTCAGGAAGGCACAGGTGAGGCGGATGACGGCGTGTTGCCGAGAGGGGGGAACGCCAGCCGCCGCCAGCAGGGTGGGCAGGTCAAAGGTAGTGACGTTCAGGGCGAGGAGTTGAGACTGTAGCACTACACGGTGTGAGTGGAAGTGCGGACACTGCAGCAGAAAGTGTTCAATAGTCTCAGGAAAATTCATGCACCTAGGGCAGTGGGGGTCAGGGGACAGACGGAGGCGATGCAGGTGAGCTGTGAGTGTCGTGTGCCCCAGGCGGAGGCGGGTGAGAGTGACATCCAGGACGCGGGACTTTTTCCGTATCCACGGCTGGGGGGAAGAGTCACTGCGGTATTGGCCCATGGAGGTGATGCGGAGGGCATCGCCGAGTGTGTTATTCCAGGTTGAGCGGCAGACCCGGGAGATCAGGCATTTGGCCGCGGAGAGCGGCAGAGGGAAGAGTGTCGTGTTTACATCTGTTAAGGCCATCCTGGCAGCAGAATCAGCCACCTCGTTGCCTGGGATACCAGCGTGGGAGGGAACGCACTGGAAGGCGATCTCCCACCCCTCGTTGGTAAGGTGAAGGGCCCTCTGGATGGTGTGGACGAGGGACGTAGAGGATCGTGGATGACGGGAGAGGAGGAGGTAGAGTGAGGAGAGAGGGTCTGTGTAGACCACAGCCTTGCCCAACTGAATTTCTGCCGATTTTCTCAGTTTTTGAAATAATTATACTTAATTAATGCCTGGGTCGATTAGTGCTGTTGTTTTGAGGCTGCCGTTGTTTTAAATGCCGGTTAAATGAGGTTCTCCTGTAATATCCTGTAGTAATTAGATTTCATGTAGAACATCAAATTAATAAAAAAAAAAAAAAAATTTAAATAAAATAAATCCGATTTTTTAAATGAAAAAAAATCAACAACCCTGCTGCTTGTCGTAGGAGGGAACTAAATGTGACAAAAGTGGCAAGTTGTGATCCTTCCCTTGGTAGCGTCACTTCCCATGAAACAACACATGATGCACCATTAGGCAGGACACAGGCCGATGACATCATAACTTTCTATGGAGACTACTACAGTACACTAAACCCTCACTTTTACGGACCTCTATATAACAAATTTTACAAACTTTTTTACTGTAATAGTCACCCCCCCTTCCTCCCAATTGCTTCGTTAAAATGCGGATGTACTGTACATGTCACTCATTTATTCATAATAGTGTCAGCCAATGTCTTAGATTGGCTCTGATGCTCTACTGTTTCATACTCATTGACCCACACACTGAGGGAGGTTTTTTTGTTTTGTCAGGACCAGATGCTGTGTCAGCCGCGATCCCTCCTGGAGGCTTACCGGCGTCAGGAGAGCTGGTACCTGGTGCTGCTGGGTGTGGTGATTGGCCTGGTGGTGGTGGTGGTGGTGCTGTGTGTGCTGGTGCTGAGGAGAACCAAGGGCTCGCACACTAAGCTCAGCCTCACCCGGGGTATTGCTGCTCTCAGCGTTAAAACATCGGGCAACGGGAAGACTGCTTACCGACCCATGGCTCAGGAAAGTTCAGACACACTCATCACGACCATACCGTTCCATGATCTCACTTCGGAGGAGGAAGATTAATAGGAGGAAGATTAATAGGAGGAAGCAATGACGGCGTGGTACTTAAATATTTTAGCTTTTTATTCTTATCCGTATCATGATGTTTGAGCAGCTGTGGTGTGGTGTGATGATGGGTGGCAGCGGCCCGAGCAATAATGAGGCGCCCGCTCTCGTCTTGCTGCAACAGGAATCCCTTGAGCTCTTCAACTGTGATCTTTTTCTGTGTTAGGATCCATTTGAATGTCTTTTTAATAGTTTACAGAACATTTATTTTACATGAATAGGGTGAAGTCCAGAATGATATTGACATGAGAAACAGGAGGAAAACTTGTAATATGTATTTCAGGTAATGAGAGAGAAGTGGTGTGTGTGTGTGTGTGTGTGTGAGTGAATGTGTGTGTGTGTGTGAATGTGTGTGTGTGTGAATGTGTGTGTGTGTGAATGTGTGTGTGTGTGAATGTGTGGGTGTAATGTGTGTGTGTGTGTGTGAATGTGTGTGTGTGTGTGAATGTGTGTGTGTGTGAATGTGTGTGTGTGAATGTGAGTGAGTGAGTGAGTGAGTGAGAGTGAGAGTGTGTGAATGTGTGTGTGAATGTGAGTGTGTGAATGTGAGTGTGTGAATGTGAGTGTGTGAATGTGAGTGTGTGAATGTGAGTGTGTGATGTGAGTGAGTGTGTTCACACTCAGAGTGAGTGTGAGTGAGTGAGAGTGAGAGTGAGAGTGAGAGTGAGAGTGAGAGTGAGTGTGAGAGTGAGTGTGAGTGTGAGTGTGAGTGTGAGTGTGCAGTGGCCTTGGTACACGAGGATAACGCTGGTGCTGAAGACCGCCTTATATGGTAATAATAATGTTCCCTCCACAATGCAATAAAGTGCTTTTCTCCGGCGCTGCGAGAGTGTTGCTGCACTCCGGCGCCACACTTCCAAGAATCCTCACCTACATATCCCGTGTAATGCTGAACTCTGGCAGTCATTCGTAACTCATTGATAGCCGTCTAGAATTCTCTCAATCGATTACTGATAATTCAATGTATGTAGTGTGTGTTTATGAGATTATAGAGTTGCAATTTTATGCCTCTTAGCTCAAATCTTGTGTAAATAGTGTTGGGTGTTTTGTTAGTTTTCATATTTTAGCATGTATATAGTTGTATCCCCTTTTAAGCTGTCATGCCTATTCGTAAATGAAGGTAATAGGGGGAAATAATCACTCCTTGTTGCAATTTTAATATTCTAATTCTTATCTTCAAAGCTGTAAAAGGTTAATAGTTGCGGATCAGTTGCAATGCTCAGCGGATTTGTACTGCCTTGGTGGATCAGCTGGCTAGGGTGTGGGTAGTGCCTTGGTGGATCAGCTGGCTAGGGTGTGGGTAGTGCCTTGGTGGATCAGCTGGCTAGGGTGTGGTTAGTGCCTTGGTGGATCAGCTGGCTAGGGTGTGGTTAGTGCCTTGGTGGATCAGCTGGCTAGGGTGTTGGTAGTGCCTTGATGGATCAGCTAGCTAGGGTGTGGGTAGTGCCTTGATGGATCAGCTGGCTAGGGTGTTGGTAGTGCCTTGATGGATCAGCTAGCTAGGGTGTGGGTAGTGCCTTGATGGATCAGCTGGCTAGGGTGTGGGTAGTGCCTTGGTGGATAGGCTAGCTAGGGTGTGGGTAGTGCCTTGATGGATCAGCTGGCTAGGGTGTGGGTAGTGCCTTGGTGGATCAGCTAGCTAGGGTGTGGGTAGTGCCTTGGTGGATCAGCTAGCTAGGGTGTGGGTAGTGCCTTGGTGGATAGGCTAGCTAGGGTGTGGGTAGTGCCTTGATGGATAGGCTAGCTAGGGTGTGGGTAGTGCCTTGGTGGATAGGCTAGCTAGGGTGTGGGTAGTGCCTTGGTGGATCAGCTGGCTAGGGTGTGGGTAGTGCCTTGGTGGATCAGCTAGCTAGGGTGTGTGTAGTGCCTTGGTGGATCAGCTAGCTAGGGTGTGGGTAGTGCCTTGGTGCTGGCAGGTGGTAGTGCCTTGTGATAGCTAGCTAGGGTGTGGGTAGTGCCTTGGTGGATCAGCTGGCTAGGGTGTGGGTAGTGCCTTGGTGGATAGGCTAGCTAGGGTGTGGGTAGTGCCTTGGTGGATAGGCTAGCTAGGGTGTGTTAGCCAGGAGGAAGGAACAGATGCAATGCTATGTGATAATATGCAGTGTAATCAATGCGTGTAGAGTACGTGGTTGCTTCCCTTGGTGTGGCGGCCTTGGTGTTGATGCCGAGCCAGAGTGTTGCGTAGTGTGTCAAGTGGTGCCGAGTTATTATGGGCAACACTGTCTTGGCTCGGACAGTTTTGGGTGCAAGAACATTTAGTCAAGGTACAGCTTTACTGAGATCACTCCTACTCATCTGTCAGAATAGTGGGTATGCAGTGACCAGCCAGGTAGAACGCATGGTCTTTTTGCATGAAATGAAAGAGTACAAAGGTATACTCGTGTGCTCCGGGCATTAAGATTAACTTCTTGTGTGTCCCTTAACTTTGCTTTCTCATTTCTATAATTACCGTCTTCAGATATTCACTTGTTTTTTCCCTCCTGTTAGCTCGGTCACAAGGAGCCGGCTGGTCCTCACTCATCAGCCGTCACTGGCAAACCAACATTCCATCACTTTCCAGCCTTTTCAAACATTTCTTGCTGAATTGAAATATGTCAGGGGAGTTTTTCTTTCATAGAAGTGAGTAGGAGAAAGTCATGCCAGCAATGGATAATGAAACTTAATGGTTGTCAATAGAAATGATCGAGATGCTGAGAATAAATGACACCTCGGCTTTTGACGTGAAGACTTTTTGATTCTGAAGTGAGATGAACAGATGACACAATGCATAATTAAAGGTCAATATAAAAATAAAATTAACGATACAAGATACAGAGGAGGTAAAGAACCGAAATATTTCATAATGCAGAAGTTTCTCTCCCTCCCTCGCCCCTACCTTGCAGCGCCCACAACACTTGTACATAGAACAGAGCTGTACATAGTCTCCAATACATCCAATTATTTATGGTGTGTGTCCTGCAGGGCTATAGTTCCTGTTCTCTTCTCATCATTATAAGAGTCTTGATAGGACAGTGGCAGCATACACAACAGCCAAGTGTATTGACATTTGGAGAGAGTGAAGTGTTTCTCCGCTCCTTCAGCAACCCTTCTGTGTTTGCATCAAGGGAATGGTGTAAACAAAGCCACGTGTTAAGCAAAGCATCAATGTTTTATCATGAGCAAAATAAGGTTTCTTCATTCATTTGTTGTCAGTGTTGAGGAAACAGTGAAGACAGATTTCCTCCACAACTTCTGTCATGACGTATGGTATGTGCTCTTACGCTTTGGACATTTTGGTGATCACTTATGTAATACTGTTGCTATTGACTAATGTTTCCATTATCTTTCCCGCGATGCATTTCTCCAGATATATATTGTGTGGTAGAAGTGACAGAATTACTCTTCAATAATGCATATTGGGAAAAATCTTGCCAAGCTTTTAGCCAGCAGCAATACAGATAGATTTTTCCAGTCAATCTCATATTTTTAGCTTGTTCCTTGTTTATGTCTAGGCTCACCATTATATTTACTTTTGTTTGCTATGATATCAAATAGATTTATTTCGGAATCTCAGCTTGAGGGTTCTAGATTTTTTATGGTTGTACAGAAAAGTAATACGGGAAAATCTTAAAAAAAAAGCTGCACCCTTATGACGCCTGTTTCTGCTGTGCTTTAAATATTGTCATGGGAAAAGAGTCTCCGCTGCGGCACGTGAACAGTGCCGAGGGAGACACAGTGGCGTGGCGGTGGCCTCCAGGAGTGGGTGGCAGCGTAGACGAGGCTTGAAGGGAAAAGTAAGATAACAGACATGCAAGCAGATTATTATGATACAAACAATTTATTTCAATGATTGGTTTTTGCCCTGGAATAGTTCCATAATGCTTTTGAAGTTTGAATGTAGAGGAATCAAAGGTAATGAAAATATGCAGGTAGACTTAGATCTACAACAACATGGCTTAATCAATCATTTCCTATCTTGGAATAACTGTGATGTGCCGTTGGAATTGTAATGAAAAGTGGATTGTGGTAATGGTGTAGGAACCTAGAGTTAAGCACACAACTAGGGGAGAGCGGGGCAGGTTGCATCGAGGGTAGGTTGCATCATTGCCTCTAACTCGCATTAACTTTTTTTTATTATTATTATTGTTGTAGTTGTAGTAGTAGTAGTAGTAGTAGTAGTAGTATTAAGACAATGTATGTGTGATAACATGCGAGTTAGAGGCAATGATGCAACCTACCCTCGATGCAACCTGCCCCGCTCTCCCCTATGTAACACTTTGGATTACTGATTTCACCTTTGAATAATGAATATCTCCTTTAAACAGAGCAGAACACTGCACTAGTAGAGATCTGCAGCAGGGTAACAGGATACAAGTTCCTCTCAATGATAGGGAGAAACACTGGTGTGCAATGATGAATGAGCTGATGATGTCAATGATCTTCCAATGTTTTTGTAAATGTACTCTAGGAGTCTGTACAGTAGGGAACTAATCTCATTTTATCCCGTCATATGTTTATAATATTTCCTTCACCTGTGACACACACATGGCTTTATGAAATGCTGTTATAGTTAATGATAGCATTATTTTATTGTTTTTTACTGCAAAGTGAGAATGCAGAGCCTCTTATTATCATGCCGTCATATTTGCACTGATTGATACCGGTCACTTGATGTACTTACATGATGATTAATAGTTTGTTTTAATTGAGCATGATCTGTATTTAGAAAACAAGAATAGCCTACTGCATACATATTATAGCCGTGGTATTTTATTTTTTATTGATTCATTTTTTGTCAGTGCTGCGGGTGATGCTTCTTACGGTGTATTTTCTTAATGTTGAGTTGGATGAATAATATCTCAATTAAATTTACTGTGTTGGATTTGTAATTAGGAATAAAATGAATTACCTTCCTGTCAGACTTTTCTCCTCATTTTGGTATCGTAAAATGTCACTCAAGATACACAGGTGTGCAAGTGTGACCATTGATACACAGGTGTGCAAGTGTGACCAGTGATACACAGATGTGCAAGTGTGACCATTGATACACAGGTGTGCAAGTGTGACCATTGATACACAGGTGTGCAAGTGTGACCATTGATACACAGGTGTGCAAGTGTGACCATTGATACACAGGTGTGCAAGTGTGACCATTGATACACAGGTGTGCAAGTGTGACCATTGATACACAGGTGTGCAAGTGTGACCATTGATACACACCATCCAGCAGAATGACTCGACAAGGGGCGTATATAGGATCTTGAAACATTGGGGGCTTAGCCCAGCCTAGAGATCTTTACATTTTTACTGGATAATTTTCAATTTATTTATGAGTATAATGAATATATGATGTGAGACACTGTGCTTTTCCAAAAGGCTCCAGTAATTTGCTTAGGATAACTTTCGCAACATGAAATTAAAGTAAAATCAAGACAATCGGAGTTGTGGTTCAACTTCGTTATTTTTATTTTCATCAGCAGGAGTAAAAGCCTGTACTCCTGGGGCTGGGCCTGAGTTATATGCATTTATGTGTAGTATAGGGGAAAACCCATTGTTATATGGTAGTGTTGGTCCTAGGCTTAAAAAAAAAAGGGTTCTCGCTCGAAATTCCTATAGATTTTGCCCCAAAAGTTGCCCGTCGGGCGCAAAACCCTACCTATCATGGCCATTTCTTTAATGATTTTGACAAAAAAAAAAAAAACTAAATGAGAGGTTTTTTGGGCTGTGGAAAACGTTTAAAACAATAAAATAAACTATATGAAGTCTCTTTCAAGTGATTCCAATGTCAATCAAAGGAATCGGACCATGTTTATAGGACTCTAGGTACTAGATGGTAGTGACTACCACCATCACTAGCTTCCATATATTTGTGATTGTTGTTTGTCAATGTGTTTTCAGATATTACCGTATTTTACGGCTTATAAGACGCACTTTTTCCCCCCCAAAATACCCTGAAAAACACTCGTGCATCTTCCAAGAGGAATGTTGTAGGAGGTTAGCTTAGGTAGCTATTCAATTCAGCCTCTTATATGATGTAACCTCAGTACTTAACTGTTACAAGTATTTCAAATACCATAAGACATTCAAATCAACTAATATGTCTTCACTCTGTGATGTTTACTGCAGTACTGGCGGGAGCCATTCCACCTCGGCAGATTGGCGCCAACAGCCATTCCGTGTATAAGGAACTTGGTTACATTAGATGAAAGTTTGTATACTTGTGTACTACATGCAGCCATCACAAATACTACACGCATACAGGAAAATTCAAACAATACGTGGTGAGGCACAGGAGGCAGGCAACGTAGTGAGGCTCGGGAGGACAGGAGAGGTGTTTACACTCAGAACAACAAAGTCAGACTCAGCTGATCGGCACGCCAGGCAGGCATGCAGCTGCACAACGCCGTGGTCGGGTTTGTTTTCACTCCCGCCGTCCGACCTGCGTGTAGCCTACGTGTTCAGCCAGCCAACATGACATGACGATTTACTTATACTATCGCATACAAGCTAGAAAAGAAAATGGCTGATGAGCAGTGCTGAATGAAGATAATGAATAGTGAGTGTGGTCTTGTGTGAAAATGACTGTATATCGGACAACAGTTTTGGTGGTCCGGTTTTTTTCTTTCCAAAATCAGGGTGCGTCTTCCAAGCTGCAGCGTCTTATAAGCCGTAAAATACGGTATTTAACCCTTTTTTATCTCTAATTTCAGATTGGAACTGACTAACATCCTGATGGAAGCGGTTAATCTTAGCGCTGCGGCTGATGCTGCAGTTGAGTTTGATGAGGAGCTTTGTGTTATTTGCCAGGAGTACAGCCAAGACAAGCTGGTGTGTACCCAACATGGGGGCCGTCAGATTATATCCGCAAGTGAGACACGACAAGATGCGGTGCTGGCAAGGTTGAAGAAGGTGCTCTATTCATTTATCATGTCACAAATGCGTGCTACAAAGGCTACACAAAGAGCACCAAAATTGCCAAGCTTAAGGAGAAACAGAAAGAAGCCTTGAAGCAGTCTGTGCCCTCTGGTGATGATGCGTCAGCCCATTCACCAACACCTACTACAACTCCTTCACAGTCACACAACATGCCAACACCGCCTTGTGTGGCACCTGGTCCTGGCCGCTGTTTACTATCAGTATACATGGGTCATATGTGGCAACAAGTCAGTCGACCGTGAGTTCGCCAAATATCGAATCTGCGAGAGCAAACGAGCAAACACGTTCCTAAATGCGACCGTCTACTTCCAGGATGATGTTTTCCGTCGAACTTGTGACCTTCAAGACGAACATGCTGTCTGTGGCTCTGATATTTGTGATCACAACCAGTGTATGTGCAAATACATTCAGCAGCATGAACGCTCCAGAACTCTTATTGCCCCTGTGCAACTCAGTGCCAAGCAGCGGTTGTGGAATGAGATCGTTGACGAGATTGAGCTGGGTCTGATTGCTGGCAAGGGTTATGAACTTTCTACTATTTGAGACCAGATGAACAGCCGCCTAGGAGATGAAGGTAATGTCCAGACTAGGGATGTGAAGGTCCTCCTCTACAAGCAGTTCAATGACCTGATAGACTTTGCTTACTCAGATTCTGCAAGAAAATGCCTTATGGTATTCTATGTGCTGGGTAGTGAGGCAAATGTACTTGTGAGCGTATCCGATCACTGAATCCCATGCAAGTTGTAGCAGCTCAATTCAGAGCATGCTTGCACGACTACGACTTCGACTTAGATGATCGCTTCTGTGATGCCCAAGATTCAAAGCAGGCCTGGTCAAAGATGAATATCCCAGAGCCCATCCTGCAGTTTTATGGCCATTTGTTTAATTTCAATCCAGCCACATATAGGGCCACATACAGGGCCGCAGCTGACCAAGTAATAACAAGTGACATGCAGGAAGATGTCGATGATGCAGAACAGGAGGAGGAAGAGGTCCCGCAAAAGATGGTTCTCTTTCAGTCCAGCGATGTGGGAAAATACAGACCATGTTCCAGCACATGTTCTACATTCACCATTCTGGCAGAAAAAGAACACCCATGTCTATATTGAATGCCAAGTTTGTCCACAGTCTAGGACGTGGCGGCAAAATCTTTGTCGCCTGTCTGAATGGCCAGCGCTTGGCCATGAGCTACACTGAACTTGCCGGTATCAGCAAGACATGACATGACATGGCCGCATTCACTGTCAACCAAAATGAAGCGGACATTAAGTTGCCAGCCCATTTTAACTCGGGGAACTTCACATCAGCAGGAATGGACCACTGGGACCACAAAGGTGCTAATTCATCTGAACATGATACGCTGTGTGTCCTCTACCGGCATAAGCCTCAGGCCGTCTTATCCAAACCCATGATGCGCTCTGACACATCTGTGGTTCATGGTCTGAAAGCCCTGAAGGAAGTATTGCCATGTCAGCAGCTACAAACATTTGAAGAAAATCTGAAAAAGTATGACCTACCCACATCCTACAGAGGTCACGATCAACCAGCATATGGTATGATATGGCTTGGGCCATAGGCTGACTTAACTTGGAAGTCAGTGATAGCAACATGGCGGACTTGGTATATCTGACAACTCAAACTATGCGATCATGAAACGCAAGCAATGCGGTTCGGACGGATGACAATGTCCCACTCGAGCAAGTTGCATTTACACCCGTGGTGCCACATGACATCAACAAAGGAGAAATTGTATACACCGAGATGAATAACATCAAGTCCCTGTGTTCTCAACGGGCACAATCGTATAGTCCACTCTATGCCGCTGAGAAGGTGTACAGTATAGCAAAAATGATACAGCTTCGGAGACCAGAGGAGTTCAAGTGCCTAGTCTTGTGTTTAGGGACGCTCCACACTAAGAAAAATTTGGTGCAGTGCTGTGGCAGGAGCATGGAAGGAAGTGGTGTAGAGCATGTATGGCTTGAGACAGGTATCTACGGGCCATCTGTAATCCAGACCTCAATTCTTAATGCGGGCCATTACGCTCGGTCGCTTGATGCTCAAAAGATCCTGGCCGAAGCGATGCTACACTTAGTATTGAAGGAATTCTTCAAGAGTACTGGAGTTGACAAGTATGTCAGGGAATTTTAGCTTTTGGCCAGCCTCCGCAGTGCAACAAAATCTGGGGCTCGAGTGCGCAGCAAGAAGTTGCTCAATCAGTTCAAAGCCTCTTCTACTCAGCTGATGATGACCTTGATGGGTTAATAGAGTCAAGAGTCAAGGAATACCAGAATTTCAAATTCTGTTGCCAGTACTTGTCTCGATTCCAGGTGGTCCTAGATCATCTTCGTCCCGACAGAGAGGGTTCTTGGGACCTCCATCTCGATGCCATGCAGCGAGCTCTGTACGAATTTGCCACCTGGGACTGCACAAACTACCTTCGCTGGGGGACAGTCTACCTTGAAGACTGCAGAAACATGCCTCAGGAGGTGTATGAGAACTTTGCAGAACGTCACTCCTTCTCTGTGAAAGACAAGCCTGGTGTCTTTACAGCGGTGGGGGGTGACCAAAAGCTCGAGCAGACAATAAACCTTTACTCAAAATGCAGTGACAGCATCATTGGGCATTGCAAGCGGAAACAATTTGTGGCACAAAGGGACCTGATCCTTCACGAGATGATGGGTGTGAACAACTTGCTTCTTGAAATTACAAGTGTTCGTGAACACACGTCAGAAGCCCATGTACGTCATGAATCATCCCAAGCCTACACGGACAAGAGCGAAGAAAATATTCAGAACTGTGTCCGCTATATTGAGGAAAGAGGGTCTCCTTTCTCACCTGATTGCCCAAAGAGGCTTATGAGCATTTTCACCACGAGCGCTTCATCACGAGGAATGTACGACTAGACAGTCCGATCAGCCATCGCAGGATCCGGACAATGATCAGCATAAGGAACAGCAAGCCGAAGCCGACTGTAAAGCAAACTGTGAGACGAGTCAACATCACAGACAAGTCTATTGACATTGCTCGACACACTCATTACCACGAGTGAGCTCCTCAAGTATGATGGTGTACCTAGTCCCGTGATATTTGACGCCGACGGCTACATGACCCACCCAGAGAAAAGTCTGCTCCTACGTGAACTTGAGCTTGTCCTGACTGATGCTGATACGCATTATAGGCATCAAGATGATTCTGCATTTATTATCGCCGTCACGGCCCTGGTCCGCCGCCCACCACTTCATGGGCTGAAGACATTCGGTGACCTGCTCACACTCATGCAAAAGTCTTTAGCGATCTACCACAAACACGGCCGCTGTGACTATGTCTTTGACATCTATACTGGAGAGTCTTCCATAAAAGACCAAGAACATGAGAGAAGGAGTACTGCACCTTCGATTGTGTTAACTGAAATCACCCATGAATCTCCACTCCCACAGATGGCTACCTTCTGGCCATCACACCAGAACAAGATGATGCTGGAACAGCTCATTGACAAACATGTCCCTGGTCTTGCCAGGGACTTACCGCACCTTACTGTCGTGAGGCAGCTATCAATGCAGGGCGACGACTGGCCATGTACTTCCTTGTATAAAGACAACAGAACAGTACTTCCTGAATTGTACTCACAGATAGACGAGGCAGACTTGCGGCAAGTTCTCCATACCTTCCACTGTGCTACGGCAGGCTACAAAACCAGTGTAGTTTTGTCCAACGACACTGACGTTGCTGTGGCTCTCCTCTACCACTATCCTACCCTGGAAGAAGCAGGACTAAGCGAGCTCTGGATGCGAGGTGGACGCGGCAAAACTGTGCGATATATCCCACTGCACATTCTGCACAAACATCATGGTCAAGACATTTGCAATGTCCTTCCTGCCTTGCACAGCTTGACTGGATGTGATGCAACAAGGAAAGTAGGCACTAAGAAAGCTGCTCTCAAAGCCCAGCCCACCCAATGGCTTAGAAATTTTGGTAGAGAAGTGACAATTACACCCGAGATCAAGGCTGACGCTGAAAAATTCCTCGTGCTGGTGTTAGTGAGACTAGCCAATTTTGGTCCTTTACAGAGCTTCGTGCCCAAATATATCATCAGACCAAGGCCTCATCACATCAAAATTTGCCTCCAACGCCAAAGGGTTTGCTTCCACACATAATGCGAGTCTGGTTTGCTCGATGATCCACCTCTTCCAACCCAGCATCATAGATCCACTACATTTTGGGTATCAACTAGAGAACGACCGCCTTGTTCCAGTCACAGGGTGCAAAACTCTGAATAAGCGGTGGACAGTGACCTGTAACTGTGGCAAGTGTGCTCCAGCCACACGTCCATGCCGCATGGCAGAGGTGGGCTGCACCACTTTCTGCAAGTGCATGAAGTTGCAAGATGATGCCTGCACCAATCCATATAATTAGATCTGATATGGTGGAAGTTTACACATTCATTGTGATGTGGGTGTCAAACTTAATAAGTTTGTGATGTGGCAGTTGTCTAACAGTAAAACTTGTATTTTTCTTTTAACAAATAAAGTATCATCTAAAATAATAAAATGACTGAAGAGATATTGATGATTACAAATTTCGGACATGATTTGGTTTCGCCGGAAGAGCTTCAGAGTCGCTGTCATGTAATCCAGTTCTCATATCGACTAAATATTGCTTTTAACGTGTTTCCCAGCCAATTTTTTTTTATTTAAAAAACAAGTTGGTCAGAATCGATCTAGAAATGGCCATGATATGACCGGTATGGTTTCACGCTGGACGGGTAACTTTTGGGCCCACTGGGCAAAATCTATAGGGAGGGATTTCGAGTGAGAACACAATTTTTTTTTTAATCCTAGGACCTACACTACCATATAACAATGGGTTTTCCCCTATACTACATATAAATGCATATAACTCATCAGGCCCAGCCTCAGGAGTAGCCTACAAATAAAAAGAGAGCTTTGGCGTGATGAAGCAGTCATGTAGATTGTATATTGCCAATGCTTTGTTTCATACCGAAATCTGACCAACCCTGGTATTATAACTTCTGCCTCTATTGTGTGACAAATTAACTTTAGGTTCCTTTTGAACTGTGACAAAACTGTGTTAACTCTGTGTCTTCTGATATTCTCTTCTTCACCTCTCCAGAAAGTCTTTTGGAGTCATATTTATCTGTCGCACTCCTCGTCTCCTCTGGTCTCTCTCCTGTTCTTACAACCTCTCTCTTATCCTACTCATAAAAAGGATGCCATCAGCATATGCCAAGTACTAACATCTAACCAAATATCTCATTTCTTACTATAATTTTGTGTTGGCACCAGTCAGAACTTATCTTATTTTTGTAAGAAAAAAAAAGGCTATTTGAGATCCGGGGCTCTTCATAAACCATTCTGGGCTTTAGCGGCCCCCCCAATGCCTAACTATGCCCCCAATGCCCAGGCCTAACTACGCCAAAGCTTGACATGAACACAAATATTCATCTATTCTTTGCTGTATGACAGTTTTTCAATGTTTGCTCTGAGAAGAAAAGGCAAGGGTAAAAGCGGACATGACATTGCCGAGGAGAGTAGCTACAATCAAGTCATTGTGCAACATAGGCAAGATAAGGAACATAATCATTACAATCATTAAATGCAGACTAGTAATTATTATTATTTTTGATTTTATTTTATTTTTCCCCTCCGGCCCAAGCCGAGGGAGAGGGCCACTCGAGGGACTGGCCGCTAGAAACACCCTGAGTATATAATTATAGAACCAAAAGCAATACATTACACATTAAAATAAGTATCAAATATCTATGTAGCGCATCCCCTTAACCTCTTCACGCCCAGATCTTTCCTTTGCTAAAAAAAAAAACGGTCTGTTGTTAGCCATAGAATTACAAAAAGTAACTGAATATACCAAATTAGTTAGTGGGCAAGGATACTAAACAGGTCATATCTATAAAATGTTCCTTATATTCACTAAAAATCGTCCAATGGTACCCAAATTACAATGGAAATTGAGTTCTGGGTCTCAAGGGGTTGAAGTAAGTATCTAATATCTGTGTAGCGCATCCCCTTAAGAAAGAAAAAAATCGTGGTTCAGTTTTCATTCGAGTCTCGGCCAATCACTCCTTGTGATTTTTCCCAAGATCTTGGGATTTGGACCATGGCCTTGGGATATTTTTTGTCTATCTTGGGATTTGTAAGGGGATCATTCGAGTATTTCTCCAGTAGTTTATCTCAAGGTAAGCATGTGTACCATATTTAGGATTCAGTTTCAATGTTTTTTCAAAGACCTTGGGATATTTTTGTCTATCTTGGGATTTTTTGAGGAGCAGTCTTGGGATTTCTTGGAGGAACTCAGCGGCCATCTTGGATTATGTTTCATCGCGTGAAGTTTCTCTGTCGTGGTTTTTAGCCTTTTATTACAGAAAACAGGTGGTAATGGCTGAATGGTGAAAATCCAAGGGTGAGTTTTGTGGCGAGTGGAATAGGTTCGTTTATCGGTGTTCGTAGTGGGGTAAATATGCAGTTTCGACCAATATTCCCAATCAACAAGTTCTTTTTCCCCTCGCTAACAAGCTTGGGAGACTGCGAAATCGTGGTTTTTGGGTGGGCGAAGTAAATTATACTGGCTCGTGACCCCCTCAAAGACCTAACCTAAACTAAACCGTAACCTCACAAAACATAAGACAGGAAGGAAGCTACAAGAGGCCGTGAGAAAACCTGACCTTATAATCTCGTAACCTCCCAGACGACACTCAAAACAAAGGGTCAATATAAATGTACCTGCATTGTAGTGATATAACTTGAGAAAGCAGACTTTTAGCCGAGGTTACGGACGACACATTCTACTGTTGCGGCGGCCATTGAAAAACTGCGAAGTGGCGAAATCAGTTCACTCTTGTTGGGTAAATTTCGAGATGAACACCGAACTTCCTTTGATGGACGAAATTATTTTTTTCTGGTGAGTTTTGATGTGCTTTGAATGCATCTGCTAACCGTTTCTGTCGTCATTTTTTTTGTGTGTGATTTGCAACAAAAATTACAAAAACACAAATTGAACCTAACTGAACCTATACCTAACCTAACCTAACCTATGCCTAACCTATGCCTAACCTATGCCTAACCTACTTAACCTAGCCTATTATATACCTAACCTACCTAAAAAAAAAAAAAAAAAAAAATTGCAGACAGAAACGGTCAGGTAGTAGCAGATTAATTCTAAGCACATCAAAACTCGCCAAAAAAAATAGTTTCGTCCACCAAAGTGAATTCGGTGTTCATCTGGAATAATGCCGACTCTTGTCTGCCAAGTCACGAAACGAGCCTTGGTTTGATTGGCTTATCAGTCTCAATCGTTTCTGAGCATGCGCCAAATCTAACTTCACACCGGCCACACCAAGGATAATATATTTTAACCACAATAAGGCAATCTTAAGTGTTCTTATGTTGAAAATCAGGTTTTCACTAATAAAACCAATGGTTTTGATATACTCATGTCCATACCATGAACATTGGTTAGAAGAAATAGTATTTGAAAGTATGATCTACTCATGTATGGTCCCACATCAAAATGTTTGGGTGAATATGTTTCTATTGATGCTGAAAGATTATAGATTGTGTGCACAAGGGAAGTATGATTTCTTATTCTCCATATTATTTCTCATCTCAATATTATTTCTACTTTCAAATACTATTTCTTGTAACCAATGTTCATGGTATGGACATGAGTATATCAAAACCATTGGTTTTATTAGTGAAAACCTGATTTTCAACATAAGAACACTTAAGATTGCCTTATTGTGGTTAAAATAACATCCAATATTGGTCGCTAGCACCCAGTTGTCCGCAAGTTAACTATCTAATCAAGATTTATGGACATTTGGAACGGGATCTTATTATTCAGTGCAGTGGCCTATTGCGCCATGGGAAATGGGGTTCAAAATACTCGGAATGAAGAATTTTACACGATGATGTATGTAAGAATCTTAGTGCTTTTGAAAGCCACTACCGAACTAATACCGCATGGGCTAAGACCCAGCAGGACAGACACACGAACACACGCACAAAGGCAGGCTGGGCAGGGTTAATGTTTTCAATAAATTATAAGCATGATGAACTAATTCCATTCATGTTATTCACAGATTAGATACATGTGTTAATTGTGTTATGGTGAAGGTTGGGTTTGGTGCACAGAGCAGGTGACCCAAACCCAACGAGGAACTTTTCTTAACCCTTTCACACCTAGATCTTTCCCTTGGCTATATAAAATCGTCTGTTGTTAGCTATAAAATTATGAAAAATAACTTAATATACCAAATTAGCCAGTGGACAAGGATACTAAACAAATCATATCTATAAAATATTGCTTATATTCACTAAAAACTGTCTAATGGTACCCAAATTACAATGGAAATTACGTTCTGGGTCTGAAGGGGTTAGCATGGCAAGGAAATGGCAGATTATGAACATGAGAACATAAGGAAGCTACAAGAGGTCGGTACAGTAGACCTATACACGTGGCAGTTCCTGTATGACGCAAACATTACCTACAGCCACCTTCCATCCTGGCCCATGAGCTCATTATAATAACTCAAAACTCCCTAGCCACTCTGGGCATAGGTGCAGTTTTGGCAAATACGCGATCGGTGGTGTTGGTCTATTTCCAGTTTGACACCGAATTCACTTTGGTGGACAAAACAAATTTTTTCTGGTGAGTTTTGATGTGTTTTGAATTAATCTGCTATAATAATCTGCTAACTGTTTCTGTTGCAAATCATTAATATTTTTGTTTTTGTTTTTTATTGTTTTAGTTTGGTAAAGGTTAGGTTAGGTTAGGTAAAGGTTAGGTTAGGTAAAGGTTAGGTTAGGTTAGGTTAGGTATACTAGTTTAGGTTAGGTTAGGTATAGGTTCGGTTAGGTTCAATTTGGGTTTTTGTCATTATTGTTGCAAAAAAAAAAAAAAAAAAAAAATACTATAAAAAAATAAAAATAAAGATTTGTGACAGAAACGGTTAGCAGATTTATTTAAAACACATCAAAACTTGCCAGAAAAAAATAGTTTCGTCCACCAAAGGAAGTTAAGTGTTCATCTGGAAATATACCAAAGCGTGGTAGACAGAGAGGACCAGACTGTGCCGGGATGAGGTGCAGAGATGAGTAACCATGAAAACACTGCTGCTGTTGCCATCATCTTGAGGGAGATCTCGGACATAGGCATCAGTAAGGACTAAAATGGACTATCTCTTGCTAAAATCAGATAAGATAAACAGCGTGACCCCTAAGATAAACAGCGTCACCCCTCAAGGCAGTCACCCACATGCGTTAAGAGGAGGAGGATCATAGAGAAACGTAGCAGGAAAGTGAGTATTCCTCTCTCATACACTCTACTGCGTTGGCTGTGAATGACAGGTTAACCCCTTGAGACCCAGAACGTAATTTCCATTGTAATTTAGGTACCATTAGACGATTTTTAGTAAATATAAGTAATATTTTATAGATATAACCTGTTTAGTATCCTTTTCCACTAACTAATGTGGTATATTCAGTGACTTAGTAATTTTATGGCTAACAAAAGACATAGCAATATATAGCAAAGGAAAGATCTGGGCGTGAAGGGGTTTTGGATATTACAGTGCAATTATTTATAAGAAGCAAGATGTGATGTGGTAATTGTCTCCTCAGCCATTGGAGTAGTCTGTCCCTAGGCCTCAGTCACACAGTCATGGATAACGGTACGGTGCCCCTCGATTAACCCCTTCACCTCCAGATCTTTCTTTGGGTATATAAAATCGTCTATTGTTAGCCATAGGATTACGAAAACTAACTTAATATACCAAATTAGCTAGTGGACAAGGATGTTAAACTTGTCATATCCATAAAATGTTGCTTATATGCATTAAAAATTGTCTAATGGTACTCAAATTACAATGGAAATTACGTTCTGGGTCTCAAGGGGTTAATGATTATGCTGAGGTTTGGCATTTTTGGCCACGATGTGTGTGATAACGGGACATTGGGTGATATTGGTAGGCTATTCATACGGTATTAATCCGATTATCTCGATTATTGATTATATCGCCGATTTTGATACGATAGTTGTATTGTCGTTCAGGATTAAATGCCATCACGTCGGGAAGTCTAGGGCGGCGAAGACCCCGACGACAGAGGACGGCCGCACGCACATCGGCACCCTAGTAAGCTGGGTACACGCACTCGAACAGAACACCGTAACGTAACTCCGTCGTGAAACAAAAACGCCAGTGTGGGCGGGACTTTGTAACATCCAGCGAACATTATGTTACGCGTCGGGGTTCCCTCCCGTCCCACCAAATGTTGGTTTTTGAGCCTCCCATCAAAGGGTGTTACGGGGTGAGGCTTGGCAGTGTGTGGACGGGAGGTGTGTTCCACGCATATCAACTGGCTACACCGAGTCTGCTCAACTCGCCGACAGCACGGTATCAGTATCCAGCTGCCGCTAGCTACCTGTGAACTGTGCCTCACCACCTTGGCTGAATGGAGTTACGATACTGTCCTTTAGTTTATAAGCTATTTTATGAATCTGATGATACTCTCTCAAAATCTGTATGACATTCTGGTGCAGTTTTTGTAGTGGCCAGAAACTTTTTGGAGCCTCAGGTCTGCGAGTAATTCCTGACCCTTGTGTTCCATTGTTCCAGCGTCTAGACACTATAGAGTATAACTGTGACTGCCACCATCTTCTTTCCTTTCTCTTGTTCACTGTACGTATGATTATTGACTAAATTTACACTCACTCGAGAGACGTAGAGTGAAGGGTGGTTCACACTGGCCAAATACCGGGGAATATCGGCAGGTTTTACTCCCCGGGGCAGAAATCGCAGGAAATATTCCCCGGAAAAACCTGCACCACTCGATTGGTCTTTATGTGCTGGTTGCCGAGAACTTTCGCACGCCAAATTTAAACAAACGCAGAAGCCGGCACCCCACTCACCCCACTCACCCCAATCATTGGTATAATTTTGGTATTGGGCACTAAAAACTAAAATTTAACTTACATCATCGTATAGATCTTTTCACCCTTACTTTGAATCCCAAATTCCCATGGCAATGGCGATACATGTAATACCAAAAAAATTTCGTTTTAGCTACAGCCAGAAACGGTTGTTAGGTTAAATCAGATCATGTTAGGTTAGACGTGGGGTTTGATTTAGTAGGTAGATGATATCAAGGAAAAAATTACGATTCGGATTCGTGAATCGCGAATAACACCGGTTTCGAGATGGAATGCATGGCAGTTCGTGAAGCGACGAGGTTCAGTTACGAACTCAACATTTCTACACCTTGTAACGAGTATCTTCGTCGCGCAACACAGCCTTGTTACGATACGGTGCTCTGTTGGCATGTGTGAACCTGGCTTTACGATATCACAATGATTTAGCAAGGACGGCTCACGAATTTGCTAATGGCATCGTGGCGAGTGCTTCCCGAGGGCCTCTCGGATATAAAAGAAGGGGGCTTACCTGACAAGTGCCTCAAAACTCATCTGAACTTGAACTGTGACGTTCCAGCTTTGCAGGTTTGACATCAGAGGATCTTGTGCAGCTTGTACGCTTCAAGCAACACATGAATGACATCACCATCAGAACATGCAGGTTGTTGCTGCAACTCCTGCAACGCCGGAAGCGGCAGGAGCCAAAGGTGTTGGTTAGGTCATACCTGACCAGAGCATACCGTGAGAGAGCCATCCTCCCCGGTATTAAAGCCGACCGCCGCCCAGCGTATCATACCGAAATACGAATCACGCGGCAGCATCGCTATCATACCCTAACAGTATCGCCCAATGGTTTTTGCACCACGTTATGAAAACAACAGTTGTATCATAGAAACGATGCTTCACGACTACTGTCGATTTCAATGCAATATCAATATGATTACATCGTATTGATATCGGCATCGTGCACGACAAATGACAGTTGGGGGCTGGATGCCTCGCTGATGGTCTTGCGCCCGCCACTTCTTTGGCCATGCAAGCCAAGGTTTGGGTGGATGGCGGGGTGGGGCAGCGATTGTCGGGGGAGGAGCCGAGTAAGATTCTGATGCCTGACGAATAAACATATTTAAAATTTTGTGGAGCATTGTATCGTTATTCGTGAATGTGTGATTGAGGCTTTACAATGATTTGTAATTGCTTCTTTTTGTAGAATGTGCAGTGTGTGTGTGTGTGTGTGTGTGTGTGTGTGTGTGTGTGTGTGTGGTGTGCATGTTCTGATGGTGATGTCATTCATGTGTTGCTTGTAGCATACCAACTGCACAAGATCCTCTGATGTCAAGCCTGCAAAGGACTGGTGCGTTTGTTTCTCGACTACTTCAGTACTATATATGGATGGAATGAGTGTTGTAAAAGGACTCACACGGTCACACCCATGTGTTGTTGCAGGGGTTGTCACGATGTTTGCGCGCCTGAGCTGTGTCCGGTGCAGGCCGCTGCTGCCGGGACTCTGGTCTTCACTGCACCACCAAGGGTCAGGCTCTCCATGTGTGTCTTGGCTCCAGTTGTAGTGTCAGTGTTTGCAAGTTTTAATTTGCATTTAGTTTTGCATGTTCAGATTGAATCACATTTTTTAAATTATCATTGGTATAATTTTCTTTTCTTTTATTCAGGTAAACTAGCCAAGAGCTACAATGCAATATTTAGAAGAGAAAAGCCTACTTATCTATAAAATAAAACTGTATTAGACTGTCAAGAAATGCTATGTTTTTTTAAATTTTATGTGGCATCTTGATGGTCATTTATTGAATGCGGTGAAGTCATGGCAAAGAGAAGACACTACAGTAAGGCAGAGTTCACTATCGACCAGGGAGGAGGGATTCAAGTAATGGGTAACATTAATATTAGTAAAGTAAATTCCTAGAGATTGTTTGTTTGTTTGTTTGTTTGCTTAGAGGATGATTCCTCAGAGCCCTAGTGATCTACCACTGCAGCTTAGTGTTGGCCGAAGCCACCATCCCGGGAGGGGGGTCACAAACCCCCGGCTAACACCCGGTACCCATTCACTGCTGGGTGGACAGGGGCTCGGGTTTTAAGAAAGACCACCCATCTGTCTTCGCTCCGCCCGGGGATCGAATCCGGGACTTCTCGGTTGTGAGCCGAGCGTGCTAACTACTACACTACGGAGTACCCGTTTAAAAAATAAAATTTTCAAAATAACATTTGAATTTCCTAACATATAAAATATCATATACTAGTATTTATATACATAAGTCATGTGTACTAAGATAGATAGATCGTTTTTTAGATAAGGTTTTTTAAAGATAGATATTATTTTAGATAAGTTTTTAAGATAGATATTTTTTTTAAGATCTAGGTTAAGCTAGTTGTTTTTCCTGATAGTTTGCACGGAGCAGCGAGACGGGTGGTGGTGAGCCCCTTGGTGGCGGATGCGCTGGCCTCGCGTCACCCGGTGGTGGCCCTGGAGTCCACCATCATCACCCACGGCATGCCCTTCCCCCACAACCTGCAGACATGCCCTGGGGGTGGAGGAAGTCGTCAGGAAAGAGGTGGAGCATAGTATTTTCTCTTAACCCCTTGAGGCCCAGAACGTAATTTCCATTGTAATTTGGGTACCATTAGACGATTTTTAGTGACTATAAGCAATATTTTATAGATATGACCTGTTTGGTATCCTTGTCCACTAGTTAATTTGGTATATTCAGTCACTTTTCGTAATTTCATGGCTAACAACAGACATTTTTTTATAGCAAAGGAAAGATCTGGGCGTGAAGGGGTTATCACCTTCACGCCCAGATCTTTCCTTTGCTATATAAAATTGTCTGTTGTCGAGCCATAAAATTACGAAAAAGTCACTGAATATACCAAATTAGTTAGTGGACAAGGATACTAAACAGGTCATAGCTATAAAACATTGCTTATAGTCACTAAAAATCGTCTAATGGTACCCAAATTACCATATAAATTACGCTCTGGGCCTCAAGGGGTTAATATCTTGAGGCCCAGAACGTGATTTTCATTGTTATTTAGCTACAGTAAAACCCTTATAACTCGGCACTGTATAACTCAGAATTTGATATAACTCGGCAAGGCAAAGACAAAGATTTAAATTTTTTAATTTTTTTTATAGATATAACTCAGCAAGGCAAAGATAAAGGTTTAAAAAAAAAAAAATTTACACACACACACACACACACACACACACACACACACACACACGCACGCACGCACGCACGCACGCACGCACGCACGCACGCACGCACGCACGCACGCACGCACGCACGCACGCACACACACACACATCTACAGTACTATACCTTAAGCCAAGTTTCATGGATATACGGTATGCAAAATTTTATCGATATGACCTATTTAGCATCCTTGTCCACTAGCTAATCTGGTATATGAAGTTACTTTTCGTAATCTTATGGCTAACAACAGATGATTTTATATAGCCAAGGAAATATCTGGGCATGAAGGGGTTAATATGATTGATGGTACAGTAAACCCTCTCGTATTCAGACTAATTGGGCCAAGGAGTGGTCCGAGTAATGCAAGGATCCGAATAATGGGGGGATTATATATGGGGATATGGAAAAAAAAAAAAAAAAAAAAATAGCTAGGAAATTTCGACCCCTAAAAAAAAAAAAAAAAAAAAAAAAAAAAAGTTCGAATAATGTCAAAGTCCGAATATGAGAGGTTTTACTGTATTATCGTGAACTAGAAGGAGAAAGGAAAGCTTTTACCATACGCACATTTCATTTCCCAGGGCGCCGTCCCGGCCACAGTGGCTGTCCTGAATGGCCGGGTCCATGTCGGCCTTTCCTACGACCAGCTTCATGACCTGGCCACCAAGAAGGACTGTATTAAGATCTCGCGAAGGGATTTCCCCTATGTTCTTGCCAAGGTTTGTTTGAGAGGCTTTGTCTTTGTTGGTGTCTTAAAGGAAAATAGGCTGAATGTAATGTCCTATAAAAAATATTTGACAATTTGAAGCTAAAAATAAGCTATAGAGTAGGATACAATCAGTAGTAATATTTTGTTAGATATGCAGTAAAACAGTCACCATAATCCGAATCTCTTGCTGCACCATTGATTTTAAAGCATGTCGTTTTTTTTTTAGATGGTAGTGCTTTTAAATGCAGTTGTTTTGCTTCTGATTGACTGTATTGCAGCATCTCTTGTTTGTGATGGTTTAGGCTTTGGTGTTTTATTTCAGGCTTGTTACAAACATCTAAAAAAGACAGGAAGTTAATTGTTTGAAGAGATGGAACGTCCCTCTGATTCATGGCCACAGGATAGGGATCAAAGTGGAACTATAGCAAACCCTCGATAAACCTAACCAATGGGGGGTAAGGGTCCATCACAATATTTATCCGTTAGTTCGGTTTATAGGATGATTAAAGACAACAACTGACTGTGGTTTCCTTGGCGGGCTCAGAAGCTCCACCTACTACGCCACTCTGTGTAGGCGGCACAATACATTGGCTCGATTCTAGGTCCCTCTTAATGTAGAAGCAAAATTAGACATATAATTAGTCCTCACCCTCACCCTGGGCAGACTAATTTAATATCGAGCACTGTATTACTATCTATTAATCTATTACCATTATATTATCTAGTACTACTTACTATTTATTAATCTTACTCTTTCTGCCGTGCATGACGCTGGCCTCTCCTTCAGGGTCTGAGTGGCGGAACAACGGTGTCGGGAACCATGGTGGTGGCGCACAGGGCGGGCATTCCGGTCTTTGTGACGGGGGGCATCGGCGGCGTCCATCGCGGCGCAGAGACCACTCTAGACGTCTCCGCGGACCTCACCGAACTTGGCCGCACCCCCGTCACTGTGGTGTCCGCGGGGGTGAAGAGCATACTGGACGTGGGCCGGACGCTGGAGTATTTAGAGACCCAGGGTGAGGAATGAAGGCGAATGTTGGTTGTAATAATAATAATAATAATAATAATAATAATTAATAATAATAATAGTAATAATAATTTTAATATCACCCGGAGGCATCCAGGCAAAAAAGCAACAACAACAAGACACAGAGTTAACTTAAGTACTAGAGCAAAAATAATGTTAATGTTAATGTTAATGTTTGAAGGAGAATGTAGCAGCTAGGGTTGTGAATCTTGTTATTTTGCTTAACCCCTTGAGGCCCAGAACGTAATTTCCATTGAAGTTTGGCTACCATTAGACAATTTTAATGAATATAAGCAATATTTTATAGATATGACCTGTTTAGTACCCTTGTCCACTAGCTAATTTGAGCCGTGTTTTTGTCGTCCAAGCATCGTCTTGGTACGAAGACCACTTTTTCTCGCAATTGAAAACGGATTGGTTTCTGCGACAAAAACACAACAAGCTTGGTAGGGGCCGAAATAATAATCAGTCCAAAACATTGCAAACAATATCACAAAGCAGTATAACACACATTTCAGCAAGTGTTATTGGAGTGGTCTTTGTAATCCAAGACGGTGCTTGGACGACAAAAACACTGCTCATGTATATTAAGCTTTTTCGTAACGGCTAACAGACGATAAGATAGAGTCAAGGAAAGATCTGGCCGTGAAGGGTTACTGTGCCTTTATTCTGGCCGTGAAGGGTTACAGTGCCTTTATTGCTGTCAGGTACTGTCTTGAAATTGATGTCATGGTCTCCTATGTTTTTGTATAGTTATAAAGCTTCTCATAGAAAATAAGATCTAAGTTAACTATAGTCTATTTTTTTTATTATGGTCAAAATGCAGTAAGGAAGCCACGCCCCCTGCCTGCCCTTCTATTCTACGGGGCAGCTGATTGGTACATTCCTCGTATCATCACTACCAATCACAATATCTTCACTACTTAACAGTGCGTGACCACTGGACAGAGCAATCTTCCCTACAAAGGGTGACTAAATCAAAAATCCCTCTGTAGTGAAGATAGCTCTGTCCAGTGGTCACGCCGCTGTTAAGTAGTGAGGATATTGTGATTGGTAGTGATGATACGAGGAATGCACCAATCAGCTGCCCCGTAGAATAGAAGGGGAGGCAGGGGGCGTGGCTTCCTTACTGCATTTTGACCATAATAAAAAAAATAGACTATAGTTAACTTAGATCTTATTTTCTATGAGAAGCTTTTTAACTATACAAAAACATAGGAGACCATTACATCAATTTCAAGACAGTACCTGACAGCAATAAAGGCACTGTAACCCCTTCACGGCCAGAATAAAGGCACAGTAACCCTTCACGGCCAGAATAAAGGCACAGTAACCCTTCACGGCCAGAATAAAGGCACAATAACCCTTCACGGCCAGATCTTTCCTTGACTATCGTATCGTCTGTTAGCCATGACGAAAAAGCTTAATATACCAAATTAGCTAGTGGGGCGTGGCTTCCTTAGTGCATTTTGACCATAATAAATAAAATAGACTATAGGTACAGAAGGGAGTGCACATCTATCCATCAGTTTGTCATGCACGGCCTTGTGATTCAGAATGACTGGCTTAGTTGTTGTGAGAGATGGAAAAGTAAGTGTAGTTAACCCTTTAACACTTTAACACTTTATTATGTTTGCCAATTTACAGTATTATATAATGATTGTAATAGGCTATGGGGTTGCAAACAGCCCTTTACAAGCAAACACTTTTTGGGCCAAGGTGTGGAGAGAGAGGGAAAACACACAGAAAAAATAATAAATAAACACAAGGTATATAAATACTAAACAAATAGACTGACATAAACAGGCGATAATAGTTAGTAAGTTACTTAGACTAATTTACAGGATAATATACAATAGTAAAAAGTAATATTATACAGTAGCTGTGAAGAATTACATAAAAGATAAGTACACGAATAAAAATAAGTACACGAATAAAAATAAGTACGAATAAAAATAAGTATACCAATAAAAATAAGTATACGAATAAAAATAAGTACACGAATAAAAATAATTATACGAATAAAAATAAGTATACGAATAAAAATAAGTATACGAATAAAAATAAGTACACGAATAAAAATAAGTATACGAATAAAAATAAGTACACGAATAAAAATAAGTACACGAATAAAAATAAGTACACGAATAAAAATAAGTACACGAATAAAAATAAGTATACGAATAAAAATAAGTATACGAATAAAAATAAGTACATGAATAAAAATAAGTACACGAATAAAAATAAGTACACGAATAAAAATAAGTACACAAATAAAAATAAGTACACAAATAAAAATAAGTACACGAATAAAAATAAGTACACGAATAAAAATAAGTACACAAATAAAAATAAGTACACGAATAAAAATAAGTATACGAATAAAAATAAGTACACTAATAAAAATAAGTATACGAATAAAAATAAGTACACGAATAAAAATAAGTTACGAATAAAAATAAGTACACGAATAAAAATAAGTATACGAATAAAAATAAGTACACGAATAAAAATAAGTACGAATAAAAATAAGTATACAAATAAAAATAAGTATACCAATAAAAATAAGTACACGAATAAAAATAAGTATACGAATAAAAATAAGTACACGAATAAAAATAAGTACGAATAAAAATAAGTATACGAATAAAAATAAGTATACGAATAAAAATAAGTACACGAATAAAAATAAGTACGGATAAAAATAAGTACACGAATAAAAATAAGTACGAATAAAAATAAGTATACGAATAAAAATAAGTATACCAATAAAAATAAGTATACCAATAAAAATAAGTACACGAATAAAAATAAGTATACGAATAAAAATAAGTACACAAATAAAAATAAGTACACGAATAAAAATAAGTACACGAATAAAAATAAGTACACAAATAAAAATAAGTACACGAATAAAAATAAGTATACGAATAAAAATAAGTACACTAATAAAAATAAGTATACGAATAAAAATAAGTACACGAATAAAAATAAGTTACGAATAAAAATAATAACGAATAAAAATAAGTATACGAATAAAAATAAGTACACGAATAAAAATAAGTACGAATAAAAATAAGTATACAAATAAAAATAAGTACAAATAAAAATAAGTACACGAATAAAAATAAGTATACGAATAAAAATAAGTACACGAATAAAAATAAGTACGAATAAAAATAAGTATACGAATAAAAATAAGTATACGAATAAAAATAAGTACACGAATAAAAATAAGTACGGATAAAAATAAGTACATGAATAAAAATAAGTACGAATAAAAATAAGTATACGAATAAAAATAGGTATACCAATAAAAATAAGTATACCAATAAAAATAAGTACACGAATAAAAATAAGTATACGAATAAAAATAAGCATACCAATAAAAATAAGTACACGAATAAAAATAAGTAGGCTACATGAATAAAAATAAGTACACAAATAAAAATAAGTACATGAATAAAAATAAGTACACAAATAAAAATAAGTATACGAATAAAAATAAGTACACGAATAAAAATAAGTATACAAATAAAAATAAGTACACGAATAAAAATAAGTTACGAATAAAAATAAGTACACGAATAAAAATAAGTATACCAATAAAAATAAGTACACGAATAAAAATAAGTTACGAATAAAAATAAGTACACAAATAAAAATAAGTATACAAATAAAAATAAGTATACCAATAAAAATAAGTACACGAATAAAAATAAGTACGAATAAAAATAAGTATAGGGCCTACCAATAAAAATAAGTACACGAATAAAAATAAGTACGAATAAAAATAAGTATACCAATAAAAATAAGTATACGAATAAAAATAAGTACACGAATAAAAATAAGTATATGAATAGAAATAAGTACACAAATAAAAATAAGTACACGAATAAAAATAAGTATACGAATAAAAATAAGCATACGAATAAAAATAAGTACACGAATAAAAATAAGCATACGAATAAAAATAAGTACACGAATACACGTTACCTCCAGTACACTAAACCCTCACTTGTACGGACCTCTATATAACGATTCTCGGCTTTAACTAACTTTTTCCGTCGGTTCGGTGTGCGTACATATGTGTGGATTTTCCGAATAACTAATATACGTAATGTCAATATAACGGTTTACCGAATATTATGTCACCGCCTTCCCCCCAATTGGTTCGTGGAGTGAGGGTTTACTGTATTCATGATTTAATATTTTGTAGTCATCAATTTATCAGGTGTGTGTGTGTGTGTGGTTTTTTTTTTTTTTTTTTTTGGTGTGTGTGTGGTTTTTTTTTTGTTTTTTTTTGTGTGTGTGTGTGTATCTGTATTAGGCCCAGACATGGTATAATATTTTGTAGTCATCAAGTTATCAATGTTTCAGGTGTGTGTGTATCTGTATTAGGCCCAGACATGGTATAATATTTTGTAGTCATCAAGTTATCAATGTTTCAGGTGTGTGTGTATCTGTATTAGGCCCAGGCATGGTATAATATTTTATAGTCATCAATTTATCAATGTTTCAGGCGTGTGTGTATCTGTATTAGGCCCAGACGCAAGATTTCCAGATTTCTTCACGAGAGACAGTGGCTTTGTGGCGCCGTCGCATGTGGAGTCCCCAGCCGTCGCCGCTCTCATGATGCAGACGAGACTTGAGCTTAACCTGGAGTGTGGCATGTTGATTGCAGTGCCCATCCCTGAAGAGCACCAGGCAGAGGGACACGTCATTAAAGAAGCCATAGGTATGTACAAAGTAAAGCAGGCAGCCACTAGACTCGCCGCGCGTGCATTTTTTAAGCAAATCTTACTGGGCGACATTCTTTGGATATCCAGAAAGGTAAAGGCCTAACTGTTGAAATATAGTTTTTTGATACATCAACTTCACCCTTTTGTATGTTGTGTATAAATAAAGATCATATGCAGTAATAAGAGTGCACTTCTGGATCTAACACACAGATAAGATGAACAATTGTATCCAGGAAGGATTTTATGAGCAAATATCTTGTCGCCCAGTAGCTTAAAATTGTTCTTACTGGGCGACAGTTTTCCATCACTGGGAGACATTTTGGTCACCCAGTTGTGATGTTAAAAAATGCACTGCTCGCCGCGTGTTAAGTTGCCGAAAATGGGGCCCCCTCTCTACCCCCTTCCGAATGCATGGGATTGGCTGAGACTGGCTTGTCTGTCCTACAGTTGTGCCTCACACCAGGCTGGCTCAGGCATGGGCAGATGCATAAGAAAATAAGGAAGCTACAAGAGGATGCGAGAAATACACAAGGTAGTTCCTGTTACTTAACACTACCTACATCCACCTTTCATCCCCATCCATGAAATTGTCTAGCCTCCTTTTAAAGCTCCCTAATGACTCCGCACTAACTACCTGTCTACTGAGTCCATTCCAATCATTTACCACCCTATTTGTGAACCAGTTTATCCTTATTACTTTTTTTTATTTACTTCAAAATCTTTCAGCTTGAATCCGTTACAATGTTCGCATGATGCATCGCTCAGTCAGTCATTTGGGGAACATCAGTCTCAGTCTTAGTCACCTCTAGTCGCCTCGTGGTGCAGTGGCTAGCGTGCCTGGCTACAAATCTGCGGGCCCAGGTTCGAATCCGGGCCAGGGCAAGTCGGTGACCAGCCTACCCAGCATTTCTTCCTCCCTTTCGGGGTTGATAAATGGGTACCTGGGGAAACCTGGGGAAGGTAACTGTGGTAACCCGGATGTCACACTAGCCCTGTGTCCCGGGGTAACGGGTCCTCACCCACCACAGGCTCTAAGGGATAATGACACGGAGATGAGCACCGAGGCCACGCGCAGCATAGCGTGTGCCCCAATCTTTACCCTTTTGGTGTCAGTCTTGACATACAGTTGGTTCTTTTATAATGCATGTTCATAAAATTCCCTATATCGGAATTTTTTGTAATGCAGAACGATTTTCCGTTAGTGTGCATGTCCCAGAATTAGAGCATGCATATTTGTACTGCTATAATTTATGCATAGAAATGTGTTTACAGTGTTGTAGCATCTGTGTGTAGGCTTGAGATCACACCAAAACTCACACAGTACCCAAAAATTGGTGCCGTAGTAATGGGTCAGATCAACGGGTCATCACTGGTCAGATCAGCTGAACTTTGCAGCCATTTGTCTATGTAATGGTGGTACAGACTTTACTTACAGTGGTGATGTTTTGATGTTATGGAAGCTCCAACCCCTAATAAAACGTCATACACCATCTTGGGAGGGCTATGAACTTTTACTTCTCGCCCAAAAAGTCATAAGTGGACAGTAATATGATTTAGGTTATAATGATGTACTCTCCAGACTTTGGACTTTGTAACAGAATGAAAGTAATTTCTCCTCGTATTCCTGTGAGATTTGCATGGAAAAGTAGGTGTAGGATTGCTATTACTCATGGTTACTATGTACAGTGGAAACTCTCTATAACGGAATAAGTCAGCCAACCCTCTTTCCGTTATAGGGAATTTTCCACGATAGAGAGTGTGTCGGAACCCATTACTACGGCACCAATTTTTGGGTATTGTGTGAGTTTTGGTGTGATCTCAAGCCTACATAGTACACACAGATGCTACAACACTGTAAACACATTTCTATGCATAAAATATAGCAGTACAAATATGTACACATACATATAATTAATATTAAAAATTCACCTCTAATTTTGGGCACCGACATGCACACTAACGGAAAATCGTTCTGCATTACGAAAAATTCCGATATAGGGAATTTTCATAATGGAATGGTATTTTCCCGCTATAGAGAATTCCGTTATAGGAAAAGTGATCGAAACGTGTGTTCAAGGTCCTTACTCATCCCCCGGCGACTCGAGGGTGAGTATGTGAGTAGAGTTACTCGCGAAAAGGAATAACCAGAACATCCTTATCCTCGACAGCTACATCAATTTCCATGAGTTCCACATCAAAACTTCTCCTATCCCTGTAGATATTTGCATGGAAAATAGATGTATGATAGTTATTACTCATGGTTATAAGCCTCTTTTGATCTGCCTCCAAGAAATTTTCCTTACCCCCCCCCCTGTCCCATTTCCCAATTTATGATGTCCTTACCCCAACAAATACACATCCTTCCTCTGATCTAACCTTACTGCTACAGCCAAATTCCCAACATCCGACTTGTCCAAACAACAGACTTTTTTCACCACCACATTGTGTCTTGTTTTGGCCATTTATTTTACTTAGTTTTTTTTAGTTGTTAGAAAACATTGATTTGTGGCTTTATTTATGCATGAATTTTACTTTCGCGTATACCACTGGACTGGCCTTCAAGAGCTGCATCTTTTATGTTCTATACCATTTTGTCCTTACGTTTATGGTTACTGTGATATCCGAACATCCGACTATTCCAATTATCCGACCTACCTTCGGTCCCCCCAAGGTCGGATAATTAATACTTAGCTGTATAACGTTCTGCTCCTTTCCCCTTCCCTCACCGTGTCACTCTTTCTCTGTGACCCCTCCCCTTCATTATGCTTTGCCATAGTGCCATATGACCTCTGATGTCTGGCACATTTTCCTTTTTTAGCATTAAATCAATCAATCAGTACGCATGGTCACATTTGATTGTCCGCAGACCAGGCAGTGGGAGAGGCAGTCAACGTAACAGGCCGGGACGTGACGCCGTTCATCCTCCGCAGAGTGTCGGAAATAACGGCCGGCCGGAGCCTCACATCCAGTATCCTTTGATGACCTGACCACCATCACCATCACCACCACCACTACCACCACCATCACCACCATCACCACCACCACCACCACCACCACCACCATCATCACCACCACCATCATCATCACCACCACCATCATCATCACCACCACCACCACCACCACCACCACCACACCACCACCACCACCACCACCACCACCACCACCACCACCACCACCACCACCACCACCACCACCACCACCACCACCACCACCACCACCACCACCACCACCACCACCACCACCACCACCATCACCACTACCACCACCACCACCACCACCACCACCATCATCACCACCACCACCACCACCACCACCACCACCACCACCACCATCACCACCATCACCACCACCACCACCATCACCATCACCATCACCACTACCACCACCACCACCACCACCACCACCACCACCATCACCACACCACCACCACCACCACCACCACCACCACCACCACCACCACCACCATCACCACCACCACCACCACCACCACCACCACCATCACCACCACCACCACCACCACCACCACCACCACTGCACTCCCGTGTGTTGTGAATTATCGTACATTGTCAGGAAATAAATTAAATAAAAATGGTAGAATGTATCACAAGACTGTCAATTGGTGTTATACAGAACTAGAGCTACAAGTCTACAGAACCCTTTTTATCTGCATCCTGTGCCTCCTCCCTACTGTCCTCCAATCTCCCTCTTCGTCTCCATACGTAATTAACCCCTTGACGCTCAGAACGTAATTTCCATTGTAATTTGGGTACCATTAGACGATTTGTAGTGACTATAAGCAATATTTTATAGCTATGACATGTTTAGTATCCTTGTCCACTAACTAATTTGGTATATTCAGTTACTTTTCGTAATTTTATGGCTAACAACAGATCATTTTTTGTAGGAAAGGAAAGATCTGGGTCTCAAGGGGTTATACTACCTGTAATTATAGCAGACACCTAACCTCCTTATACACGTTTACATAAATATCGTCTTTTACGTGATCCGTTTACTCCCATTTCGTCCTCTTCATTGCACTTCAACCTTTACTTGTTCACATAAGAACATAAGAACATAAGAACATAAGAAAATAAGGAAGCTACAACAGGCCGCGAGACCTACACGTGGTAGTTCCTGTTACTTAACACTACCTAGATCCACCTTTCATCCCCATCCATGAAATTGTCTAGCCTCCTTTTAAAGCTCCCTATTGACTCCGCACTAACTACCCGACGACTGAGTCCAAATTCCAATCATTTACCACCCTATTTGTGAACCAGTTTTTCCCTATTTCCTTAACAAATCTACGCTTTTTTGCAGTCAGGTATTGCTAGGGTCAGAGTGGCAAGGCTAGGCAGGGTCAAACCCTTCTAGGCAAACAAACAAAACCTTTCTATAGTTTTTTTTTTTAACGAGGCGAAAATACCATTCTATCTTAAGGTCTCATGCTTAAAATTATGCCTATTTTTACCTGATAATATGGTTAACTATGATGAAATACAGCTGAAATTTAGAAGAACCATACTATTCCCTTCTCCTGGCATCAAATATCAGCCAGTAAGCAGCAAGGGGTCAGGTTTTCTTGCTTTGTTAAAAAAAATAGAGTATGTGTAGGCAAACATGTTACCCGAGATGACAGCTGAGACAACAGAGAAGGAGAGAAAAACCGCAGAATTGGTCCTCACTGATTGTTTCACCAGTTGTTTCCTGGCCGTGATTGTATTTGCTAGTTGATATTAAGTTGTGTTCTGGCCATGATTGTATTTGCTAGTTGATATTAAGCTGTGTTCTGGCCATGATTGTATTTGCTAGTTGATATTAAGTTGTGTTCTGGCCATGATTGTATTTGCTAGTTGATATTAAGTTGTGTTCTGGCCATGATTGTATTTGCTAGTTGATATTAAGTTGTGTTCGGGCCATGATTGTATTTGCTAGTTGATATTAAGTTGTGTTCGGGCCGTGATTGTATTTGCTAGTTGATATTAAGTTGTGTTCGGGCCATGATTGTATTTGCTAGTTGATATTAAGTTGTGTTCTGGCCATGATTGTATTTGCTAGTTGATATTAAGTTGTGTTCGGGCCATGATTGTATTTGCTAGTTGATATTAAGTTGTGTTCGGGCCGTGATTGTATTTGCTAGTTGATATTAAGCTGTGTTTGGGCCATGATTGTATTTGCTAGTTGATATTAAGCTGTGTTCGGGCCATGGTTGTATTTGCTAGTTGATATTAAGTTGTGTTCGGGCCATGATTGTATTTGCTAGTTGATATTAAGTTGTGTTCTGGCCATGATTGTATTTGCTAGTTGATATTAAGCTGTGTTCGGGCCATGATTGTATTTGCTAGTTGATATTAAGTTGTGTTCGGGCCATGATTGTATTTGCTAGTTGATATTAAGCTGTGTTCGGGCCATGATTGTATTTGCTAGTTGATATTAAGCTGTGTTCTGGCCATGATTGTATTTGCTAGTTGATATTAAGCTGTGTTCGGGCCATGATTGTATTTGCTAGTTGATATTAAGCTGTGTTCGGGCCATGATTGTATTTGCTAGTTGATATTAAGCTGTGTTCGGGCCATGATTGTATTTGCTAGTTGATATTAAGCTGTGTTCTGGCCATGATTGTATTTGCTAGTTGATATTAAGTTGTGTTATGGCCATGATTGTATTTGCTAGTTGATATTAAGCTGTGTTATGGCCATGATTGTATTTGCTAGTTGATATTAAGCTGTGTTATGGCCATGATTGTATTTGCTAGTTGATATTAAGCTGTGTTCGGGCCATGATTGTATTTGCTAGTTGATATTAAGCTGTGTTCTGGCCATGATTGTATTTGCTAGTTGATATTAAGCTGTGTTCTGGCCATGATTGTATTTGCTAGTTGATATTAAGCTGTGTTCTGGCCATGATTGTATTTGCTAGTTGATATTAAGTTGTGTTATGGCCATGATTGTATTTGCTAGTTGATATTAAGCTGTGTTATGGCCATGATTGTATTTGCTAGTTGATATTAAGCTGTGTTATGGCCATGATTGTATTTGCTAGTTGATATTAAGCTGTGTTATGGCCATGATTGTATTTGCTAGTTGATATTAAGCTGTGTTATGGCCATGATTGTATTTGCTAGTTGATATTAAGCTGTGTTCTGGCCATGATTGTATTTGCTAGTTGATATTAAGCTGTGTTCTGGCCATGATTGTATTTGCTAGTTGATATTGCCTTAACCAACACAGATATTGCTCTGATCAAGAATAACGCTAAGAGTGGTGCCCAGATAGCTGTGGAGTTTGCGGCTCTGACCTCCTCCTCCTCCTCCTCATCATCATCATCAGCCAGGTACAGTGCTTGACCTACCTTCCTCCTACTGGTCAGTGTTTTTTTTATGAAGTGGTGATTATAATGATCAATGATATGTTAAATGTTTCACTATTTTGTCATCATCTTAGTTATGTCATGATTTGTGCTGTCAATCCATACTTATAATGCTAATGATTTATGCTGTCTCTCTTTAAAATGTCATAGTTAGGTAGTTAATGGAATGATCAAATAGAACATGGAAAAAAAACATTGTTGGTAATAATAAATGGTGTGTGTGTGTATGTGTGTGTGTGTGCTTGTGTGTGTGTGTGTGTATTTGTATTCATCTAGTTGTATTTTACAGGGCCTGAGCAACGCTCGTATGGCCCCGTCTCCATATCAACATTTATTTTATCATTCATCCTTAGTTCTTAGTGTTGGCCGAAGCCACCACCCCGGGAGGCGGGTCACAAACCCCCGGCTAACACCCGGTACCCATTCACTGCTGGGTGGACAGGGGCTCGGGTTTTAAGAAGACCGCCCTAACACACTATAACAACCTTCCTAACACTATAACAACCTTCCTAACACACTATAACAACCTTCCTAACACACTATAACAACCTTCCTAACACACTATAACAACCTTCCTAACACACTATAATAACCTTCCTAACACACTATAACCACCTTCCTAACACACTATAACCACCTTCCTAACACACTATAACAACCTTCCTAACACACTATAACAACCTTCCTAACACACTATAACCACCTTCCTAACACACTATAACCACCTTCCTAACACACTATAACAACCTTCCTAACACACTATAAGTATTTGTCACTCACTATGGTTATTCCGTTATGTTGTTGCCCAGTGAGGCGACCACCCTCCCTCTTGGTAAATACTATAGATATATTTTTCTCTGCAGTTTCCTGCCTCCAGCCTGCCAGCCTGCAGCCCCGGGCCAGGAGGGGGAAGACAGCACAAGGCCTGTAAGTTGATAGGGTGGTGGTGTGTGAATAGTCTTTTGGTCACAGGCTGAACCTGTCTTGGTGGTGAGCCGTCAGGGAGAAAAGTGTTATTTGTGAGGGCGATAATTATCTGCGAGGGCTGAGAGTTAGGAGAGGGCCTGGCGTTGCTGGGTCATGATAAGATATGCCATGTTACAGAGGGTCAGCCTGTTTTTTAGAGGAAATTAACAAAAGTGTAGTTTTTTCCCAGATGCCTCGGCATCAAGTACACTCAGGGCAGACATGGGGCATCAAGTACACTCAGGGCAGACATGGGGGCATCAAGGACACTCAGGGCAGACATGGGGGCATCAAGTACACTCAGGGCAGACATGGGGGCATCAAGTACACTCAGGGCAGACATGGGGCATCAAGTACACTCAGGGCAGACATGGGGCATCAAGTACACTCAGGGCAGACATGGGGCATCAAGGACACTCAGGGCAGACATGGGGCATCAAGTACACTCAGGGCAGACATGGGGCATCAAGTACACTCAGGGCAGACATGGGGCATCAAGTACACTCAGGGCAGACATGGGGCATCAAGTACACTCAGGGCAGACATGGGGCATCAAGTACACTCAGGGCAGACATGGGGCATCAAGTACACTCAGGGCAGACATGGGGCATCAAGGACACTCAGGGCAGACATGGGGGCATCAAGTACACTCAGGGCAGACATGGGGCATCAAGTACACTCAGGGCAGACATGGGGCATCAAGGACACTCAGGGCAGACATGGGGCATCAAGTACACTCAGGGCAGACATGGGGCATCAAGTACACTCAGGGCAGACATGGGGCATCAAGTACACTCAGGGCAGACATGGGGCATCAAGTACACTCAGGGCAGACATGGGGCATCAAGTACACTCAGGGCAGACATGGGGCATCAAGTACACTCAGGGCAGACATGGGGCATCAAGTACACTCAGGGCAGACATGGGGCATCAAGTACACTCAGGGCAGACATGGGGGCATCAAGTACACTCAGGGCAGACATGGGGCATCAAGGACACTCAGGGCAGACATGGGGCATCAAGGACACTCAGGGCAGACATGGGGCATCAAGTACACTCAGGGCAGACATGGGGGCATCAAGGACACTCAGGGCAGACATGGGGGCATCAAGGACACTCAGGGCAGACATGGGGCATCAAGGACACTCAGGGCAGACATGGGGGCATCAAGTACACTCAGGGCAGACATGGGGGCATCAAGGACACTCAGGGCAGACATGGGGGCATCAAGTACACTCAGGGCAGACATGGGGCATCAAGGACACTCAGGGCAGACATGGGGCATCAAGGACACTCAGGGCAGACATGGGGGCATCAAGTACACTCAGGGCAGACATGGGGCATCAAGTACACTCAGGGCAGACATGGGGCATCAAGTACACTCAGGGCAGACATGGGGCATCAAGTACACTCAGGGCAGACATGGGGCATCAAGTACACTCAGGGCAGACATGGGGCATCAAGTACACTCAGGGCAGACATGGGGCATCAAGTACACTCAGGGCAGACATGGGGCATCAAGTACACTCAGGGCAGACATGGGGCATCAAGTACACTCAGGGCAGACATGGGGGCATCAAGTACACTCAGGGCAGACATGGGGCATCAAGTACACTCAGGGCAGACATGGGGGCATCAAGTACACTCAGGGCAGACATGGGGCATCAAGTACACTCAGGGCAGACATGGGGCATCAAGTACACTCAGGGCAGACATGGGGCATCAAGGACACTCAGGGCAGACATGGGGGCATCAAGGACACTCAGGGCAGACATGGGGCATCAAGTACACTCAGGGCAGACATGGGGGCATCAAGTACACTCAGGGCAGACATGGGGGCATCAAGTACACTCAGGGCAGACATGGGGCATCAAGTACACTCAGGGCAGACATGGGGCATCAAGGACACTCAGGGCAGACATGGGGCATCAAGGACACTCAGGGCAGACATGGGGCATCAAGTACACTCAGGGCAGACATGGGGCATCAAGGACACTCAGGGCAGACATGGGGCATCAAGGACACTCAGGGCAGACATGGGGCATCAAGGACACTCAGGGCAGACATGGGGGCATCAAGGACACTCAGGGCAGACATGGGGGCATCAAGGACACTCAGGGCAGACATGGGGGCATCAAGTACACTCAGGGCAGACATGGGGCATCAAGGACACTCAGGGCAGACATGGGGGCATCAAGGACACTCAGGGCAGACATGGGGGCATCAAGTACACTCAGGGCAGACATGGGGCATCAAGGACACTCAGGGCAGACATGGGGCATCAAGGACACTCAGGGCAGACATGGGGGCATCAAGTACACTCAGGGCAGACATGGGGGCATCAAGTACACTCAGGGCAGACATGGGGCGTCAAGTACACTCAGGGCAGACATGGGGGCATCAAGTACACTCAGGGCAGACATGGGGCATCAAGTACACTCAGGGCAGACATGGGGCATCAAGTACACTCAGGGCAGACATGGGGCATCAAGTACACTCAGGGCAGACATGGGGGCATCAAGTACACTCAGGGCAGACATGGGGCATCAAGTACACTCAGGGCAGACATGGGGCATCAAGGACACTCAGGGCAGACATGGGGGCATCAAGGACACTCAGGGCAGACATGGGGGCATCAAGGACACTCAGGGCAGACATGGGGCATCAAGTACACTCAGGGCAGACATGGGGGCATCAAGGACACTCAGGGCAGACATGGGGGCATCAAGGACACTCAGGGCAGACATGGGGCATCAAGTACACTCAGGGCAGACATGGGGGCATCGTAATCCATTACAATAAATTACAGTTTTTCAAGTAATCGTAATCAATTACATTAAAAATGTGATCGTAATCATGATTACTTTTGTAATTACATTAGTACACAGTCGATATAATTATGTATACATACAAAGCTAATAAATAATCAGAAATATTTCACTTGTACACATCCTGGACGTGTGTGCCTTGCCCTGATGGACCACCAGGAATAGGGGAATATCAATATCACACTTCTTTTTTACAGAATACATTTAATTTTGAGAAGCTATATATGCATTTTCCTCTTCCAGTAATCATGATTGTAATCATGATAACACATCCTGTAATCAGAATCGTAATTGATTACATTAGTTTTTATTGTGATTGTAATCGCAATCGTAATCTTAAAATTACCATGAAGTCGTAATCGTAATCGATTACATTACAACAGTCATCGCCCCGTGTCGGTTTGTTGAATTTTTGCAAACATTTCATCAGAAAGTTGCCTTAAATAATATAAGAGAAGATCATAATATATAAGATCATTCATCTTGCTTTGTGGGTCAATGTGGCTGCTGGGGATCATGGGTGTGCAGGGAGGGGTTGTAGTGCAAGGCAATGTACTACTGTCTATGTAATGTATGTGTGGGTCATCGTTAAGGTTCTCCATATATGTTTATATATTAATTATGTATAGATATTTTTGTCATGATAAGTATAGGCAAGACATTAGGAAACTATATCTAACTGATTAATATGCTCACTTTTTACTTCTTAATTTCAAGGCATCTTCTAGCACTAGTGGTTTGTGTGGCTAGTCATGGTAGCGCAGACAACAGGTACGTACTGATCTTTTATTTTGGTTCATTTGCTGTGCCAGAATGTCAATACATGCACATACAGTATTTATAACATTGTGTGTCAGCAATCTACAACTTTAGGAATATTCCATTCAATCCCAGTAGACCTTAGTTGAATTGATTAGTATAGTCTAATTTTTTTAACGAGGCAAAAAATCCTGCCCTCTTGCTGCTTACTGACTGATATTTGATGCCATGTGAAGGGAATACTACGCTTCTAAATTTCAGCTGTATTTTATCATAGTTAACCATATTATCAGGTAAACATAGGCATAATTTTAAGCATAAGACCTTTAAGATAGAATGGATTTTTTGCCTTGTTAAAAAAAATAGACTATAGTTGTCCCTTTTTTGTTAATGAGTTCCTTAGTGTTGAAAACTGTGACTGCTTGAATCAATGACAGGGATCAATGAATTCAACGAGGGTCATTACTACCTTGCTTTATGATGAGTGTCCAACATGTCCTAATATCTTGCCCCCATCTTACTCCTGCCCGTTCCAGTTCCTTCCCTCATTTGTCCTCCCTTTCCCGACCTCCCTGTCTTGCGGACATTCTCCCGGAATCCCCCTCCTTCTCCCTGGAAAATTTAACCTCCTTCCTCCAACAAATCCACATCCTACATCTGATCTAACCATCCTGCTGTAACATTCCGTTCTTTCCCCTTCCCTCATCGTTTCACTATTATTCTTTAACCCCTCCCCTTTATATGCTTTGCCATAGTGCCATATGACCTCTGATGTCTGGCACATTCACCTTTTTAGGCATTAAATCAATCAATCAATTATGATGAGTGGGGAGCAGTGCGGCTTAAGGAAGTTATATTGTCAAGACTGATTGAATTTTACATAAGAACATAAGAAAATAAGGAAGCTACAAGAGGCTGTGAGATCTACACGAGGTAGTTCCTGTTACTTAACTCTACCTACATCCACCTCTCTTCCCCATCCATGAATTTATCCAGACTCCTTTTAAAGACCCCAATAGACTCCGCATTGACCACCTGACGACTTAGTCCATTCCAGTCCATCACCACCTTATTTCTGTGGTCGCCTCTGTGGTGCAGTGGCTAGCGTGCCTGGCTACGAATCTGCGGGCCCTGGTTCGATCCCGGGCCAGGGCAAGCCGGTGACCAGCCTACCCAGCTGTTCTTCCTTCCTTTCGGGGTTGATAAATGGGTACCTGGGGTAACCTGGGGAAGGTAACTGTGGTAACCCGGGAGTCACACTAGCCCTGTGTCCCGGGGTAACGGGTCCTCACCCACCACAGGCTCTAAGGGCTAATGCCACGGAGATGAGCACCGCATGCCACGCGCAGCTTAGCGTATGCTCCCATCTTTACCTTTACCTACCACCTTATTTGTGAACCAGTTTCTCCCAGTTTCCTTTTTAAATCTACGCTTTTCCAGCTTGAATCCGTTGCTTCTTGTTCTACATTTTGTTCTACACAACATTATAATGCTTACCTATTTACCATTGGACTACTAATTTAATGACTACTTCCCTTTAGACTACTTTTTGTTAATGACTTCCTTAGTGTTGAAAACTGAGTACTTGAGTCAGGGACATTACTATCATGTTTTACGGTGAGTGGGGAGCAGAACCACCTAACCCTTCACGCCCAGCTCTTTCTTGGCTATATAAAAAATCATCTGTTGTTGGCCATAAAATTACGAAAGGTAACTGAATATACCAAATTAGTTAGTGGACAAGGATACTAAACAAGTCATATCTATAAAATATTGCTTATATTCACTAAAAATCGTCTAAGGGTAGCCAAATTACTATGGAAATTACGTTCTGGGTCTCAAGGGGTTAAGGTAGTTACATTGTCAAGACTGATTGAAAGGGTAAATTTCCAGATGGACACCGAACTTTCTTTGGTGAACGAAACTATTTTTTTTCTGGTGAGTTTTGATGTGTTTTGAATGAAGCTGCTAACCGTTTCTGTCACAAATCACTTTTGTGTGTGTGTGATTTACAAAAATGACAAAAAAAAAGAACCTACCCGAACCTATACCTAACCTAACCTAACCTTTACCTAACATAACCTACATCAAACCTAACCTATAAACAAATTAAAAAAACTGCGACAGAAACGGTTAGCAGATTAATTCAAAACACATCAAAACTCACCAGAAAAAAATACTTTCGTCCACCAAAGTGAGTTCGGTGTTCATCTGGAATAATACCTTGAATTACAATGCTTAAATAATTTACCAGTGAACTTTACTAATTCACTAAGCATTGCTATGTTTATTTCGACTATCAGAACTCTAAAAAAAATAGCTTCTTGATCTGATGACGTATATGAGAGTTGATGCATGTGTGGCAGATCCTGATGCATGTAATTGTGTTCTTTGCTTGCTTGAACCTTCCCATGACAATCACTCAGTCTGTGCCTATAGTCTCTATTTTTTTTAACAAGGCAAAAATTCCATTCTATCTTAAGGTCTCATGCTTAAAATGATGCCTGTGTTTACCTGCTAAGAGGGTTAACTATGATAGAATACAGCTGACATTAAGAAGAAGCGTAGTATTCCCTTCTCTTGGCATCAAATATCAGTCAGTAAGCAGCAAGGGGGCAGGATTTTTTGCCTTATTAAAAAAATAGACTATAGTATACTTTGTGATTCTAATAATACTTCAATAAGAACATAAGAACATAAGGAAGCTACAAGAGGCCGTGAGACCTACACGAGGTAGTTCCTGTTACTTAACTCTACCTACATCCACCTCTCTTCCCCATCCATTAATTTATCCAGACTCCTTTTAAAGACCCCAATAGACTCCGCATTGACCACCTGACTGACCAATACATTGCTTCATGGGGTTTCTCATCAAAGGTTTGTGGCTATGAGTATAGTTATAGGGTAGAACATTTCTTCACACATAGCCGGCTTAATTGCTTGATTGGCAAAGGTGTCTGTCTGTCTGTCAGTGTGTCTGTCAGTCTATGCATCTATGTCTGTCTATTTTTTCTGTGTGTGTCTGTCAATCTATGCATCTGTGTGTCTGTATCTGTCTGTCTGTTTTTCAGTCTGTCTGCCTGCCTGTCTTTGTCTGCTTGTCTGCTTGTCTGTCTGCCTGCCTGTCTTTGTCTGCTTGTCTGTCTGCCTGCCTGTCTTCGCCTGTCCGTCTGTCTGCCTGCCTGCCTGTCTGTCCGTCTGTCTGCCTGCCTGCCTGTCTGTCCGTCTGTCTGCCTGCCTGCCTGTCTGTCTGTCCGTCTGTCTGCCTGCCTGTCTGTCCGTCTGTCCGTCCATATGAGCTGATCAATGACTGGCTGGTGGTTGCCGCAGATGGTGGCTGGTGGCTGCATGGTGGACTTTGTGTCGCTGGTGTGGGACGCAACTTGGTAGGTTTAAAGGACTACCACTATATGAACCTGGAGACCTGTTGGGTGTTGGTGGTGTGGTGTTCTGTCCTGCTTGGTAAGATATAAGATGGCAATTCAGAACATGAGGAGGGTTGATTGAAAATTGGACCTATGCCTCATTCAGCGCATGAGTTACGTTACGTTCTGGAAAATTGTACGTTTAGTGAAAAATGCAGATTGACAGACACACAGATGCATACACTGACAGACACACAGACAGAAAGAAAAGTTGACAGACAGATACAGACACACAGATGCATACACTGACAGACACACAGACAGAAAGCAAAGCTGACAGACAGATACAGACACTGACAGACACACAGACAGAAAGAAAAGCTGACAGACAGATACAGACACACAGATGCATACACTGACAGACACACAGACAGAAAGCAAAGCTGACAGACAGATACAGACACACAGATGCATACACTGACAGACACACAGACAGAAAGCAAAGCTGACAGACAGATACAGACACAGATGCATACACTGACAGAAAAACTGACAGACAGATACATACACTGACAGACACACAGACAGAAAGCAAAGCTGACAGACAGATACAGACAGATACATACACTGACAGACACACAGAGAAAGCAAGTGACAGGACAGTACATACACTGACAGATCACAGACAGAAAGCAAAGCTGACAACAGATACAGGATACATACATGACGACACCAGACAGATACATACACTGAAGACACACAGCAGATACTAACTGACAGGTACAACAGACAGAAAGCAAGCTGACAGACATATGCATCCTGACAGACTATCATGACAGAAAGAAAGCGTGACAGGAAGTACAGACGATGCATCTGACGACAAAGACGAATAAAAGTGGACAGCAGTACGACTATGCGCATGACAGACACAGACAGGAAGAAAAACTGACAGACAGATACAGACGCACAGATGCATACACTGACAGACACACAGACAGAAAGAAAAGCTGACAGACAGATACAGACGCACAGATGCATAGACTAACAGGTACAGACACACAGACATATACTATGTTCCCATTGATTTTTGCACTGATTTATGCGATGTATTTGATTTATAGGATTGATTGTGCATGTAAATAGTTGTTGCGTGTATGAGTCAGGACATGGTACCTGAGTGCATGCATGAACGTAAGCATCTTAAATATCTAGTGGTTTTGATCAGAAAGCCTTGAGGATAGAAATGATTCCTCGGGTTGAGCTGGAAGGTACTTTTAATTACAGTAGTAGAGCCTCGTCGCCTACTGTTGCTGTGTTTATTGCGAGAGATGGTGGTGGTGGTGGTGGTGGTGTTGATGGTGGTGGTGGTGGTTGTAGTGGTGGTGGTGGTGGTGATGGTTGTAGTGGTGGTGTTGTGGTGTTGGTTATAGTGGTGGTGGTGGTGGTTGTAGTGGTGCAGATGGTGGTGTTGGTTATAGTGGTGGTGGTGGTGATGGTTGTAGTGGTGGGGTTGGTGGTTGTAGTGGTGGTGATGGTTGTAGTGGTGGTGCTGTGTTTGGTGGTGGTGGTGGTGAGGGTTGTAGTGGTGGTGCTGTGGTTGGTGGTGGTGATGGTTGTAGTGGTGGTGCTGTGGTTGGTGGTGGTGGTGGTGATGGTTGTAGTGGTGGTGGTGATGGTTGTAGTGATGATGTTGGTGGTGCTGTGGTGTTAGTGGTGGTGCTGTGGTGTTGATGGTTGTAGTGGTGGTGTTGATGGTGGTGAGGGTTGTAGTGGTTGTGCTGTGGTTGGTGGTGGTGATGGTTGTAGTGGTGGTGGTGGTGGTGATGGTTGTAGTGGTGTTGATGGTGGTGAGGGTTCTAGTGGTGGTGGTGATGGTTGTAGTGGTGGTGCTGTGGTGTTGGTGGTGGTGATGGTTGTAGTGGTGGTGGTGGTGATGGTTGTAGTGGTGGTGGTGGTGGTGATGGTTGTAGTGGTGGTGGTGGTGATGGTTGTAGTGGTGGTGGTGGTGGTGATGGTTGTAGTGGTGTTGATGTTGATGGTAAAAGGTGTAGGAGATAATACTTGAATTTTTCCTGGTGAGAAATGCCTCTGGTGGATATAGTACTGTCCAACCCAATCACCTCCAATAATTTGAGATGCTGCACAAATACATGCACTATACTTTACTGCACTATAATATGCACTATAAATACATACACTATACTTTACTGCACTATAATATGCACTATAAATACATGCACTACTTTACTGCACTGAATGAACGGCTTAACCCCTTCACGCCCAGATCTTTCCTTTGCTATAAAAAAATTGTCTGTTAGCCATTAAATAACGAAAAGTAACTGAATATACCAAATTAGCTAGTGGACAAGGATACTAAACAGGTCATATCTATAAAATATTGCTTATATTCACTAAAAATCGTCTTATGTTAGTCAAATTACAATGGAAATTACGTTCTGGGCCTCGAGGGGTTAAGCATCATCACGCAGGCAATGGGCAATAGTTGGGATTGCGTAAAATATGTGTTCATGTGAAGATAAACAAAGGTGCAAGAGGCAAAGTTTATAGCATTATGAACTGTGATAATTAACTTTCTGGATGGGAGAATTTAATCATTGCAAGTGGTAAAACATTTCAGCTAGATAGGTTCCTAGACCCAGCTGTTTGTGTAAAATCTTTTCGACCTAAAAACTGAAGGCAAAACATATTGACTGATTGTGTGGGTTGTCACTAGAAGGTTCCCGTGGTGTAACGGGAAGCACAGCCGCCCGGCATGCGGAAGGTCCCGAGTTCGATTCCAGAGCGGCGCAACCTTTATTGTTGAGACCCCCTACTCTAACATGGCGCAGTGAGTAGGATCGTGGATGCACATTCCCCCGGTCAGGCCTGCGGGAGGCAGCCTTAGGGGGGAGATGTGTGGGTTGTCAGTAGGAGGTTCCCGTGGTGTAACGGGAAGCACAGCCGCCCGGCATGCGGAAGGTCCCGGGTTCGATTCCCGAGCGGTGCAACCTTTATTGGTGAGACCCCCTTTTCACTCCACTGGCAGCCTACCTTGCAGCAAAAAAGTTCTGTTCAGGAATTTCGCATCGTATCACCATCACCCACATTGTCCCCTGATCATACCGTTCCTTAATTCATACACCATTAAATTCATCCCGGGAAATAAGGCAGAAAGTCATGAAAATACTTCTTTGCCAGTTCATAGATGCAAATGGAACAGTATGACCCAACTTGCTGTGTATATCCGTGTTCCTGATGACATTCGTACTCCCTCGAGGGTTTATTTCCTCATACTTTGTTGGTTATATAATCCAAACTTTTACTTTGCTGTGTCCCTGTGGCATCGTAGAATGGCTCAAGTGTCCAAGTTTGGCCATTTATACAATAAGACCACGGACCACAATCTGCTGCGAGAGAGAGAGAGGGGGTGGGGGAGAGAGAGAGAGGGGGACTGACCACAATGCTGCGAGAGAGAGAGAGAGGGGGGAGAGAGAGAGGGGGTGGGAGAGAGAGAGGGTTAAGAATGGAGAAAAAATGGAAATTGACAGTAAATTCAGCAGGTCTTGTAAATGAAGATCCTGGAACAAAATAGGCAGCAGATATTTATTGATGTGAGGAAGAGAACAAGGACAAGGAAGGAAGAGAAAGAAGAACAAGGAGGAAGAGAAGAACAAGCACAAGGAGGGAGAGAAAGAAGAACAAGGAGGAAGAGAAGAACAAGCACAAGGAGGGAGAGAAAGAAGAACAAGGAGGAAGAGAAAGAATAAGGAGAAAGAGAACAAGAACAAGGAAGGAGAAGAACAAGCACAAGGAGGGAAGAGAAGAACAAGAACAAGGAGGGAAGAGAAGAACAAGCACAAGGAGGGAAGAGAAGAACAAGCACAAGGAGGGAAGAGAAGAACAAGAACAAGGAGGGAAGAGAAGAACAAGCACAAGGAGGGAAGAGAAGAACAAGCACAAGGAGGGAAGAGCAGAACAAGCACAAGGAGGGAAGAGAAGAACAAGAACAAGGAGGGAAGAGAAGAACAAGAACAAGGAGGGAAGAGAAGAACAAGAACAAGGAGGGAAGAGAAGAACAAGAACAAGGAGGGAAGAGAAGAACAAGAACAAGGAGGGAAGAGAAGAACAAGAACAAGGAGGGAAGAGAAGAACAAGAACAAGGAGGGAAGAGAAGAACAAGAACAAGGAGGGAAGAGAAGAACAAGAACAAGGAGGGAAGAGAAGAACAAGAACAAGGAGGGAAGAGAAGAACAAGAACAAGGAGGGAAGAGAAGAACAAGCACAAGGAGGGAAGAGAAGAACAAGAACAAGGAGGGAAGAGAAGAACAAGAACAAGGAGGGAAGAGAAGAACAAGAACAAGGAGGGAAGAGAAAGAACAAGGAAGGAAGAGAAAGAAGAACAAGGAGGAAGAGAACAAGAACAAGGAAGGAAGAGAAAGAACAAGCACAAGGAGGGAAGAGAAGAACAAGAACAAGGAGGGAAGAGAAGAACAAGAACAAGGAGGGAAGAGAAGAACAAGAACAAGGAGGAAGAGAAGAACAAGCACAAGGAGGAAGAGAAAGAACAAGAACAAGGAGGGAAGAGAAGAACAAGCACAAGGAGGGAAGAGAAAGAACAAGGAAGGAAGAGAAAGAAGAACAAGGAGGAAGAGAACAAGAACAAGGAAGGAAGAGAAAGAACAAGCACAAGGAGGGAAGAGAAGAACAAGCACAAGGAGGGAAGAGAAGAACAAGAACAAGGAGGGAAGAGAAGAACAAGAACAAGGAGGGAAGAGAAGAACAAGAACAAGGAGGGAAGAGAAGAACAAGAACAAGGAAGGAAGAGAAGAACAAGCACAAGGAGGGAAGAGAAAGAACAAGGAAGGAAGAGAAAGAAGAACAAGGAGGAAGAGAACAAGAACAAGGAAGGAAGAGAAAGAACAAGCACAAGGAGGGAAGAGAAGAACAAGCACAAGGAGGGAAGAGAAGAACAAGAACAAGGAGGGAAGAGAAGAACAAGAACAAGGAGGGAAGAGAAGAACAAGAACAAGGAGGGAAGAGAAGAACAAGAACAAGGAGGGAAGAGAAGAACAAGAACAAGGAGGGAAGAGAAGAACAAGAACAAGGAGGGAAGAGAAGAACAAGAACAAGGAGGGAAGAGAAGAACAAGAACAAGGAGGGAAGAGAAGAACAAGAACAAGGAGGGAAGAGAAGAACAAGAACAAGGAGGGAAGAGAAGAACAAGCACAAGGAGGGAAGAGAAGAACAAGAACAAGGAGGGAAGAGAAGAACAAGAACAAGGAGGGAAGAGAAGAACAAGAACAAGGAGGGAAGAGAAAGAACAAGGAAGGAAGAGAAAGAAGAACAAGGAGGAAGAGAACAAGAACAAGGAAGGAAGAGAAAGAACAAGCACAAGGAGGGAAGAGAAGAACAAGAACAAGGAGG